>RDPX01000068.1:114365-178898 GCA_003991215.1 Morbakka virulenta | reverse complement strand
ATACATACATACATACATACATACATACATAACGTCGAATCAAAAGTGTATTTTTCAGATTTTGTCTTCAAAAGCCAATGACCATGTTTGCGTATTTGCAATTACCAGTTAACTTTCATTAATGATCATGCTAAAACATTTAAAAGAAAAACTTTGAAATGATAAAGAAACCAGAATACAAAAAAAATGTACAGAACTTTCATTCCTGATACATCGGTTGCTGTTAATGATTTGATGCAAACCAACGCACGGCCGGCATGGATAGCAATTGTCATGTCAAAAGATCCATTTTCCTTGCCCAAAAGCATTTTAAAGTATAACTGGCTTGCAGCATTGTGCTTGTAATTCTCTTCAGAAGATGTTTAACACAATAGGGAATGGTTTAACAATATTTGCTATGTACTAGCGTTGTCTAGAAGTTCTGCCAGTTAAAAGTAGTCTAACTGCAATGAAATGTCACTACCGCAAATTTGAAAGTTTTCCCAAACAAATTTGTACTGGAAAAAAGAAACGGTCGATATTTTTCGCCTGAGATAAAGGACGTTTGCCACCATAAATGGTGGAAATTTCCAAAGTTAAGAACGGAAATCGACTTGGGTAACAAATACGAATACTGGCATCAGTGTTTTTTCAATCTGATGTAGAACTGTTGCTACTTATTATTTCAATTCTGTGCGTTGGTGGCAAGGAAATCCAAGAATCAGAATGGTCCAGCAGTATCAATGAAAGTGATTTTTTGACAACTTAACAATTTCGTTAAAACTGAAACTAATTGATAAATCACAGATGTACTAAAGGGGGATCGTCACCTCCTACAAGTAATTATAGTCAGGGTAGTTCGGGAGAGACTGTTAAAATAATTACACTGGCCTGGATTTAAAAACTTTTTTTCAAAGGTCGCAAGGTTTTCCGCTACTTTGTGGGGTGTTGGTTCTTTTTCGGTGCGCTGAATCCAAATATATACCATTCATTTTCTTCGGTCAGGTCAAGTTTTTGGGATATGATTAATGTACGTTTTGACCCTTGAAAAAACTCAGTTCAAGAAAAACAGGCCCGTAACTGGCCCAATCTTTGTTTCCGTTTGGAAAACGCAACCAGACCAGCCTCAATCTGAAACCGAAACTGCGTGTCTTTAACTTCAGTAAACTGAAACTTAATGTAATCCTGCTCGCCTTGCAAGTTACTGATTTTGTGAAAAAGGCATTTCATGTTAATAGTGGAGACTTGGACAAGCCATTTCCACGCCATGCTAGCTGCAAAACATGTGTTGAGCACTTGTGTGATTAGAGAAAAAAGTATGCCATTCGCTGTTACTGTGGTGTGGAGAGAGGATAAAGATAATGTTAAGACTGTTATTGTTGCATGACTAATCTCCAAGGAATTAATCGCCAGAACAAGCGTCATGTTAAGTATATCTTGATGTTTCGTCTGCCATAAGACCAGTCCCTCGTGGTCAAGACCTACCTGTTCCAGAAGCAGATGTTGCAATGGCGTCTAGCTCTGAATCGGTATCTGATAATACATATGACAAAGAGAAGGTGAAGAATACATGCCAGAAGAGAATGACCGGCAGTACCTCAAGCAGGTTTCAATGACCTGACACGAGACATATGCCCCTCAAATGAATCGGCACAGGTTCTGGGTGCTAGTTTTCATTATAATACTTTGCTGGCATCTGGAACATTTTACTGGTATTGAGAGAGTGAAGGAGAATTTAGACAGTTCTTCACAGCTCAGAGGGACTCGTCATTGGTTTACTGCAACAACATTGCTGATTTGATGAAACGTCTCGTGCAGCAAGTCTCAAGGCAGTTCTCCTTCATAATGGAAAAAATAAACCCTTGTGTAAACCCTAAACTACATGCAATAGGAGGTAAGTAATCGACAAAATTAATTGGGCTAAGTAGTGTATCACATCAAGCTGCATTCGCCTACAGGTCGACCCAGTTATCCGACGAGGGGGTAAAGTTAAAACTATTAGTGGCACGTAACTCGAATACGGTAAATAAATTATAGCCACACAACAATAAACGCATTTGGCGAATTCGACAAATACAAGATTGCACTCTCCTGGTGGGCCATGTCCTATTCTAAAGATCAATCATCGGCATACGGAAAACGTACAGGGTATAACAACGCCACTTAAACCAAGAATTTCTATTTACATTTGAAATTTCCAGGCAAGACGCATCGGAGGCAATTCAAATTTTACTTATATTACCTCCGGTAGACTAAAAAAATATTTTGTCTTAAGACAGACGTAGTGTCGGGCCATCTCGATCTCATCTGTGTCGCGCATCGATTCCTTCCTGTCCTACCCCTTGACTTATTTTCCTATTCTAGCGACTTGGTTGAGTGACCATCTTAAAATCGCAATAATTCACAAAGACTGAAAATTCGCAAGGCATTTGACTACACAACAGAGTACCCTGGCAAAAGCAACGTGGAAGATGTCCTCTTCAGAAACCAATCAGCTCGTTCGGAAATCGTTTCAGACTTGCTTATAATATTTAGGCCATTTATAAAGCTGCCACGTTTTTAAAGAACGTCGTCTAAAATTATCATCTGACGAAAGCAGACCGCAGTTGATCTCCAAAGATCGAGAAAAAAAAGAAAGAAGAGAGATCATCTTCGACTTACGCTAAAAAGCAAAACATCACTTTTTCTTCCCTAGTATGTACAAGTACATCGAAGTTTCGTGTACCAAGACAGCGTGCTAGGCGCAACTGTGGCAATAAACCAGACAGGGTTTGGGTTCTTCCTCATTACTCCTGATGCGCCAGTGCATCCCTATCGACTTAACTGTCATGTCACTTGATAAGAGATTTTGCAATGTTCTGTTGATCAGTGATATTTTATCAAAGTTCATTGTTGTCGAGCCTCTAAAAAAAGGGGCGCAGGCAGTAATTTCTACCATCTTGAAGAATGGGTTACGTTACAAGGCACTTGCATATACTAGAGACAAGGATCTAAATCAAAGAGAACCTTGACAGACGCAAAATAGATGCTTTTGGTATTAACGAGGCCCATCAACTTATCATAGCCATGGGAACAGATTTGTGAAACGAAATATAAGCAGTCGGGATTTTCGACAAGCATTACCATTAAAGAGTAATATTTAGCAACTTAAATCAAGAAACGTTTTCCTATGATTATGTTTGCATTCGCCAAACCCATCAGTTCTTCAACCAACTCTAACACTGTGTATAATTCTGCAGAGGTCCGACCCTATCACAGGATATTTTACTTCCATAAAAATGTAAATTTCGAGCTCCGTGATTAAGTACTGGTCGAAAGTGCTTTTTATGCAGTTACATGGCCAAATAACTTGCAGAAGTTTAAAAGCACTCTTGTAAGATTAATCACTGAGAGAAAGGGGATTTCTTTAACTTCTTACTAAGAAACCCGAAAAAAATCAAAACACCCCCCCCCCCATCCATCCACAACAACAACAAAAAAACCAAATCAAACCAAACAAAAAAAACCCCTTTTTTAATAGCGCAGACTATCTCGCTAAGCCAAGGTTGTGTACTATCCTACCGCCGATCGGAAGAAATATTGGCCTGTAAATTAAAATTAAATATTAAGTAGTATTACTGCCCGCTTACGCTCATTGATGAATGAACCGAAGAGATGAGGAGCTTCATGTAAAGAACAGAACAATAAAAAATGACAAACATTTTTATACTGATATGGCCACGGTAGGCTGGACTTACCCGACATTTTCTAATATTTCTCAGATTAACATCCGTATATTCAACCTACCCGCAGTCATACTGCACTTCAAAAAAAACCCAACAGCAATACGAAACTTCAAACATAAAGTAACGAAATACCATCGTCCACAAAGTCTTCATTATCTGACGCCACAACGAAAGGGCAATGTAAACATAACTCTTAGATTTGTATTTTGTTGTGGTTCTTTTTGGCACCTGCCTATAACTATCTGGAGTTTTTCCTTTTGCTTTGTCAATTCATGTAATACCAAATTTTACTCAACTTTACAAAACTACGAGTTTATAAACTACCATGGTTAGCCTCAACAACGAAAACATCAGAAAAATAATCAGACTTTGCGCTTGTGGTCACAAAAAAAACAACTGACATACTTAAAAGAAACCTCTTTCCTTTATATTTTTATCTCTGCGACAAATCCATGTTTAACACTAAATCAGTGTTGGTTCCCAACACCAATGTTCTTCAGCATCGCACCTTGTCCCTCTTTATTTCAAACGGGTGTTGGCGCATTGGTGAAAACCAGCATCGACAAATCCAAAACGTTCACTGAACAACAAATGACGAGTCCACGTGACAAATCCAAGAAATAAGATTTTGTCGTTCAGCTTAACTATGCAGTAGTGAAATAGCTGCGATTAACAGACTAATGTGCAGCATTCACAACACAAAATGACCTTTGTATGGACCCCATCTGAACCAAAAGGTAATTCAGGGAGGCCATCTTGAACAAAGCACAATATCGTGGCACTGATAATTAAAAATCGTTGCCATAACATCAGGTATACCTGAATCAGTCTCACAGTTCTGATACAACCTCTTCGTATCAAGTCTTTTCTCGAACATCCTAGAAATTATATCCCCATCTCTTAGAGGAAGCCAATGTTCTGAGAGCAACATCGTACAGCAATGCTTGAAATAAATGCAACGCCGATCCCGCGGTGGCCATTAAACATAACAAAAGTCCTCCGTTGTAACAATTAAAATGTCGTAAAAAATCAAACGGTACCAACAGCAAAGCACTTTATTTCATCCACAGTTCCATGCGTCGTTGCAGTAATTGTTTGGGGCTATATAAAAGTTGCCTGCAGCAACTACCAACAACTAAATGTACGACATTCTTATCCATAACAAATGTGATATTGATATTGCTCCTTTCGCTGTTCTTTCTACCTCCAGAAGATCGGGGAACGGATAGCAGGAGGTTCATTACTTAACCTAATTACAAACTTTTCAAAAACAATACCCAATTATCAGTCTTTCAAAGCCTTTGACCTAAATCATGTTTACCTTATCATACGAAATGCACTGTTCCATTACTTTCAATCCGTTTTTGCGAGGTACACTAATTTAGAAAAATATTTGAGTCCTAATTTATTGTCTAAATTTGTCTCTCCATCTTCCTTCTTTGAAGGAACCTAACTATATTACAGAATTCACATGCAATAATAAAAGAATTGCATGTCAATATATTAAATATTTACAATCGTTTTAGAGATAGTGGTAGAGGATTGCAAATAGGGCTTATAAAAAATTACCCAAATACCCAAACATTTCAATTTTGTTTTTCAATTGTTTTTCAAATTTTAAACAAGGTAAAGTACCAGAAACCTGGCATCCCAAAAAACAGCGACGCGTTCTGAAATACCTTATTTGAGACCAAGTATTTGCAATCCCCTCAAAATTTTATTTCATTGGCTCTGTTCAAAAGAGAAGAAATGTATAACACAAAACTTTAAAGAGAAGGTCAGTCACTTGAATCGCAATGATCAAGGACCACAGCAAGAAAACTACTTTTTGCAGTAGAAGTTGCAAAAGAGTTGAGTGATTACTGCTTAACTTCCGCGACGTCAAGTTCTTTCGGAACGGGGATTACACCCATTCCAAAAGCAACTTCAAAGTTCTTCTGCTACATGAAAACCAATTTAAATATGTAAGTAACGGGGAGAATCCCCTCCTTTCACTCTGCTTACCCAAGTACTGAAATACAGTGCTTTTTGAAATACACACATGCAACAATGGCGTTCACCATATCATCAAGGAAAAGATAGGAACGGGCCCCACTCGATCACCCAGGGTTACGACGTGCATGGAAAATACCATTTCGCAAATTTCAAATACAATACGATATAAAATACCTCTACTTTAAACCACGAGTTTAAGTCGACTTCTTTCGTGCCGGGAAACGTGTTGAGCGGTCTCCATGATTGCAATAACAGCGAAATTGTCATCGACCCAAGTAGTCAAAGCGGTACAAAATATTAAATACATGCAGTACAAACCAATCATAGTTTCGAAAGGTCGATACAATTTGTTGACTTAACCATACGACTTGTAATATAATCGCATTCTTACATTTTACTGTCAGAAAAAAAAGTGCGGAAAAGTCCAGTCGGTTTGTTTTTTTTATTCAAATATATTTTAATTTCGGCCGTAGTCTACGCCTCTGTGATGTCACCTGGAGCCCTTTTCATGTGAAATTCTTTAAACTTGTCAGAAGTCTTTCGACATCTGTGGAGACGTGCAACAATGGCCTAACATCAGGGCTTTAGATAATGGCTGTTACCTTTTATTTCATTTAAAATAGTAATAATCCTCAAGCTACTCCCTCGTTTCATTTGTAACATGTACATTCTGATGTACATCAACAGACCAGTGTCTGCATGCTAAACTCTGAATTGCTACAAATTCAAAACTTTATTTTGCACTTTTGGCTACTGCATTAAACTAAGAAACAAATAATCCTCTGAAAAGTCACAGCACAGGGCGCTTGTATTATTACTCCAGGCAACAACTACAGCGCATCATTTGTCGTTCTTACAAGTAGAAATACAAAAATGTGGCAATGCCACTGACACAATACTGAAAGTCTTATTGCAACTCTTTATACAAGTTAGGCAGTAAAGTGCATTTTGCCAAGCGTGTGGGCTTCTCTGTTTGGCATGTCCAAAACCTTAGATGATGGATTAATGCTTCGACGTTTTTAAGGGAAACTTCAAATCAGCCAATAAAAACTTTTGGGAGCCAGAGTGTGCATGGTCAAGTTTCTCTACGTTAGCAAAATATGTCAACTTTCTAAAGTTCTCGACAGAATCCTTGAACATGGCACCGTATTAATTCCCAAATTTTATTCGGGTATATCCTTCCTTATCCTCTTTAACGTCCTTTCCTTACGAATTCCAAAAAACTGCACAAAATGAATGACTATGTTCTTCAGTTACTTAACTGTATTGGACTGTTTTTCCAAGGGCATCTAACTCTTGACAACTACCATCAGCAATTACCTGCCGAGCTACTCTCAAGAAACAACACTGGATGCAAATAAATGTAGCAATATTAAATGGTTTCTGCTCATTCTCGTCTCTTAAACAGGGCAGAGTTCTGGAAGCGTATAATCGGGGCGTGACACATATTAGAAAAAAAACCCACCACCAACAAATTACTGCTCGGTCAGCATACAGCCTAAAGCTACCACCAGTTAATTGTTTAAGCACCACACAATGGTTGGTCTTGTTCCTTAAAATATTTTGATATTCACTGTCTTAACCATGTACTTCACGGCCCAAAGCCCATTAACGGGATGTACATTGTTAGATTCCCTCTGTATAACTTGGTAATGTCTGTACACCACGACTAGCTTTCACAACTCTAATATCTCTAAAGTGGTTTGTTCCTTTCGACTTACCATGTATTGCTATTACTGAACCGATTAGGGGAAAAAACTCGTTCATGTAAAAACATGACCACCACAAAATGAAAAACCCTAGCTTTATGTACTGCAGTCTAGCACGGGTTCTTAACACTCCTTTTCAAGAAAACTCAAACACAAACCAGTTTTTCACAGCCCTAATCATTAGAGGTTGAATACATACGAATACTGCCATCAACAGTGTTGCAAAAGTGCAGAAAATATAGTGGTGGAAATAAACCTTCTACGTGCAATTTTTAGTAAACGGCTAAAGGTTCCAGAGTTCTCTATGGCAATAACCGCCATGTCATAACGTTCGTCTCACTAAAACTTTGTTGTATCACTTGACTAGCTAATGTCCTCAAGATAAAAGACGATCAAACTTTTTGTACTGACGTGAACGACAAACCTCCACACACTAACAAAAAAATAAGTACTGACTCTTCATATCATTACCATATTACCTGGTGTAGCCTTTGCTTTCCAGTTTCTTTAAGTGTACTACTATAATTCACCAGGAAAATGTTAATGGTAATGGGTGAGTTTTTCTTCTTTGATTTCTGCTTGATGAAATCCCTTTAACTGGTGATATGACCATGTGCAAAATGAAAACTGTAACAATTGTGACGGTAGTGTACTTTTCTGCTAAATAACAATGAAATCTGTATTGCAACTCAAAATTAAGGTAGATGATATATTCGTCATATTGATAGCGTTAAGTGACTTTGTCCTCCATTCCATCACACCTGCTTGCAAAACCCGGTAAAATTAACCGTTTCAGCCTCCTTTAAACATGTACATGTACGAGGCAAATATAAAAGCTGAGTTGTGGGCCGATATACTGGTTTTTCAAAGGGTATTTCCAAGTAATGGCGAATATTTCTAAATAGGCCATCCCTCTATTATAAATGCTGTAACATATTTATGATACCACTGTGGCTTGATAACAGTATTAAATTCTTAAAATCTCTGTTATGTACATTTATAATAACGATAATCCATAATGTTTTGTACTCATAACCTGTCCTCTTACAGACAGATTGACAATGACTCCTCCAACACAGTACTCACAAACTATCATGATGCACTTTCTGCTCTTGGTTCGGGAAGCATCAACTTAATGGAAAAAGCCAACATAACAATACTGTTCCGTATTTCCACAATGCCCCAAGCTCTTGAACTTTGTAAACGGTATTTTTACGAATGATCTTAGTCCTCGTGTATTCTCTATCAATTTGAGCAAATATCTTTATCAGTTACCTTCTGTTATTTTTAACCGCCAAAAAAAACAAGAAAAAGAAAAACTTCCGTCCTTTCGTCCATAAATGGAACATGAAATTTCCCAGTGAATACCCGCACCTTGAAATAGCTATATGGAATGGGTTTAGCCCCTAGTTCTGGTACCTTGCAATAAAATTTGGCCACGCAAGATGCCAATGTAATTAATAAATTCTCTTGATAACTGAGCATTAAATGTTAACTTTCTGAATTAATCTTGTAAAAACGGCTATGAAATTGTATGTGTATACGATGTCCATGCAAAATATCTAGACTATACAGACTATTAAACTGTATGCTAAGTAGCTATCGATGACCTTACGCAATTATTTTAATACAAATAATTTGTCTGTAGAGGGAAGTCTTGCAGCAACACAGTAGCCAATGAAATAAATACCACCGAGATATGTCGCAAACCCTATCCAACGGTTACGTCCGATTAAACTGCAGTGGGCAGTCGGCACTGCACAGAAAAATACCACCCCAAAAAAACCAACCAAAAACCAACCACCCAGAATGACAAAAAGCAAAAAACCTTTAGTCTTCGTCCTGCTGGTACTCAGCAACATAAAGGCGCTTGTCAATCGACGCCGGTATTGGATTTATTTCTGTTCCGAGCTCCTGCTCAATTTGGAACAGACTGTAACGATCATTATATGTTATAAGATTAATTGCAATGCCTAGAAGGAAGCAAAATATTACGAATAAAACACATGGTATCGAGGTAGTCAAGTAAAAACTTTAGAAAATCCACTGATGGGTAAGGTCACCTTGAAATAAACTACATATAAGTTCTTAAAAAGATGAAAAAATATGTACCGTACCACGTCTTGTTTTACACTATTTTGATATTAACTAATCTAATAAGACAGTCCTTACACACCCCAGTCATGAACTGCTTTTTTCTTTGTAAACGAAAGCCAATTTTTTTTTTTATTCAAATACATTTTAATTTCGGCCGTAGTCTACGCCTCTGTGAGGTCATCTGGAGCGCTTTTCGTGTGAAATTCTTTAAACTTGCCAGCATTGAGATATCTTAGAAAAAATGGAAGTGCATTATTCAACTGATTCTCATTCAGCTACAGGCTATTTTTGCAAATAGAACGATATTTTCAAACTTTCTTTCTAATTAACGATAGGATTTTGTTTATCTCTGTATAATTACCAAGGTGATGAATTTCTGTTCTCTTGAGAACTGACCAACTAAGGTTGCCAAAGGAACAACATCACATCATAACCAGTGCAACAAAACAATCTTACTGTGATTTTACCACTTCCGCTTACTGAATACATTCACCAAAAATACATTTTAACGAGAAGTTGCTGAGTCGTGTGCTGTCAGCGTAAAGCTTAAACAACTACAGGTTCGGTTCAAAAGAATACTTCTTACAAGTTTAATAAAAATCATATATTAAATCTATTTGATTTCTACAATACAATGATCCCAAATTGCAAGGATTTTTAAAAATTAAGTAAAGGCTAATGCAGACATAATAGGAAGTGGAATCAAGAAAAATTCTGATTGTTTAAAATAAAACCATACATTTGCAGTTAAGGAGGTGTAGGTGTGGTGTGTGTGTGTGTGTGTGTGTGTGTGCGTGCGCGCGCGTGCCAGCGTGCGACCTATATTTATGATAAAAATGTCACTCGTCAGAGGACGCACATATTGTAAGAGCTCCGACAGTAAAGTGCTGGTGAACTCTATTTTTATTAAATAATACATTGCTTATTTTCTGATAGGACTGTTAACTATACCAAGTTCAGCTATTTGACAACAGGCTCAACAGCAAAACCAAATTTAAACGTTACTGTATTCGCTTTCCTCCAACGAAAATTTGAAGTCTTAAAAAATCCCATTCAAACCAATGCTACTTACCAAGGTGGCCGAATCGTCCTGACCTGCCAATACGGTGCAGGTATGTTTCCGAATGGTTGGGAAAATCAAAATTAATGACAACGTTGACCGCCTGAATATCAATCCCCCTTGTAAATAAGTCTACGACGAAAAAAAATCAAAGTATAAGCTATTATCTGAAAGCATTGATTAACTGTAAGACTGTGGAAATTATTTTTAAAACAGCCTCCTCCCCCTTCCTCCAATCACACACACACACACACAAAGAAAGAAACCAAAAGAAACCAAGGACGGAAAGGTTTTTTTATAACTCTGTGTACGAACAGTGAAGAAGAGGCTAAAAATCGTGTGACATTTTACATCAAAATTATGCTACGCTAATGTAAATTATGGTTTTTTTTATGCACCAGAAACGCTGCCAATGTAAAATGATGACAGTGAGGGAAAAAAAGGAAGTGTGACTACGTAAGGCTTTCCAGAAACAATTAACAACCCAACTGGACTGGATGGGAAATATATGACGGCTAGAGACGCAATGCAATGGAAAATTAGAAAGTGTCGAAGAAAACGAAGAGAGTCCGCACAGTAACACGAGAGACCAATAAAATATACAAATAAAAAATAAGACTAAGATGCGTCAGAAAGCTGAGTTATGTCTCCAGAATGAAGGGCATGAGGTATCTTGAACTTTGACTCGCCCTGAGCCAGAAAATTACAAGACGACAAATTTAATCTTTTAAATTATAAAGAATGATTCTTCATTAAAAGGCTTGGCCCCAAGCTCCCNGGCTTTCCAGAAACAATTAACAACCCAACTGGACTGGATGGGAAATATATGACGTATTGGCTAGAGACGCAATGCAATGGAAAATTAGAAAGTGTCGAAGAAAACGAAGAGAGTCCGCACAGTAACACGAGAGACCAATAAAATATACAAATAAAAAAGAAGACTAAGATGCGTCAGAAAGCTGAGTTATGTCTCCAGAATGAAGGGCATGAGGTATCTTGAACTTTGACTCGCCCTGAGCCAGAAAATTACAAGACGACAAATTTAATCTTTTAAATTATAAAGAATGATTCTTCATTAAAAGGCTTGGCCCCAAGCTCCCAAACTTATGACTAAAATTCAGCATTCAAAAATTCAAAACACCTGACCTAACCTGGTTGATGTAAGTCCACCAACTAAATTTGTGATAGATTCAATTTCCTACCCGAGATAAACAATAATTAATAATCATTTCGTATCTGAGATAAATTTTAGGGTGAAACCCTCTAGCAAATCATCATTTAAAGTCGACTGAATCACAATTCTTCGTGGGGAATGCCAATTACTTTTTAGAAGATAACGAATTCACTGTCTCAGAAACGAGTTTATGTCAGTGAGAACTATAACGTTTTTACAAAACTATGGGGCTTTATTTTATGGTTTTCAGTTTTGATTAATATTTTTTACTATCACTTACTGATGTGGAGTAAGGTGACGGTTTTTATACAATCTGTTCTGGTTAGAGTCTCGGGACACTGAAGCTTTGGTACTGCCATTTCCCAACAGTGGAAAACCTTTAACAACATTACGCAATTTAAATGCAGATTGGGAGATCAAACTCCAGTTGTTTTTCCTTGTTCCTGGCGATAGCGCTGGCGTATTAAATGTATGAATACGAATTAACTCAGGCAAAACCAAAGCACAGTGAAGATGGGAGAGCAAATATAACCAGTAATGTCTTAAACAGGCCACTAGCAACGTTTAAGGTTTACAAAAAAACCATTGTTGGAATCGAAGAGAAAAATTTTAAAAATAAAGAGTAATTATTAAAAAAACCTATCAATTCTTAAGTTAGGTTTAAGACACTGTGAGATGGTAAAGTGACCAAAGAAACCTCAATGAAAGATGCAAAATAAAAGAGACCAGAAAATGCGGCGAGAAAGAATTTTTGTGGCTGACTCATAACTTTCAGAAAAGGAGTTACAAAACTAGGGCGGTAAACTGGTTGGACCACGACTATATTTTGCGACTGGCATTGTAAAATACCTTAAACAAACCAATAAAATCAGTCAACTAATTTAAATATTAACTTACACCAACCAGGGCACATTAATAATAAAAACAAATGGCTACTCACATCATTGTCATCAAGTAAATATTTAGCTATTTCTATAATTACTAAGTAATACGTAATAATCTCAAAGAGATACGACTTTGTCTTTACTACAGTATAGCCACAATCTAAAAGATTGCCAGTATTACCCTACTTATCGCTATATATATATATTGTGNGAGTTACAAAACTAGGGCGGTAAACTGGTTGGACCACGACTATATTTTGCGACTGGCATTGTAAAATACCTTAAACAAACCAATAAAATCAGTCAACTAATTTAAATATTAACTTACACCAACCAGGGCACATTAATAATAAAAACAAATGGCTACTCACATCATTGTCATCAAGTAAATATTTAGCTATTTCTATAATTACTAAGTAATACGTAATAATCTCAAAGAGATACGACTTTGTCTTTACTACAGTATAGCCACAATCTAAAAGATTGCCAGTATTACCCTACTTATCGCTATATATATATAGTGAAAACTTTATATATAGCGATAAGTTGACAGTCTGCCACCATGGCAGACTGTCAACTGGATCAACGATATCTAATGTTACGAAAAAATTTTTAATGTACTTACCAGTTGAAACCAGGTTTCTAAACTCTCCATTTCTAAAATCATGGAATACTCTATTCCTCTTTGACTGCTCCATGCGTGAATGAATATAAAAACAAGAGTATCCAAGATCTGTAATTTTCTTTGCAAGAAGTTCTACACGTTGCACTGAATTGCAAAAAATGATCGACTGGTTTATTTGGAG
This sequence comes from Morbakka virulenta, assembly GCA_003991215.1. Lineage (NCBI taxonomy): Eukaryota > Metazoa > Cnidaria > Cubozoa > Carybdeida > Carukiidae > Morbakka > Morbakka virulenta. The sequence goes on along the minus strand of RDPX01000068.1, from coordinate 165,469 downwards.
CTGTTGAATAAAAAGAAAAAACGAGCTTAAGATGTCGGGTTTTAGTCCGTGTGAATACCAATCTGGTATGACGACTTTTTCAATTTGTCGATCAACGAACGATGTGCAAGTCTGAAAATAAATTAAACGTCGAGAGCAAATTCAACAGCAACGTGGTGTTAATTAAGTCTGAGAAAAGTATTCGCATCCAACAACTGGCAACAACTGTCTGCAACAAAGTTAACTAATATCATACTCCAGTGGACTGAATAAGTCATGACGTTGTCGTGGCAAATATAAATAGGTTTTTATCGGTTTAATAACCTTTTCTTTTTCTTAAGTTTGAGCAAATTCGCTTTCTCTTATAATTTCTCGTTTGTTTCACTCGCTATTTAATTCACAAAATTGCATATTAATGTAACTCTAGCTCATCACGGTTTTTCAATGTTGACAAATATTTCCCCTGCACAAATGTAAACAACAACAGCAACAACCACCACCACTAATATTTCATTAGCAATACAAACATGTTTGTGCTAACAAAACAAAGATCAAGGCCCAGAGTTCAATTCAAAAGATAAGGCTGTTTAAATAACGTTTCCTTGAGCTACCTACTTTGTCACTATTAAACGGTGCATAATTACTGTTACAATTTTAATAATTACTAAGCTCCTCAGTAGCTGTAATGTATGTAGTTGTGTAGTCATTTACTACGTGGTTCAGCGTTTTACTCTTCAAGCATCAAACCACACAGCACAAAAAGCTAGAGGTCAGTAAGGCCAACTAAGATACTGCCTGCACCTCCTAAAAGACCCTTCTTAAAGTCCAGGCAACCGTCCAAGTGACAATTTAAATGTACATTATGTTAATCACAGCCCAGTGTTAAGTTAACTACTGTTAACATTCATGTATGGTTAGTTTAACAGACCTTGAAACCAGGGCTTTAATCGAAAGTGTTAAATAACGGCAATGAACAACTTGATTTTTTCCCTCTAAACTTGCTCTAAAAAAATTACATGAATTTCTGTACCGTCAATCATTTTAGTACAATAAAAACAAACAAAAAAGGTAAGTAACGAGATGTAAAATGAAGGAAAGCCAAGTTTTCTCCTTTCCTTGCAATACGATTTTAAACTAAACCATCGGCAAACGAAAAGTAACAAATAACAAACTTGGATGCCTCATAGCAATACATACCTTTGCAAACAAAGTATTAAGGCAATGCACTTTCTGTTTTTCTTCAACAAATGCATAATACTATAAAATAAAAATTCAGAAAAACATTACTTAACTGAATACTTGAAATGACAAAAATCGGCTGCAATAAATACATAACAAAGTTTACAGAGATACCTCACCCCCAAAAAACAAAAAACAAAACAAAAACAGCCATACACACCTCTGTTGATAACCAGCCTTACGACAAGTACATAGAAACTTCCTTACGCCTATGAGTTAACATTCTAAGACTGTGTCAACACAAATAAAATATAAGTTGCTTAAATTTAGCAGAAACAAATTTCACTCATAATTGGTAACGCTTCATGGAATAGAAAAATGAGTTAATTACTTTTGGAGATGTACACCTAACCACCATTCCCCGGCGCCCATGACATTTCACAGTTACAGTTTCTGCCGAATGCTCAAATTTATCACAAATATTAATACCAACCTTCCTCTTTAGTTCTGTTTGCTTAATGTAGTAGCAATAAATATCTAGGTCGTCACAATTAAATCATTTGCTCTTTTTTGTTGTCATTGTGTGCACGTGCATTTGTAAGCTCTATATCTCTTACAGTATTTGCAACAGTTACTTTATGGAACAAACAAGGTGTAAACCAAGCTATAGAAATCTACCAGTGTCACTTCTAGAACTTATTATCAATATCAGATTATGAACTTTAACAAAACCAATATAAATATACAAACGTAAGGTTATGTCAAAGGAGTCTTCTAAAAGTACATCTCCTAAAAAGCTGATATGACTATATATATATTCCCTCTTGTAAGTAATTACGTCAAAACCCATCCCACTGAAAATCTTATCTTATCCTCTGGAGATATGGTTCTATTTCAGGCTTCTTGTTGACAACAGTACAATCGGCTGGGTAGGCAGTTACAATTGACATGCAGAAAACCACAAGCTTTGACTGTCCAAAGCACAAGACATATACCTTTACTAGCACCCCATTTGTCAAGTAAAATGTATTTACCTGAGTTATCCCTTTTAAAGTAAGCTCTTCCATAAGATTTATTTCGTATGGTTTCGTCAAATGCTTTTCCTAAAAATGCAATGGAATACCTGCAGTAATCAATCTGTTAAAATGGATTTTAAACATTAAAATATACAACAACACTCTCCCATATTGAAATGCAAGCAAACGATATAAAGTCCAGTACAAAACTCAAAGTGCCAATTTGTAACTCACTCGCTCAACTCACTCACACTTACTCCAACACTCACTCTCTCAATCACTTACTCTCACACACACACTGTGTCTGTGTCCCCCCCCACCCCCCCAACACACACACTCACTCACGGTAAGCAATTGTAGTAATGCTCTTTTGTGATCATACAACACTACTTTGTTTTGGTGAACAGATGTAGAGAACGTACAGGAAATAAGAGGGAGGAAATAACAATGATAATGATAATTAAGTCGCAAAATACACACCTTGAAATTTTTTACTGAAATTGGAAAAGTTGCTGAATAAAGTAATATTTGCCTCTGGGAAGGAAGTAACTCGATGACACTGTCAAGAAGATTTTTGAAATCCAATGACAGCAGCTTGTCTGCCTGATACAACAGAAAAAAAAGTCACTTTGATCACAATAGTTGGATACAAAATACAAAAAGTTGGAGAAAAATTACTCAGTCCAAATAAACTTACAGTAAACCAATCAACATCAAGTTACAATCCTACATTAGGTTAAGAATGTTTGCCTTTTCATTATCCATACTGTTGAGTGTTACAAACAACACACAATCGGTTCTTTTTTATTGTCGTGCAGGTCTGGAAGCATCCTCCCTCCAGATGCCTGGCTAGCTGCATGCATGGCATATCTCACGCTAGATTTCCAGGTGGCTCTATTCATGGGGTCACTTGAACCAAGGCCCCAGCCAGAGATGTCATCCTTCAGAACATCATGCCATGTCTTTCTTGGTCACCCAGGTCGCCGACGTCCATCCACAGGAAAGTCTACTGCCTGCTTGATTGTGCCACTAGATCGCTGGACATGGCTGTACCAGCGTATTCTTTTTATAAACCCATTTACATGCAATGTTTCTTGTTAGGTCACGATTTACATGTCACCACTAAAATATAAACCAGTATGATCTCTTTAATGGGGATTTGTGACTGAACTACCTCCCCTATCTTGTTTTGGCAGGGTTAACCTCTCTGGAGACATGGGCAAGGTGGCTAGAAATGGCTTTAAATAAAAACACAAAAAGCATGGCAGCAGGATACCACTTCGTCTTGTAGGAGGGAGGGAGAGGGGTTGGGGGAAAAAGAGGAAAAAAGGGAGAAAGAAGGAAAGAGGAAGAGAGGGGAGAAAGAGGAAGAGAGGGGAGAAAGAGGAAGAGAGGAAAAAGGATGTCTGTTGCTCTGTTGCTTTGTATAATTACCAATAACACTGAATACAAAAATACCCCTGCCTCTATTTATCCGTGCTCAATTTCCAGCAAAATCTAATTATTACAAATTCATAAAGATAGCAACTAAAATTTAATTAAAATTATAACTGAGCAATGGAATACTTACTTCATCCATAACAAAAATTTTGCAATGTTTAACATCAGCAATTTTTTTTCTCATTAAATCTAGGATTCTTCCAGGTGTTGCGACAACTACATGAACTAAAAAAACAAACACGCACACACAGAGCTTTATCATAACAGATTTCTGTATAACACATTTAATAAACATACACTGAACACCAAAAACTGAAACAAGTACACTGGGTTTTTATACTTTTACAACTACACCTTTAACTTCATAAAAAAATTTAAACACAAATAGGAACATTTTTCTTCTTTATTTTTTGACTTGAAGATTTAAAAAAATCTATTTGTTCCACGGCCAGTGATTTTTTACCAGTTGTTGTTCTTCAATGTTTGGTAACAACAATCTTCCAAACCTTGGTACAGGAAGTGGAATTTCTCCAGGCTGACCTCATAACAGGAACATATCAGAAGCAAAAACAATGTGGAGAACATGTGCAAAAATTGGCACACTTCCATCTCAAAATGAATATTTTTAACTAGAAAACCAGTGTTTTAAGGGAAGAACACAACAGCAGTAACACTACTGTAGGTCACCAGAACAAGGTGTAACATCAACCTTGATTACCTCCTTTTAATGCAGTATCAAATCACACTGCCAAATTAATGGAGAAAAATTGCTGCCCTTGTGCATTATAAGTACAGTATAAATGTTACAAAATTTAAAAATTAAAACAATTGGAATGGTATTGTTCAACCCCCAACTAGGCTTGATGACTAATACTTAAAACCAATGCTTCTCAACATTGGTGAAATTAACTGCTAGTTAGAACAGTACATTGGGCTTCATAAAAATATTTGTAACAAAGGACCAGTATTTCAAAATGTAATCATCATTTTACAAATCTAGAGCCAGGAGACAATCTTCATTCTGAATAAAACTCAATTTTTAAAAATTGTTGGGAGTCAGACCATGGCTATCAAAAGTCCTCATGGAATAAAGTTTGACAAAACAAACAAGTATTGGTATAAAAAGTCACATTTACCTAATCAAAATTGTTTGGAAGAGTTACCATAATACTTTGTTTACTGTACTCACAATTCATGTTAGTTTAGAGAATGCCATTTTAAAAGTAGTTGAGCATTTATGCATTTATGAGTTTGGTTAAAAGTTGCTTTCTCATTTGCAATCCAAGAACTATCCCTGAGGAATAAAAATCTCACTGCTTTTTGGCATTTTTTATTAATCAACCCAGGTTATCACAAATATTTGACAGATATAGGGCCTTATGATGCCTAACAATGGTAAACCAATTTTAGTATACTAATGTTTACATAGATATGTGATTTGGTATGCTTTAAAAATTTGTATAGCAAACAATGGGGAAACTTATGTTTGTCTTTTGTAGTCAACATGAACTTGAAAGCAGCCTTAAGACTTCTAATACATACTAGTGATGCTTTGTGACTTCTACTTTCTAGCATACAATGCTACTATAAAAGTACACAACTTGCAATTATATTATAAGCACCATTATTGAAGCAATGAGGTCATTGTTGATGGGCACTGCTTCCACTTTGCAAGAATACTTAGTTGATCTAGTGGTACTGTACGTGGAATACAACAAAACCCACAACAAAACATAAGCCAATTCTCCCCAAAAGTTGTTCTTATACTCACCTGTTTGGTAAAGCCGCATTATATCATCTTTTAGACTAACACCTCCAAGTGTTACCATGACTTTCACACCCATGTGTTTGCTTAATTCCTTACAAATCTGTGCAGTCTGTAGTGCCAGTTCTCTTGTTGGAACAAGTACCATGGCTACGTGATTAAAATACAAGATACAATAATAATAATAATAATTCCTCAGGGAACAGTACCCCTGCCCTAGTCGAGCTGGGTAAACCTTGTGGGAACAATGGCAAAAGTTGAACTTGCCTTAAATGGCTGGCTTAACTTAGTACTGCCTAGTACTGCTGGAAAGGGACATTACCCCCCTCCCCTGCCCTGTGTAATCAAATTGCCCTGATAATTGCACCAGACACTGACTATTATTGTTAGCACGCTTACCTCAAACAAAATTTCGGTAATATTGCCAACCTCAAACCCATCAAGAAATATCCATAACAAACCATACAGACAAGAAATATATACCATTAAAGACAGAAGGTTTTATTGTTACAGCACAAGCTAACATCTTGAGGAACATAGCAAATCCTAAATGCAGATTTTGCGATCAGTTTGTTTAAACTATCAACCACAACTCTCAGGATGCCTGGTATTGACACCAAGTGAATATGTGAAACACCATGATACGATTGGATAGTATTTGCACTGGGGAATATGTCAGCATTATCACGCAGAAAAACACCTACCCGCTAGTATGAACACCACCCTCTGCCAGTAGTTAATGGCCCAAATGTTACCATCTTATGGAACTTTCCAGTTATTACTGATAGAGCCATTCAAGCTAACGGCCCAGATATCATTATTAAAGTCCACATTGCAAAAACATGTACACTGATTGATATGAGCATTCCAAGTGATAAAAATATCTCTGTCAAAGAGTTTGATAAATTGAGTAAGTATAAGGATCTTGAGATCAAGGTTGCTAAAATGTGGAATCTTAAAACAACTATGGTTCCAGTAATAATAGGAGCTTTAAGAATGATTAAAAAGGGAACAGATAGACATCTTGTGAAAATTCCAGGCAACTATAACTTTAATGCAAACAGATACAGCTTGCAATGCTCAACCTTAGTGCCTAGTTTGAAATGTTGAAGTCTGCTACTCTAAAACAGCTCTAACACAACATCAAGAATTTCAATGGTACAAAAAAGCCTTAGCCAGGGGAGTGGCATTTTATTGCCAAAAAAAGAGAGTGGTAAATGTGTGGGACTCTGCAGTCACAATAACCTACTGCTGAGATAGTACCAGATAAAAGGTACCAGATACAAGCAAGTGTCTCAGTCAACCATAGGAAGCAAAAGGCTATCAACAAACAATATATGCTTTACTATTTGATTGTTGTCAAGTTGAGCATCAGTTAAGTGTGTTTGAAATTAAGCCCTTTATGTTTGTGGTATGTACATATGATGATAAGAAATGTGGTGAAATAAATGGTACCAAAAGATGATACTGGCAATGAAACATTCTTATAAGATTTATGCACTTTCCATGCTCTTTACATGACCAAGACCTTCAGAAAACTATTATAAAGCAATGACATATTTTAAAACCAATTTAAGGACACTCCAATGCTTTGGGATCAACAAAAAGTACAAATCCAAATGTTTAGAATTAAGCAGCAAATAGTAGTATAACTTTTGGTAACCACCAGAAACCAACTCAATTTTGGGGCTGGAATGGGAAAAATTATATAGATTATAATTGCAGCAAAAATTTATTGTTTAATGCTAGGCATTATGAGAAAATCTTAAGTAAAAAAAACATTTGGAATTTCAAATTTCACAACATTGACTTTGAAGATAAAACAAGGTGGCAAGATGTTTCAATATACAAATTTTGAATGTCTATCTGGATTCTTTACCCAAAATTAGGGAAGTTGCTAATTTTCCTGAAGAATGGATAACCAGGACTATAGATATCATTAAGACAATATGTCAAAGCAAATTCAAATTGGCAGATTTTGTTTCAAAATGGAAGGTAATGCCCCTAATTGCAGGGGCATATTTCTCAAAAGGTTCAGATTGACAGACTGGGATTTTGTGAAACTCGGATGTACCTGGTATATTTATGTCTGTCCCAGATATCAAGGGACTTCTGGGATATGGGTTATGTGGATAGAATACATTTACATGGAATGAACCCAATGCAACTCAAAGTTCCTGCCCCCTTGATTTAGTTATAGTACCTTAAACTTATCAAATTATATGCTTATTTTGCTCATATTGTTAAAAACTAATGTAAACAGTCAATATACTTTTATGACTGGGCTATGAAACACACTACTCAGCAAGTTGTTACGTCTAGCCCAACATGTTTATAAAATACCATTTGCATAAAAGTCGTGAAAATTTTCCTTTCCATTGTTTCTTTAATGGTTCATGTATGGGAAATCAGTAGGAAGACCCAACTGTCTTAAGATGTACCCAATCCAGCATTGTGTTTAGCAGTGCAGTATATGAAATCATCAAGCTGCACTGTGCTTCAAACTATCACAGTGCAAAAACACTAAAATGCTTCATTGAAAGGGAGGCTTTAGAAAAGTTTTCACACGATAAAATTGGTATTTTCTTTATAGACTTTTTCAATATTGTAATTTTGGCCTCATTGCACAAGTTCATTGTTTCTATTTTGGATCAAAGCATGTACTTTGAGTATTCACATTGATTTGCTCTGTTGTATGTTTGCCACAATTCAGATTCCTCATTTATGTTCTTGAACCCTTCATGTTTTACCCTGGAAGACAATTTATTATCAACTTCTTTCTGGTTATCTAATCACACTTCTTTTTCTGTAACACCTCCTTTTTCTGGTGGTTTTTCTTTTCTCTGTGCTTTTGCTATTTACTCAAGTTAAAGGTTGCTTTGAAGGGATCTTGATGGTTTAACATTGAACCCTTTCCTCATGCCCAATGATAGGTGCAAATATTTGAGCTTGGATTTATTTTAGTTTCATTAACAAGTTCCTGTGGATGTGAACAACCTGCAATAAAACAAAGACATCATGTGAAGGTTTGGAAAATGGTAAGAAGGCTTTCTGATTGGGAGCTTTCTTTAGGTGATTGTGGCAATCATAATGGATATCTTGCATCATATACACATTCCCCAACAACAATGCTTTGTGGAAGCCAGCTCTTTGATAATTTGTGAAAATGGTTAACTTATAGACTTAAACTTCCAAATTGTTAAATGGTTTGGATCTTGTATAGCAGAGAAATCAGTGAAAGGTCATGGAGGGATGAGTTTGTTTGTCTGAGTCATGCTGGGGTCTAAATTTATGCAATCTATTTTTAGTAAGAGTCCTATTAAAGGGAGCAACTGAGAAAAGTTACTGGTCTGGGTAATATAAATGATAGAATAACTTTATATATAGGCAGTAACAGTTACTTTTCACAACATAAATGATAAGTTACCTTGTATTACATCTTTTTCAGCATCAATCCTCTCCAGTAATGGAATTAAGTAAGCTGCCGTTTTTCCTGTTCCATTTTTGGCCCTGGCCATAATGTCTCTTCCACTGAGTGCCACAGGAATGCTTTCTTCTTGAATTGGTGAGGGTTTTTCAAATCCTTTTTCAAAGATGCCCATTAACAGCTCTCTTTTTAAACAATAGTCTTCAAATTCATTACCTTTTGTTTCTGTAACATCCTAAAATATAAATTTGTATGCTTTTGAACCACTAAAAGTTATGTTATATAATGATACATATACATATGTATAATAGTAATTTAAACTTTTTTATAAAACAATTTCAACCACAAATAAAGCTAAAACCTATTTTATCCAGCAAACTTCATAAAATTGGACATGTGCTACAGACCCACACAATTAAGTACCTTAAAGTGAAATGACCTATGTCATTGAACATATCTATGAAAGGGTTAAAGATCAGGCAGAATATCCACTTTTTATTTCTACAGCAAAATATATAGTATGATCATATAAAAATATTTTGTTATTCACTTAGTATGGGCCAATATTTCTTTTCTTGGCACACTCAAATGTTGTAAAAGCTCAAGTAAGATTTTGTTGTCTTTCTCTATGAACTGACACACAACTGTGGCTACATTAACATAACAAAGATCACCATGTTTCACCAGTACATTTGACTTTAACTACATGAATTTTTTTTGTTTTCTTATGCTGTTTCCTTTCATCATCATCATTATCTTCATCATCATATTCGGTTTAATGTCCGTTTTACATGCTAGCATGTGTTGGATGTTTCCTATCATTTTTCTTTTTTAAAACCACCAGTAAGTCATCACTTTGTCTGTTGAACAAGAACAATGTCAGGCCTTTCATGATCACCTATTATGATGTATTTGGGTGCAAAGTTTGGTACATCGGCAAAAACATTTTGGCAGAACCTAGACACTTTTAATTAATCTTGGACTGCTTCATTTTAATGCATCCATTCATGCTCCTGTTGTTGATGTAATCTAATAGCTTGCAAAACATCTTGCTATAACTCACTTTTCTATTATTATCTGGTAGCATTTAATTAAGTATTTCATGTCTAAAAAACATGTCAAATGTGCTTGTTGGCACTCTGTAGCCTAGTTGTTTTCCTACCACTGCATAATAATCAGGCACCACATTCCTGATAATATTGGGGATGGAGTCATGCTGCTATGTGTACCCCCTTGATAAAGAGCACTCTTGCACCCTGCAACCACAGGACCCAAAGTTTGGTTGTGCTGACTCCTTATCTAAAAATGTTACAGATATGTGGCAGTGTATTGTTTAAGTAACTGAATGTAGAATTATATTTTAGTAAGCTCTTTTGTACTGAGTTGACAGTTAATGTACCAGCCAAAATGGAGTTCCAAACATGTCAAACCACAAGTCTTTGTATTAAGAGGTTTTCTCATATCTTTTTGTGATGCTATTTTTGATGGGCTTCATGACATTCTTTGTCAGACCAAAGGTGTCATACATCTTATTTTATTATTGGAAACTTCCGCTGAGTGATTATATCCTAGTAAAAGGAATTTTTCAAGCACTGTCTCATTACTACTAGGTACTGTTTGAATTTTGTGCTACGGTTTACATTACCAAGATCAAACTGACTTGTAATGATGGTTGATGCCCCTGGTGCAGGTTTTTCTAGTTATCTGCAAAGATAGTTATGAAAATAAACATCCACATTGCTGAAAATCCAAGTCTGATCAATGCCAGTTATTGTCAAATACTATGACCATTACTTTTTAGATACTGTGACTAGAACCAAAAACATTTTTGGAGGGTGGGATGTGTGAGAAAATAAACTATTGATCTTGTTCATGATTTGTATTGTGGTTTGCAATAATTCATCTGTTACTTGATCCTAAAATTAAACAATCTTCACAGGTATTTAGAACTTTTCCTCTGTTTAACGGGCATGTCAATGTTTTGAGTTGCATAGAGTTGCATGTATTTATCCATTTCAACTTGACTAGATGCATTATGTGAACAAATTTAAAAGTACTTGACTTTTTCATTTACTTGATGCAACTGCAATGGTATCATGAACAAAACTGAAACAGTTTTTAGATGCAATAATTATGGCAGACATAGCCTATTTGTTTCAGTTTCTTAATTTTCCAGGCTCTGAGTGTACATATTGATCTTTGTAATAAAAATGTGGGCTAAAACAACCCACTTGCATAACACCATTTTTCAGACTTTACTGCTGGAGTTTTATTATTCCCAGTTGCAAATGATGTGCATCTATCAAAGATTTCCACAACAATACCAGTACATGTTATGTGCTGTGGTGCATGATGGTAGAGTACTTACAATAAGTTAATAATCAATTAAATAATAAATGAATAATTGAATAATCAACTGAAAGCATTCTTAAGGTTGCACAATTTTATACTTTGTTTTTCTTGGCATGTAGGTGATGTGTTTTAATCAAAATTGTGATTGCTAGCTCCCCATTGCCATTTAAAACTTTGCTATTATGGTGAGTTTTAACAATTTTCAGTAAATATGTATGCAAATAAGAACAATGCTTAAATGTAATTATGGATATGATCATGAAAACAGGCAGTACCTGCTGTGATGATTTTCCCAACAATGTGATTAATTTTTTGTAAGTTTGTAAATTAAAATTGAATTCCTTTTTTGGGTTGTCCCTGCTTTCCAATCTGTCAGGTTTGGTTAAGTTAGCAAGAGATTTCTTTTTACTGAACAATTTTCCAAAATATTCAAAATAAGTTGATTATAAAGTGTTGCAACCAACTCCAGAATTTTTTTTAATTGACATTTAAAATAATTTCATAAACTTTTGCTGTGTTTTAATCTCATCACTACTGATTTGGCTATTATTATTCCTTAAAATTTTTAGGACTACACTGCCTGTACCTATCTTTTTCTTGCAATTGCAATATTTTCACCAATTCTTTTGTATGTCACCGTTCTGGAAAAATAAATATTCTTTTTCAAAGCATCTGTTTTCTCGTTGAGAGCTGTTTTCATTCTTTCATAAGACCAGAAAGAAAAAAGAAATGTCCTTCAATGGTAGATTTGCTTGGAAAAAAGTTTCTTTGATTAACAAATATAAAATTATTACTTTCTCAAAGGAATGGAAAATCGGAGTGACTAGCCCTACATGTGGTTTGCAAAACTCATTTATGAAGCTTGTTTATCCACATCAAGATGCAGTACAATAAACATGTTTAGCATCAGTGCTGTTCTGGTTTAACAATGCTCACTGTTAAGGCTGCATTCAAAGTTAAATAGAGCTTCAGTGCAATGAATTGTGTACTTAGTATCAAAACTACCCAGATTAACTAAATGGCAGTTGGTATTACACTTAACTAATGTTGAAAATATGGGTGCTTATAGTTAAACTGAAATTTCNTTTGCAAAACTCATTTATGAAGCTTGTTTATCCACATCAAGATGCAGTACAATAAACATGTTTAGCATCAGTGCTGTTCTGGTTTAACAATGCTCACTGTTAAGGCTGCATTCAAAGTTAAATAGAGCTTCAGTGCAATGAATTGTGTACTTAGTATCAAAACTACCCAGATAGTTTCATGGCAAGTGGTATTACACTTAACTAATGTTGAAAATATGGGTGCTTATAGTTAAACTGAAATTTCAGTTGGTAATTTTTCAACATAATACATTGTATCTGTACCTGTGTACATTAAAGTAATGGTTGTTCAGCGTTTTTAACATTTGCACTGTATCAATATATCTTGGTTATGCTTTTTACTAAATATAAAGAAGTTTCAGGTCTGCTCCACTACCCCTTGTGTCTCCTACTGCATCAGGGGCTTTTAATAAAAAGATATTGAGGCACATGCAATAACTGGCCAATACTGATATATCACATTACTGAAGCAAGTATTGTCACATTTTACACTACATTGCACTATCCACTGGTAGCATCTGGATGCAAATAAACTTAGTCAGGCTCTTTAACATTACCTAAAAGTGGTGATCAATGTGGTGCATTACTTAGAGCCATGCATGAATAAACCCCTACTCTGCCACGTCTGTAACAATACTGAAGATGAACTTCAGAAATTGCTGCTACACAGAAAAGTGAGATTGCTTTTGAAATAAGTGTTTTAATTTTTTCCATGACCTCTTTCATATTTTCATTGGGTGCTAACATTGAAATAACAAAACAAATAAAAAAAAGTGCAGGGTAGAAAACACAAAGGCTGACATGAAGGTTTTGAAGATTAGAGATTTAGTTGCTGATAGTGTTCCCTGGACAGCAGCAATTAATTCAAGTAATGTGACTAGAAGGCATCCAACCTCAGCAACTGGGAAAGGAAGAGATATTATTATGCCATAAGAAAACCCTGACTAGTTAATAATGGCCGTGTAAAGCCTTAGATCCAAGGGGTAGATTCTTTTACTGCGACAAGACTACATTTTCAATTTGGTCAAACTACAGTAACTGGGTGGTGAGAATAGTAGTAAAGGTTAACATTTACTAGTAGCTTGTATATTAAATAATACTGTGTGCATTTATATTTGTCATATAAAACAAACTTTACAGTTCAAAATTTTGATACATTCATTTAAGGGTGAGAAGGGGATGCTACATATAGAAAGCTTGAGAAATACTGAGTTAAATATGTTTAAAAAATGCACAATTCTCCAACAATGCATGTTAAAATGGTTTGGTTTTGTGAAGGAGATTAGAAAAAGCAGCATTGGTAGTATAGTATATAATGTTCCGTTTCAGCAGGGATTATAAAAACTGGGTCTAGTCTGAGGATATGGAACCTGATATACAAGGAATGGCCAACACCAAACTTAATCAATCCTAATGAAATGTAAACGATACCCAAAATCCACATCTCCACTGTTGCTACGCATAGCTATTGTTATTAAACATTTCAAAAACAATTTCTGCTCTTTTATGTTTTTTATCTTAACAGTGAGGTAACCTGTTGAATAAATGAAAATGTTACACATCTGCTATTACCAACACGTACCTTAAATACATGTTAAACACATCCTTTTAAACCTTGGTATTAAATTCTAAAAGTTGTTCACAACGCTTGTAAATATAATTATCACACTAATCAACATCTTTGACATCAATTTACCTCGTGTCTTGTGGATTATATATACTCTTTTTTTTACGATACTGTCTTCGTTAATTCTAATCCCTTTGTTTTGGGCAGCTGGGTTAAACGTGTTGGAATACCAGTGACATTCGTATAATCAACTTTCAGCTGATACAAAACAAGTCTGGGCATATTAAAGATAAAATAGGATTTTGTCCCAAGGTGTTACGTGCAAGCAAAATAAAAATCGGCGACCATTCTCACTTTTCGCCTCTCATCCATTAAAGGTGACTGTTTTTGAAGCATCAAAATTAGTAACTTAAATGATGACAAAATAATCTGGCAAATAACATACTTTGGGGCTGAGATTTACCAAGCTCTTCAATTAAATAATTCATAAAATGATTGCATGATTTGGCTGGTTAGCATATCCTTGCTACACCAAGAAATGAAGGGTTAAAAATGTAAACAATGGCCAGTTATGCAGTAAAAAAAAACTAAAACAAAACAAGAGCTTTGATCAGGTTTTTTTTGCTCTGAAATCAATCCAGTCCACTCTCCACTTCAAGAAACACAACCATAATGATAACTTGACCAACTTTCGTAAGATGAAATAAAATGGCAATGTTGTGAACTATTTCTCAGCTACTGAACATAGCCGGCAATTACCAATTACCTGTTACTGTGGTATTTAAATCAAAATGCCCATGCTTTTGTGATTACGTGTAACCGTTGCAATGCCTATTGTAATGGATTGGTTATTGAAGTCTTCCTGGGTAGTTTGTTCTCCTCAGAGGGACATCAACTGTAAAAAGTACTGAGGCATGATCCAGTTTGGTCGGGTGTACTAAAGCCTTCGGGCCTGACATATATTTCCATCGTTTAGAAAAAAGCGTTGAAAGAAAAGAGCCTATTAAAACCCAAATTATCCTTTATTAAATAAAAAAAATTTATCACTAATATGATGGGTTATGAAAACATCTAAGTTGCAAACGGGCAGTCCAATTCACAATGATCTAAGTGGTACTGCTAAAACATGGGCCAAAAGAATAATAGCTCTGTGGGCTTTTTGTCTGCCAAGTGTTTAAGCATTGTCAAATGAGACCCTAGTCCTACATTTAAACCTATGTGGGTACGATAACTACATCAGCAAATAACAATATCTCAAACTTTGTTCAATGATTGACATAAAAAGTACACAGTGAAAACTGTTTCGTTCCAACTTACACTTGTTCTCACTCTCTTATCCTTGGGGGGTTTTCGTAATTTGCTTTTCCACTCCGACGTTTCACTACGGCAAAAAATACGTTTATTCAATACCTCAAAAAGCCAAACAGCCGATTAAAAAAAATGAGAAGTCAAAAACTACAACGGGACTTACTTTGAACTGAGAGTGTGATTTGTGCCAGCGTCCAACACCGTCGTTGACGCCATCATAATATAATTCGCTGTAACCAGTATTTCCGATTGAAATTGGCAGTAGTTTACCTTAAGAAAGTAATAAACAAGTATGTTTCGAGTCTATTTTTTAATAGGACAGGATCATAAACGCGATTATAACAGATTGAGACAATGAAATTCTAAACTTTCCTTCTCTTATATTGACGAACTACTTTTAACTTTAAAAATGTTTTCTTTGTCTCCGAGTGTCAAGGTAAAATTTTGTCCAATAGAGCATGCGCAAGGGCTACAGGGAAGCACCAAATCAAGGTTAAAACCAGACAGCCCACAAGGAAAAATTGTTAGGCTCACACACCCCATTCACTTGATCCGTACAATTCTGATATATATTACTAGGAATAGACTGCCCTCTTACTAATATTGTTCCCTCAGTGCATGCTAAATATAAGCAGGAGGGTAGTTCTCCAGCAGGCTCACTCGCAGCACCTCCTGTCCCCACTCTTGACTTTTTTGGACCCACAGATATTACATTCAATTAACAATTGTGGGGTGTGCCAACAGTTGAGTAATGAACGTGGCTGTACTGACTGGAAAACTTGAGTTTCAAGCTAATAATTGGTTTGGCAGCATCTGACCCACACACTTCCACAATTCCACTACTAACCTCATCAAAAATTTCAACAGCACTCTTTTGGAATTCTGATACTGCTCTTCACCATTGTGTGAATATCCCCACTCAAAGTAGGGTTTCTGACCTTCCTTTTCACCTCTTATTTCTTTCCAAAGTTCATACTGGAAATGTAACACTGCCTTCAATTACTCTACGTTACATTTTGTGTTGTTGTATTCTAATTCCAAGTAAAACATGGTTTAGCAGTATCCTCCTAACCCTGATCTCTTCAAAATTTCAACAGGAATCTTTTGGAGTTGTGATGTTGCTCTTCACCACCGTGCAGTGTAATAAACCCCACTTTAAGTAGGAGATTCTAACCCTCCTCCCACATTTCCACCTCTTATTTCTTTCCAAAGTTTTTACTGAAAATGTGATACTGTTTTCAATGACTACTTTACATAATGTGCTGTAATTACATATACTAACTTGTAGTAAATTTTAAGCCTTTTGGTAAAATTATTGACTTTGAAAACACATGAAAAGAGTAATTGTTTAATTGCTCATTAATTAATTTTGTAAATAGTCAAATTACTAATATAAACATTGTGCCTTTTGATGTTACATTTCCTTGACAAGTACCAAATTTTAACTATTTTAATAAAAATTTTGACTTGGATAACATGTGAAAAGAACAATTATTTTATTATTCATTAATTGATTAAGAAACATAGCCAAGTTGTTAATATAAACTTTGCATCTTTAGATGTTACACTTCCGTGCTAAGCAGTAAATTTTAAGTTTTCTAGAAAAAAAAATTCACTTTCATAACATATCGAAGAAGTAATTATTTCATTATTCCTAAATTAAATAACATACTCGTTCAAGTTACTAATATAAACGTCGTGTTTTTGGACATCTTACTAATATGACAGTTGCGTGTTTTGATGTTACACTTCCATACCAAGTTTCGTTTTGCTAGCCTGAAAAACAAATGCGTGCGTCAAAAAAAGTCGACTGAAAGAACATTGCCAAATTAATATTATTATTATTATCATCATCATCATCATCATTACTATTATCATTATTATGTCTTTTCAAATTTTCTTCAGAGTGCGTAACGTTTGGGAACTACGTAACAACGGGCTATTACTCATAACCTGAGGTATTATGTCGTTCATGTATGCTTTATACTTTTCTACTTTTTCGATTCCTTTATAGAGAAAGTGCTTTTCTGAGAATGTGTGCCGTTGAGTTCAAAACTATTTTCTGGATTTCTGACAATTGAATATTTAATACTTTAAGCACATAATTTACATTTGGGATCGGCACCATTACGTATAACATTTGCTTCGTAGTTTCGGGTTAATAAACTCTGGTCTGTGCAGCTATTATATATCCCTCGGTTTCCGCTTTAAGATCAGCACTGTTGTGCCATCTATAGGTCTCTGATAAATCTACATCAGGTTTTTTGTCCATGAAGCGGTTTCATTTTCCAAGTTTCGCCAATTTCTTTTTTCCCTTTTACTTTCGCAAATGTTTTCAGTTTGTGTGCATTATCAGTAATATGTTCTTCACCTCTACTCTCTTCAGCCGCATGTTGGAGGCCTAATTCAAGTTCCTCAGCAAATTTTGTTGATTCTTTAACGGTAGAATGTAACTTTTTTCCCTCGTGATGTCTGTACACTATTTTTAGCATCCAGTCCTCAGTAAGACTCAGGTATCGATGGAGACCAAAAGTGGATGTTTTAAATGCAAGCTCTAATTGAGACAGACCTCTACCTCCTTCCTTTCTTGCTACATACATGTAGTCAGTGTCAGCTTTGGGGTGGTGCATATTATACATGGTAAGCACTCCACGCACCCCACCACTATTATTATTATTTGAAAACTTATTTCGTCTAGCTGATGTTATTGCCGTCATATCTCCTTATTAGGCGAGTCATAACTAATGAGCCAGCGCTAATAAAGTTAATTCTTCCACTTAATACATTTCTAATACTCTTATTATTATCCTTTCTGCTCCTACCAAGGTTGTCTTATGCATGTCCACAATATTGTGCTCAATCTCCAGTTTTTGAATCCATTGCCGAAACCCTTTGCTAACACTCCCGAGAGCTCCTATCACAACAGGTACCACTTCCAAATTTTGCAAGTTCTAGAGTCCTCCTACTTCTCTTTTTTAATCTTGGTATTTTTCTACCTTCTCTTTTTCTTCTATTCTTTTCTCAGCTCGTACAGCGATATCAATGATAATGCATAAATCGTCTTTTTAATCAACTAATAAATTGTCTGGCCTTCTTGCCTCAATTACATTATCGCATTGTTTATTAATGTCCCACAAAATTTTTACATTATCATTTTCTATCGTTCCTTCCAGGAAATGTTCATACCATTTCTCTTTGTGCTCCATACCGTTTTTCCTGCTTAAGACCTACTGAATCCTCCTAGCAACTCTGTCTTGTCTTCTTTTATATTCTTTTTGCGCTAGCTTTTCACAGTCGCTAATTAAGTGGTGTACACTCTCATCTCTTTTTCCACACATTCTACATACAGGACTGTCTGCAGTTTATCAATTTTATGTTTCGTGTAGTTTGTCCTTATTGCCTGTTCCAGTGCGGCACATATCAGAGCCTCTTTTTCAGTTTTCAAGTCGCTTTTGCTAGCCAATTTCGTGTCTTCTCTTTATCTACTATTTCGGCAGTTTCTCTCACAAACTGGCTATACATATTTTTTCCGACCATTGTTGTTTACATTCCTCCCGCTTTTGTTTTTTTAAAAAGTTTCTTTTTCAGGGTTCCTTTGAATGGTCTCGGCTACTTTCACAACTTTTATAAGCTGTTCTTTTGAATTCAAAACGTATTGTTCGAGACTGTTTACTTCTGTTCTCGCTACCACTTCTTTGCTATTGAAACCTCTGCCACCTTCCTTTCGTCTCATATAAAGCCTATCAACAACACTTTTTGGGTGGAACGCACCAGAAATCGTCTTCGATTTTCTCTTTTTCCTGTCAATCCTTTTTAACTCACGGTCTCTCCACTCAATTATACCGCCCCGTGTTTAAAAATTGCTACTTCCGAGGTGTTTATCACTGTTATCTATTTTTTTCTCTCCAATTTGTATTTCAAAATGAATCTGTCTCCTCTTATACTATTTTATTGTCTTGTCTTTCACCATCTTTGACCTTGTCTGGCTCAATTATTTCCAATGTATAACCTTCCTCTTCAACGTCCTTCATTACTTCCCTATTTGGAAGACCTATTATTTCACACCTGATAATCTTACAATTCTTCATACTCAACACACCACATTTTTTATTCCAAATTTCATCCCTAAACCCTCACTAAATATAAGGACCGTTTTCAGCAACAAGTCAATCTCACTCACTCTCTCTATCTATCTATCTCTCTCTCTCTCTCTCTCTCTCTCTCTCTCTCTCTCTTTCTTTCTCTCTCTCTCTCTTATGTCTAACGCCATCCTCAGGACACTTGCATTTCGTAACATGACAATTTGTGTACAGCTTCACCATCATCTGGTGCGTATAATTGTTCAATCCATATCAAATTCTTCTGTCACACTTCCAAGGGCACCTATCACCACTGGAACAACCTGCACCTTTTTTGTTGCACCAGTTCTCCAATTTTCCTCCCCAAGTTCTGGTATTTCTCTACCTTTTCTCTTTCCTTTTCATGTACTCTCCTATCAGCAGGCACTGGAATCTCAACGATTATACAGCCTTTTTCCTTTTTATCAATTATAGGCATGTCTGGCATCCTTATTTCCATCACATTGTCCCATTGTATATTTATGTGCCACAACAATTTTACATCTTCACTCTTTTCCAGTCCCAGTAGGTTATATTCCTACCATTTCCTCTTATCTCCTAATGCCTTTTTCTTACACAGTTCCTGGTTAATTTTTTATACTACATTATCATGGCGTCTCTTGTATTCTTTCTGAGCTCATTTCTCACATTCACTTACAAAATATTGCACACTTTCTCCTCTCTTTCCACAAATTCCACAGAGCGGATTGTCAATACTCCTACCAATGTGGTGTACAGCATAATTTGATCTGATCTCCTGCTCCTGTGCAACACATACCAATGCCTCTGTCTCAACGTTAAAGTTACTTCTGAAAAAAAAGTTTTTTGATGGAACTTTCTGTCTTAATTGTCCCTGGTGCACTAATCACCTGAATTAGTTTTTCCGCATAATTCATTACGTACAAGCTCAAGCTGCTTTCCTCTCTTCTAACCCAGTGTTCTTATACTTATCAAATTTCTACCTCCTTCATGCCTCTTTAAGAGTAGTCTATCCACATCAATCTTGGGATGAAACGCACAATACATTGGTTTTGTCTTTTTTTGTTGTTCTGTCTAAGCTTTTCAATTCATTTCCTTTGCTTTTCAGGATTCCTGCCCCATAGCTGAAGATAGCTACTGCCCACGTTTCTTCGTCAAGCACTGATTTTGTCCTTACCAACCAAGGCAAGGACAAAATCAGTGCACCATCCAAAAACTTAAGAACCTGGAACGTTTTTCGTGAAGGCATTTGCTTACCATGCAACATAAAGTCTCAAACACAACACCATATACTGAATAAGTGCAACTCTGCTGCCAACAAACAACGATACGTACAGTGTCATAATTCAGTTCTCAACTCTATCTTCTACTACTTCTCCCAATTGCAGATCGAACAAAAGTCTGTCTATATTGACATCCCTGGCTTTAGCAACACCGAACAGTTATTCGACAATGGCCAAAGACTTGCTATGGTTACCTTGGCGAACGATAGTACGATTTGTCTCGAAACGAACTTGGTCAACTCACGTGTTTTAAAGGGAGAAAATATAAACAACGTAAAGATATTGTTACAAACAAAGACTTCAAATTCCTGCTAATACTTCTTGAATTCTAATATCTTGGAATCTATAGTTCAAACAGGAAACTATTGAAAAACACCATTCGACCCTAATGAAACATCTAAATAAACAACAGAAAACGCCTACAGGGAAATGCGTAGAAATGTGCATATGCAGCTCCGATTACATTTTTAACCGAAGAAACAAGGAATGGACTTCTCCTCGTTTGCTTCTGTTTGTATAAACTAAATTTTACAGGATCTTTTTCTGATTTTCTGTCCTGGAATAAGGTGATAACTAGAAAATAACACCTGTAAAAAATGTCAAGTTCTTGAAAGAGTAAAAAAATATGATTATTACACCGGCCGACTTTATGTTTTTGGACCTAAACTTTAATGAGCAATGGGTACATGTTTCTATTTTTTAACGCTTATTCTGAAAATCAAATCCATTTTGCCCCACCACATCACCTTTTCTCTGTACAAGTAACGTACGCATAATCCAAAGTGTATCAGATATAATATCATATTCTTGGTCTAGGATATGATATTATATGTAATGCACTCAAAATATTTAAATTAAGATACAGTAACCAATCGTAAAAGAAAAGTATCCAAATGATATCAAATTGGATTTTTAGCATTTTCAATCTTTATTATTTAACCAAGAAATACTATATTATTTGCAGATTTATAGCCTGACGACAATCCCTGTTTCTACAGCCAAAAATGGTGGGGTTTTTTTGAGTTGATAAACTACCTACATTCCAATATTATGATTGAATGTACTGGGGTAGTTAATGCAGATTCAATTGTTGTATATCATAAAAAACTGAGACAAATGAAGACAATCAAACGTAAGTATGAAAAGGAAACCTAAATAGTAACAAGCCTTGGACAATTAAGAACCTATGAAATGCCAATTGTTTGGCAAATGCTCATCATACAAAAACATAAATCGTCTCTTCTGGGAAACTCTTCTGTGTTTCTTCAGTGTCTTATCTCATTTGGTACTTCAACAGTAATCATCTAGCATGTTAATGTTCCATCTTCCCTTAGAACATTCCTACATCAGTTTAAGATCCTGATGAAACTTCTCGTCTTGTTCATCACTATAGTTATCAAGATAATCTAGAAACTGTTCAAGATGACTGAATACGAAGTGTACCTTGATACTAATATTACATCCAATTTGAACTTGATGAATGTCGACGTTGATATTTTAGACATTCAGTGCTTTGTAAGTTTACTTCGTACTGTTTGTATTGATAAAAATATTTTAGACATTTAGTGCTTTATAAGTTGACTGACTTTTTCAATAAGCACAATTTCTGAATACGCGCACCCTTTAGAATACCCAGAATTATTTAAGCGCATCGTGCGCTTAATCGAATAATTACGGTATATTACATTAATTAAGCAGCAATTTTTTCAAATCAACTTGGACATTTTATGCAATATTCATAATTCTATCTCCGCGCGTTTTATCAGCAACTCATTGGGTTTAATTCGTTTCTCAGTATGAAACTGGGAAGGAGATGTCATAGGATAATTCAAGCGCTGCAAGAAAAGTAGATCCAGATGAAGCCTTTCGTACAACATCTAACACCGAACACCACTATCCAAGTCAACAGGAACTTGATGATTTGATCAGAAATTTCGGTCTTATTAAGTCTGGTGCTGGGCTATTGACATCTCGATTAAAGGAATGGAACTTGTTGAAAGGAGACTGTAAGATGTCTGTGTACCAGAAACGTCATGCAATGTTCGAAAAAATTTTCGATGCCAGTGGTGATATGCGCTATTGCAAAGACATAAACGGATTATTTGCTGCTTCAGGACTTGAGTACGAGCCTTCTGAATGGCGTTTATTTATCGATGGTTCAGTTACAAGTCTGAAAGCGGTTCTGCTGCACCATGGTAACATACATCCATCACTTCCTCTTGTTCACTCAGTACACAAGAAGGAAAATTACGAAAACGTCAAACTGTTCCTACACAACATATGTTTCAAGTGGGATATTTGTGGTGACTTGAACACGATATCTTTCTCACTAAAGTTACAAGATGGATACACAAAGTATTCATGTTTTCTGTATTTGTGGAATATTAGAGCAGACAAAGAGCACTATGAAAGGGAAATGTGGCCTCCCAGGGAAAGTATGGAACCAAGAAAGTTGAACTTCACCCGGCCTGCTTTGGTTGGCCGCAACAAGATCCTGTTACCTCCTTTCCACATAAAACTGAGACTTGTAAAGCAATTTGTAAAGGCCTGAAGGACTAGCATTCCAAGAAATTAGGTTTTTGTTTCCGAAGCTCTCTGAGGCAAAAGTCAAAGCAGCTGTTTTTGTCGGACCATAGATAAAAGTGCTGGAATAAGATAAACTTGAAGCTGCGATGAATGACATAGAACGGGACGCCTGGTGTGCTCTGTGCAATGTTGTCCGGGGTTTCCTTGGTAATAATAGGAGTACAAACTATAAACTTCTTGTTTCAAAGCTTGTCGCAGTTTTCAAATACACGGGAGGTCGCATGTCCTTGAAGTTACACTTTCTACATTCTTACCTAGACTTTTTTCAAGAAAATCTCGGTGCTGTCAGTGAAGAGCATGGGGAGAGATTTCATCAGAATATCGCTACTATGGAAAGAAGATATCATGGACGTTGAGATGCTGTCATGATGGGTGACTTCATTTGGTCGATAGTGCGAAGTGATAAATCAAAGCACTCAAGAAAATCACGGTCTTCAAAGTTCTTTCATCTATAGAATAGTGAAATTTACTACAGTTATAGGTATGAAACTATTTGATAGCTATAACATTAATTCTCCGTGTTTATGCTATATTTCTTAATTAATGCTTATATTATATTTTTCATTCAGGTAATGTCGTGCAATTTTTTAATGAATGATGGCAACTTGTTATCAATCAATGCAATATAATGACAAGAGCAAATTGTGGTTCATTGTGTTGTTGTAATGCACTTGTGTGAGGTGCGTATTTTGGGTAATGTACGGTAATTCTGGAAAAGTAACTTTGCTCAGTATCATAAAAACGAACGATGGTAGAAAAAATAAATACGATTTTTGGATTTAGTACACAAAAATAGATTAGAAAACATCGAAAAATTGCATCAAACAACAATACTGTTACATAGTGTTATCTGTATTGACTAAATCTGATGTGAAAGAGCAAAACTTTTTTTTTTAAATCAGCATGAAAAATAGCCGAGACATTTGTGCCCACTGCCTAGTAGCTAATAAGTGTTATTATTATATGTAAGTTAGCTTATTGCTTTGGCTGGTGGAATTGTCAATGTGGTGGAAATGGTTAATGGCTGTGCCTAATTGATATTTTGTGAATCCAGTTATGTTGGTCATCTCTGGTGACGCAATACCGGTTTGCTGGTCTTCCTGCAGATGAAAGGACGGGCAGAACGCGTAAGTCCTCTCTTGTAAAGTTCAGCATACCACCGCAAGCCCAACCCTGCACCTTCAAGTGGTACATCGTGCTACTGACTTCCGTGAGGTAGTCAAATTAAGCAACGGTGGACTCTAAGCAACTGGGAGACAATGAGGAGCAGTGCGCATAGTCCATTGGCGTGTGGACACGCCCTGGCGATCACTAAACTTAGTACAAGATGTGGGTTAAATATTGACTCTCCGCCTGGTGTTCAAGTTGATGTTTTCTTTCTGTGATTGAACACGTTGTTCCGCCGGCCATTCCCAAGCCCATAAAAAGGAGGAGGGTTGTGGTAGGAAGGGCATCCGGCGTAAAACATTGCCCCACAACTAATATTATGTCAGAAAATCATTTTCCAGTACTGGATAGGGCGTTCTCCTCAAGTGATGCGCAAGAACATCATTATACACTTGTGAGAAATGGACGACGACTACCGTATTACGAGCAGATACGGCTGAAGAAAATAGCTCAGAGAAGAAAATTGAAAATGGAGAAGGAAAAAATGAGGCCAATCCGAATAATCACACTGAATGTTAGGAGTATGACACAGAGAGGCGCTGGAAATAATAGATGTGATGGAAAGAAGAAAAATTAGCATTGTATGTTTCCAGGAGACGAAATAGAACGGTGGTAAGGCAAGAGAAGTTGGAAAGCGATTGTTCTACATCGGTTTAGATGGAAAATAAAACGACGGAGGGATCATACTGGACGACGAAATGAAGAAAGAAATCCTGAGTGTCAAGTGGATATCTGACCGGATCATTTGTACGAGGGTAGACTTAGATAGTGAGATTGTGAACATCATGAGCGTGTATGCACCTCAGTTGGGGTGTAGCGCAGGGGAAAAGGAGAAATTCTGGAAAGAACTGGATGAGGGACTGAAAGAAATACCAGGTAATGAAGAGCTTTGGATCGGAGATTTCAATAGCCATTGCGGAAATAACAACAGCCGGAAAGACGAGACCATGGGGAAATATGGAACTGGGGCGAGCAATGAACCAGGAGAGAAATTTGTGAACTTTAGAGTCATAGCCTCCGAATCCTGAATATTTTCTTTGAGAAGGCTGAGAGACACAGAATAACATAAAAGAGTGGAAACAGGTAATCTCAGATCAACTGTATCTTGTTTTGTATCCATTGACTTAGGAAACATCAGCAATTGTAAAGTAATATTTGGTGAGAGCTTGACCAGTCTACACAGACCATTAGTATGCGCACTGGTCATCAAGAGCAGACCAAGACGGTCAGCAACTAGAGTACCAAGGATAAAATGGTGGAAATTGGCAAACACAGACACCAAGAATCAATATGCGTTGGCAGCTAGATAGAAAGTATGGCACTCTTATTTCTTGCACGTTCTCTACCCCATTTGTTCACCCAAACAAAGTAGTATTGTGTAATCATGAGAGCATTACCACAATTGCTTGCCGTAAGTGAGTGAGTGTATGAGAGAGAGAGAGAGAGAGAGAGAGAGAGAGAGAGAGAGAGAGAGAGAGAGAGAGAGAGAGAGAGAGAGAGAGAGAGAGAGGGGGNGTATGAGAGAGAGAGAGAGAGAGAGGGAGGGAGAGAGAGAGAGAGAGAGAGAGAGAGAGAGAGAGAGAGAGAGAGAGAGAAATAGGGGCCTATAGCTGGTAGTTTGTTAACAAAGACTTAACAAAGCTGGCTGAAGTTACGTTAGGTATGACATCGGGAAAGTGAAAACCTGGAAAGGAGCAGAATGCACAAAGGAAACCCCATGGGAAATGATGTTCAAAGATGTTGTACTCTGCGCAATGGAAAATGGCTAGATAACAGAAGACCTCAAACAGCGGAGAGCAGCTCTGGAGAGGAGAGGAATCAAGTTATCACGATCAAAAACTGAGTGCATGTGTTTGCATGGTACATCGGGAAGTATTGAGATGTAATCAACACAGATACCACAAGTAAGAGAATTTAAGTACTTGGGAAGCATATTATGGAGCGACGGTGGAGTGAGTGCAGAGGTTACCCAAAGAATCTAGTGTGGCTGGAACAACTTTAAAAAGATGATTGGCACCCTTTGCCACAAAAGAATTGCAGCAAAGGTGAAGGGTAAAATATACAAGATGGTAGTGCAACCAGCAATGCTATATGGACTGGAAATTCTGCCCCTCAGTGTCTGGGATACCAAGAGACTGAAAGTGGCAGAGACAAAAATGTGCAGATGGGCATGTGGACATACATTGAGATCATGCAAGGAATGATAATATTAATGGGTGGATGGGTGTTGAGGGCAGCATGGAGAGATGCAGAAGAGCAAGGTCGAGATGGTTTGGTCATGTTAAATGGCAGGAAAAGAACTATGTTTGCCATAGAAAAATGGAGATGGCACCAACTGACAGGAAAAGAATTAGATAATCCAAGTTAAGGTGGATGAAATGCATCAGAAAGGACACAAAGGGAGTTGTTCTGAAGAGGATGCCCTGGATCAAGCATCATGGAGGAGATTGACTGTTACAGTATGCCCACACTTAAAGTGGGGCAAAGCTAGAAGGAAAAAGAAGGTGGAATTGTCAATATTTTTCTGTTGGGTGAGCTATGACAAATAGCCAATGGCTAACATATTTCTTTCATCATTTCACATGTCAAGTATCTTTCAGAGGATTCTAGCTGCTCCCAACAAGGCGGATTTTTGAACTAGTGCAATATTTACCTGGATCCCTAGAACCTTTTTCATACCCAAAATTCTTCCAAGTTCTAAGGGAGTATCCATTTATTAAGTTAGCATGAACTTTGCCAATTTTTACCCCCTCTCCCTTGTTTTCACCTGTTCACAGGCAAGTACCCCCCATGCACATTTACCCATTATACTTTTTTTGACCATCATTTGTAGTTGCCATTTCAATTAATAACTTAAAAATTATATCATTGATTATTCTTTAACAGAAGCTCGTGTGCTTAAATTTGGAAAGTAAAAAAATGATGCTATGCTATTGTTGTGAGAAATAAAAGCAATTATAATTAAATACAAACCGAATACAAATGAAAGTAATTCCATATAAACAATAGATGTGTAAAAAGAGATAAGAATAATTACACCTGCACACCTGTCTTTTGCTGTCACTACTTTGTGAAAACTGTAAGCAAAGATTTTTAATGTGAACTTTCTCAACTTGTGAACCCCTCTCCCCTGTTTGCTTTTTAGGATACCCCCTCCCTCCTCTGTGCAAATGAAATAAATGGATGGCCCCTAACTTCACATCATGACATCCCTTTATCTTATTCTTTTCTTTCTCAGACTCTAGTATTGAAAGGACAAGCAATGTCAATGAGAGTGAAGTGTTTTTCTTTCTTATTTACAACAACATCTGGCAGGTGTGCCTTTATTTCTTTAATACATTGCAAAATTCATATCCCAAAATATTTTCAATGCATTGTTCTTGACAGATCCTTCTGAGTGATGATTGTTTCACTTTCATTGTCTCTCTAATATTTTAATAAGTTTCCAATGTATCAATTTTGCTACATTGTCATGGCATCTCATATTCTCACTCTGCTAGTATGGTCATTCACAAATTGTTTGCTTGACTGTTTCTCTTTTTTCACCATATATCCTGCAAAAAGGAGTACCAGGACCCTTGACAATGTTGTGTTTGATATAGTTCATCTTGATTGCTTGTTCCTGTGCAGAGCAAAAACTCCACTTCAGTTTGAATCTTCAAATCTCTATGTGCTACCCATTTCTAGGTATTTTCCTTGTGAATTGCATTCAGCAACTGCATAACCAATTGACCATATACCACTTTTTTCAGTCCATTTTCCTTTCAAATATTCTGTCTTTTCTCTTTTAAACTCACTCAACTACTAAAATTATTATTACCATTATTATTGTAAATATTATTATTATGCTTCACCACAAAAATAATGAATCACATGTTACAGAAGATGTTTTGTTGAGCTTATGAATCTAGCAATTAAATCAGTTTAATTTGGCTTTGAAAATGTTATGTACTGACGAAATGACGGTGTAGCCATGGGCTCACCAATGAGTCTGACTTTTGCTAATATTTTTGTAGGTTATTATGAAAAACAATTATTTAAGTCTGAACAAAATGTAGATGTCCTTGTGTATTATGAATAGAGAACAGGCTGGTTATTTAACATTTTTAGATTTTAAAAAAACCCTCCCACTTTTTTTAAAACCGGTGTGCTTTGAAAACCAACTTTCATTGGACAATACATACAGCAGGACTCATTCAGTTCCATACAGATTATAGTTGGTGGGGGGATGCTATCAAGCCTTATAGGTAGAGTGTAGAATATAATGGGAAGGCTTTCAATATGTATAATTTGTAAACATTCACTTTAACCTCAGATCTAAAAAACCATGATCATAGATATGATGACAATGCATTGTTCATTACAAGGAGTTACAAATTGGGCAAATTAAATGCAATAGGGAAAGTACCAGCCCAGCTTAATAAACATCAAGGTTATTATTGAAAGCTATGCTCAGGAGTTCTTCATGTAAAGAAAAATAGGAGATAATTTGTTGGAGGCAGGTGTTGGAAATAAGACAAGTAGGTACATGAAGGAAAGTCTGAAAAATATTTGCTTTTATGTATCAAGACTTACATGGCAAAGCTGAATTTGGAGAGAATGCTACATACAGCTATGTTCCTTTTAGATTCAAATATGTTGTACACCATGACAAGAGAACACCAAAAGAATGTAAATGAATGAAATCTCAGTACTGGCCCCACAGCTGAAAATAACAGGGCTTTTCTCTCACTTAATCATATGGTGATTGTCTGATCAAATTATATTTGGAATTCAAGAACACTGCATAAAAATATCTACTACTTTTACAAAATGAGCCTGCAAACCAATGCATCAGTAAAAAGGGTGGTAAATTACAGATCAAATTATTTACAAAAGAGAATAATATGTTCAAATTTTGTGTATTATTTCAGGCAAGATTGCACAATGAACTGGTCTTTTAAATGTGCCTGCATTTTTCTCCCTCCACAAGTTCTAAATTTGATCTGGACCATTCTGGTTGTACTTTTAAATATCAGTAACAATTTCTCTTAATACCAGCATCTGGACCCAGTTACATTAAATACAGGAAAACACCAGAGAACAACCCACCCACCTCACTCCCCACACAGAAACAATCAACAACAAATGTAAAAGGTGCAGTTATGAATATATGAAAGTCTTGAAAGCCTTTACATTGGCAAAGTCTTGACATTGACTTCAAAAGTTGTGGACAAACAGTGAGTAGTTTCTTTTTCTTCCTAATACTATACAGTTGGGGAACACCTATCAATGCTAACCTTGCAATTAGCCATGGAAATTGTGGCAATTTAAGCTAACTACCAGGCAGATGCCATACAGTACATTATCTATTCAAATACATTTCAAACCTGACGTGTTTTCTTTTAGTGATACAAGTTCAACAACAACGATTTAAATAATGCCAATACAAATTTTCAAGTAAATTTCCCTTCAAGGCTATCACATACAAAATTTATAAATTAAATAGTTGTTTCTCCTAAATGACAATTCTTAAATAGCGAACCAGTGTTTCCTCCACTTTTCTTACACCAGTACCCTTAATCTCTTTGCCCCTATGCCAGAAGGTGTCAGCTGTACCAGGTAGGCTGGAGACTAATGATCACATCAATATAAAATGATAGATCCACAATCCAACTGAGCATACGCCAGAGGATCTAAACTATAAATATTTGATTTTCTTTTTCTTCACTAAGAAAACTCTGATTCACTAAATTTGCATTTGATACAGGTATAGAACACTGTTTGGCCTTCGTCAGCAGATCTTGTCTGTCTTGTTGTATATGCCATTTTATGATAACCACATTGGGGGCATTTTCTTTTTACCAAGGGCCCGTCACTTGCAAAAGCCTGATCATCCTCCCTTATACCCTTATGTCGTAACAAGGCGTCTTCATTATACGTTTTACTTGACTTGATCTCTATTCCTGTAAGTAAATTAACATCAAGCTTGAAGCCACACACCTTGCAAGTTATGCTGTCTTCCAATCCCGGTAGAGCGAGTATTGTTCCACATAATGAGCAAAAATTTGGGTCGCAATCGAAAGCCGAGACAACAGTTCGTTTGGAT
This sequence comes from Morbakka virulenta, assembly GCA_003991215.1. Lineage (NCBI taxonomy): Eukaryota > Metazoa > Cnidaria > Cubozoa > Carybdeida > Carukiidae > Morbakka > Morbakka virulenta. The sequence continues at coordinate 135,112 of RDPX01000068.1, read as the reverse complement.
GATACTTTTCCTGTAGACTTCCCCATTTAAATGTTGACTATCTTTAAGTGTTCCTGGAGATATACAACACTATAATGCCGGATTACCGTATTCCAAACAAACCATGCGAGTTTAAAGTAGCAACAGCAACGCCGATATGACTCAGGTTACTCATGTTGGTGGCACCAAAATTTTTTATTATTTTGTTACCTCATCTCCGACGAATAGCGTGACTGATGACGATGATTTTCTCCGTTATTCAAACAAACTAAACAATCTAACGACATGTCAAAGAAACATGAAACATCTGGTCCAGCTATCCTTCAACTAAATATAGAAGACCTTACACGCCCAAAATGTGAAGTCATAAGAAAAATCGCCATGGACAATTCAATTTCCATTATTCTACTACAAGAGACACATGCCACCAATGATGATAAAATCAAGATATATGGGTTCTCTCTCATTGATTCAATCAAACACTCTAAGCATGGTATCGCCACTCTTGTACGTAGCGACCTTTCTTCTGTTGAAATTGGCCGCAGTAATGCTGATAGTGCAGTTGAATGGCTAACCATCTCGGTCAAAAGAGAAATTACAATAACAAACTACTACAAACCAACCACACAACCCCATTATGATCACCCAGCAATATACTCCGATGATTTCAACTGTCATCAAACAACTTGGGGCTATTCTAGAAATAATCTGGATGGGGATGCTCTTTATGATTGGTCCAGCACATTCGATATTAAGTTGCTTTTCGATTATAATCAACCAAAGACGTTTCATTCTGGTGCATGGAACAACTACACGAATCCAGATATTACTGTCTTCACACAGGATGTCAACAGCTCTCTGCCTCATCCCGTACACACTGTTTTGGGTAAATTTACAAAATCTCAACATCGACCTACAACCATCCATCACCCGGCTTTGATTGAATACACGCCGACATCTCCACTACCCAGATGGAATTTCAACAAGGCCGACTGGAATAGATTTGAGAATGTAACTAGAAATATGTGTGACGATCTTCTATCATTAGAATCTGATTTAAATTTGTGTCACACAGCATTCCAGAAGAAACTCTTGAAAATAGCTAAAGATACAATTCCAAGAGGTTTTCGAAAGAACTACATTCCTAAATGGGATACCAAATGCAATGGACTTGCTTCTCAGCATGTAAAAGCTCAGTCTCTTGAGGAAAAGTTGTCTTCAGCAAAACCGTCTTATCGATCATCTTAATACTAAACGGAAAGAACAATGGACTGCCACTGTTGAGGGCATCAATATGGAACAGTTCAGTCGAAAATCATGATCAATTATTAACAAACTCACTGGCCGAAAAAACGTCACCTCAAATCCGAATTCGATTAGTCCAGTCGATTATGTCTTCCAAACATCGGGAAGTACAAAAACCTTAATCGCCAATTTACAAGAGAAGTAAATCGACAATTGAAAGAAGAATGGAATTCCCCATTAGTAGATCAAAACCTTTCCGATGAGTTTCCAGATGATGAAATAATATCTGCCATTAAATTACTAAAAGCCGGTAAAGCCCCAGGTGCAGATAACCTACACCCTGAGTTCTTTATTCATATCCATGAAAACTGCATTCAGTGGCTATGATCTTTCTTTAATGTCTGTCTGTGTACAAACAAAGTACGCAAAATATGGAAACTTGCGAAAGTTGTTGCTGTGTTTAGTCTGCTTTGTGTTCCCTCTAAAAGCTTTACGAAAGTTACTTTACAATCGCATACAATCAATCACTGAAATGATTTTACCCAAGGAACAAGCAGGTTTCCGACCAGGTCGATCTTACCAGGATCAAGTTGTATTACTTACAGACGATATTGAATATGCTTTTGACAAGAAACTTAAGACAGGAGTTGTATTTGTCGACCTTTCTGCTGCCTATGACACTGTGTGGCACCGCTTACACTGAAATTGTTGAGAACGATAGCATACAAGGAAATGGTTCGTGTCATTATGGCCATGATATCAAAGCGGCGCTTTCATGTAAATATGGTGCAAAGAAATGACGCTGCCAAAACCCTAACTAATGGTGTACCACAAGGTTCAGTCATTGCTCCATTTCTTTTCAACCTGTACACAAATGATATACCCCCAACCATCAGTTAAGAATACATCTATACTGAAAATATATCCCTTAAGACTTATCACAATAAGTTTGATGTAATTGAAAGAACATTGTCACGAGATATGGAAATCATCAGCAAATACTTCAAAAATTGGAGACTCAAACTGAACATCACCAAAACTGTTTCCAGCGTATTTCATCTTGCTAATCGAAGAGCTGATTATAAACTCAATGTCTCTATATCTGGTATGAGGTTACCTTTTTTNCTAATGGTGTACCACAAGGTTCAGTCATTGCTCCATTTCTTTTCAACCTGTACACAAATGATATACCCCCAACCATCAGTTAAGAATACATCTATACTGAAAATATATCCCTTAAGACTTATCACAATAAGTTTGATGTAATTGAAAGAACATTGTCACGAGATATGGAAATCATCAGCAAATACTTCAAAAATTGGAGACTCAAACTGAACATCACCAAAACTGTTTCCAGCGTATTTCATCTTGCTAATCGAAGAGCTGATTATAAACTCAATGTCTCTATATCTGGTATGAGGTTACCTTTTTTTTACCTGATATACCCCCAACCATCAGTTAAGAATACATCTATACTGACGATATATCCCTTAAGACTTATCACAATAAGTTTGATGTAATTGAAAGAACATTGTCACGAGATATGGAAATCATCAGCAAATACTTCAAAAATTGGAGACTCAAACTGAACATCACCAAAACTGTTTCCAGCGTATTTCATCTTGCTAATCGAAGAGCTGATTATAAACTCAATGTCTCTATATCTGGTATGAGGTTACCTTTTGAGAAAACTCTCAAGTACCTTGGTGTCACACTGGACCGTACTCTCTCATACAAACATCATTTGACAGAAGTCTCCTCTAAAGTTTCCAAGCGATGTAATCTACTAAAGCGTGTTGCTGGCAATCCGTGGGGTGCTGATTTCTCGACTTTGAGATCATCTGCTTTGGCCTTGTGTTACTCTGCTGTTGAATATTGTTCTCCTGTTTGGAACCATAGCCATCACTGCAACAAAGTTGATGTTGCACTTAATGAATGCTTGAGACTAGTGAGTGGTTGTATAAAATCGACTTCAACTGATGTTCTTCCTATTCTTTGTGGTATTGAACCGACGTAAGAAGGAATAAATATAAATTGAATTTTCATAATCGGGTGCTATTAGAGGAAGGGCACATTCATGAAAAATTGGTCGCATATCCACTTACAAACAATAGGTTGTAGAGCAGAGTTCCACTTTTGAATCGCATGTACCTTTTAGCTTCCACCATAAACGATACAGCATCTGTCAAATCTTGGGCTGCTGATGTGTGAAAACACCGATGGGGTAATACAGACAACAAGCTTTCCGAGTTTATTCCAGAACCTGGGGTGAAGCCTCCAGGACATGACCTGAAGCATAAACAATGGATGTTCTTAAATCGACTAAGATTTGGATATGGACGATACGCCAATTTCAGGCAAAGAATTGGTCTAAGGGACAATCCATTTTGTCGTTGCGGTGAAATTCAATCCCATCAACACGTATTAATTTGCCAAATGATAGGTATTCGAGGTGATATCAAAACCGTTGATGAGGACTTCTGTTTGTGGCTCAATGACAATGTCTTAGATATTTAGCTTCTTTTTTTATATCATACGCACATATATATATAGCTTATCTCCCTTCATCTGCCATTCCACTTTCACAGAAATGCATGAAAAATTCAAGTGTTCAAAAGTTCTTTATGAGGTAAAAAAGTTGGTAGCGGGAATAAAGTAACCACGACATCAGAATTTGGTGCTTAGTCCCAAATTTAGCGGATCAACTTAACCCTTAAAAATATTCTACAAATACCTTCTAGACACGAACCTTTAAGACCTTTTATCCACATTCGTTTGAGATGACATTTACAAAAAAATGTACAATAAAGCAAAATATACCTACAGATATGGAACAGAAATAATTGATTTTCGAAGAATAAAGTATTTGGGTACCATCTATTTATTCAAAAATCAAATTGTTAAAAAGAGGTGACACCTCATACCCCAATACAGCGCAGCCCTCAATAGGGTTATCATTGAGATTAAGGGTGGGTCATTTTTAGAGAAAGGTTTTGTTTATTGAGAAGTCTTTTGTTTATTCTGAATGCTTTCAAAGGAGATACAAATTAGTTAATGAAACCTGCTATAAATTGTTCCTTTCTATAATATAATCAACATAAAAAAGAAATTTAATAAACCTACAAGTTAAAATCAAAACCTGAGAAATAAATAAGATTTGTTACAATAAATAGCCAAAAGTTAAAAGTTATAAAAATCAGAATTCGTTATTTTCTTTACAAAATCAGCGTCAGCCAGCCTGTCCTGTCTTGGAATCAAATTGCACAACTTACCGCCATAAAATAGAAGCTGTCACAGAAGTTCGAGCTTGATTTTATGCAAAATCATAAGATATTTATTTCTTGTCGTTTTGGTGTTTCGTTTAATTAAAAATAATTTATCATGTTTGTCTGTACGTCACTTTTGGTGCATTTTATGAAGTCTGGATCAATGTCCATGACATTTCCGTTCGATCGGTGCATTTTAAAGGTAAAAATTTTGTTTGCACCTTTCCAGGTTAACTATGAGCGTGCATAAAAAAAGAGAAGGTAACAGTTTTTTCCAAAACAGGTGTTGCCAACAACATGAAGGGCGTATTGCTGAAAGTTTTTTCCTGGTATTAGCGACGAATTTTGTACAGTAGCGGCAGCATCTTTAATCAAGAATGATCTCATCCGTCGATGATGACCTTTTTATCACAAGTCAAGATTTCTTTTTCAACTCTGCATTGAACGTTTCTTGGATTTCTTCTGCAGTCTTTGCACTATCATAGGCAATGATGTCACCTGCAGATTGGGTTACATCACATCATTTCAAACATACTTCAAAGTCATAGGAAAATACCAGGAATAGATAGGATCCTAATATTGACCCTTGTGGAACACCAAACAATAATGCATGGAAACATGGAAAGGCCAATCCTCACTATTCAGAATATGGGCGCCCAAATCGAGAAGCACCACGATATTAGTCTTAAGTTAACAGCCAATTGTTAAACTATCTGTTATATTAACAATGGTTACCAAGACAGAGTGCCTCGTTTTCTTTGGTCGCAGGCATCGACCCCCAAGAAAGAAAGGTAGGAAGTTTCAAAAGATACCTATCTTAATACTTCAAGACCAATTGTTATCTACTTAGAATCACTGAAATAAGAAAACAAAGTGATCATCAATTAAACTATTTTATGCATTTGCAGTGATTTAAAGTCTTTAGGTCCTAATTGCTGTATCTTTAGCACAAAAGGGGCTGGGTTGAGATAGCAGCTGGGCTAATTTCTGACTTAAGTAAATTCAGTCTTATTCGCATATTTGACTTGGTAGTGGGGCAAAAGGGTACCCCACTCTGCGCGTAAATTAATGCAGAATATCATAGACACAATTCACAATACGTCTGACTACCAAATAATGCGATTACAAAATTATAAAAAAAAAAAATATCACAAGCTGCCCATACAGCAAGGTACCTTGATTTTTTTAATTTGTCTTTTAGTCTCGCAGTAAATCAGACAACGGCTATGTGTTACACACGGAGAAAATTTGGAACCATAATGCAATATGCTTCAGTTAGACTTCAAGCAGACCTTAGTCCTGCATGCAGAAAAATGAGAAACATTGGGCTGGTATAATGAGCATACCGCTGTAACACAAAATACGGCAGGACTCTTATGACAAGAGTTGTAAAATATAGAAAAATAAGCACAAACGAAAGTAGCAAATGTTTCTTCTGATTTTTGTATTTCTGAAGATCTTCTTTACAGACACCTTGAAAGTGCAAAAACAACACTGTATGTTCAACACAACAGTAGGTTTCACACTACTCTAATCCATTTGTCTTCGCTCACAATCTTTTATTATTTTGATTCTTCACTTCACAAAAAAATTTGTATTTCTGTAACTTGAACGATCACTGTATGGGAAAAAAGACAGGTAAATGAAACGGTAAGTCCAATATGACATATGAAAGAGAAACGAGAAAGAAATACTTACAGAAAATATCAGAGAAACTTTAGTGAGGGCAATAGCTCTTTATATCGTCTGTTTTGGGGTATTACATCCCAATACTATACTGCTATCACCAGTACCATGACCATTTCAAATTTTACTTCAAGCAAAAAAAGCGGGCGGGGGCCTGGACGGGTCTGCCTTCCCACTCAGCTAAGTGCAATGGACTGCCTTCAAATTAAAAAATTCTGCCTTGGTAGAGCCTATAAATATCGCTAAAATGAAATGCTTTTCTACCAGTTATTTACCTATGCCATTTAGTGAGTAGCCAATTATTTATTCCTTCTCCCATATAGAATACACTCTTCTGAAATACTTTCCATGTAAGCGTTTTTTCATATTCCTTTCGCTTTTAGCATGTCACGTTCGACAGCAGTTCCTTTTTGGAGGTTCCACTAAGACATCGTTATGGAGTTAGTTGCTTTGCTTTAAAGTATACAAATACTCTCTGACATGTTTACAACCAGGAACCAAGGCCAACAATGTATGCATGTATATGTATATGTTATGTATATGTATATATATACATTTGTGTAATTTTGTGAATTCGTATCAAAAAGTGCTCAATGCATATAGCAGAGCAATATACATAAGGTAAAACACGAAAAATAAGAACTGTGATTGCAACTAATAGTTTCATGATACATAAACAAATAAAGTAGGCTGCTCGTCAAAAATAAAAATTATTATTAATAAAAATTAATAAAAATTATTACAATGCGTTAATATTCTGAGAAAGGAAGAAGGAAAGGAAGTCCCATGTGGATACGGTTTAACATTACTAAAGAGTGACTTACTTTCAAATTGGGTAAATAGGTGTTCGACTATTTGATCAGGAAAGGAAGTCCCATGCGATTAGTCATTACGTATGAAGTTGCAGAGGAGGAATTTGTTTTCGTGTCGGCATTTTGAAATAAGTTCTGATCTTTTGTTGAGTTCTTTCTTGATGGTGTATGTTATAATGGACATTTTTTTAGTGAGACAAGGGAGGCATCTTTTTGTGCTGTTGTTGTAATGGGGGGGCTGATTTTAGGATACACCAAGATATTTCGGGTGCTTTTCCGGTTTTTTCCTTTGCTTCCCATACGAAACTGGATAGTGTTGTGCTGTGTTTGTATTTACTGTGGGTGAATGATAATGTATGTTGAGAGTATCTGTGTTTCCATGGCCTTTCGGTTAATTCTATGTATGCCTTTTCGATGTTAGGTGTTGTTGCTGTTCCTGTGGGTGATGCCAATGATACTGTTGCCTTGAAGATGACGTTTGGTGAAGTGCATTTTCCTGGAAGAGGGGATTGACTTTTTGTTCTACAGTTACAGGATTGGTTTGTTGTAATTGTTTCAGGGTTGACGATGTTGTTATTGTGCTTTTTGATGACATATTTTCTATACAGCTATAGCTTAATTTTAAGGTGTTCCTGTTGAATATCTTGTGGAGTTTGCTGGACGTAGGGAAATGTTTGTCAATGAGACGTAGGGAGGCTTTGTTAAAAGGAGGGTTAAACCAGATGATGTTTCGTTTTCTTGTGCGGTTGTGTGATTGGCGTGGTGTAAATGATAAGGTTGTTGGATGTCCACTATTTTTAAGCGCAGCTTCGTTATTGCGTGATGATCGAAATATCGTGAAACTATTAGTTGCAATCAATTTTAAAAAAAATATATAAAACATATATATATAAAGGGCGGGGGCACAAAATTTTTCTTGCTATTACACTTAGGAGACCTGGGTGAGCATTTACGGCCACCCCTTTTTTCCTGGGGATGAAAAAGTAGAGCGATAAGACTATAAGCTCTTTTGCAAAGAAACAAAACTAATACCCTCCTGGATTGTTAAAGGAATACAAGACAAGCACTCTTAGAGTTTTCATTCACTCGAAAAGATCTTATATATTACTACAAATAAACTCACACTTCTTATAAGAAAATTAAATTCTCTTGTGGATCCTCTATTTTCTCAATTTTTTTTCCCCCTAAAGTTTTATCTTACATTTATTCTTACACCACACAAAGTGTAAACTGCATGAAAACTGAAGGAAAAATTCATGTGTTAACATCATCATAAAAACAAAACAAGAACAGAACTGTAATCTAAAAATCGCAGTTGAAATACAGTGTATCCAGCTTGAAAGTTACATTTTTCTGTTCTGAAAAAAACTCGAATAAGAAATATAAACGCTTCAGCCTTGCACTATTCCTATATTCTTCCCAGCCAGAGACTTTGAACCTCAACATTCGGCCATTGTGTTGATTCAAAAGCGGTTTAATTTTGACCACTGAACTTTCATATTCACGGCATTTTATCGCTGGGCCTTTGACCATAAGTGGCAATCAGCCTCGCTGTGTAGCCACCATTGGTATTACTTACTGAAATGTTATAGCAGGGCCAATCTTAAAAAAATATTTTGTCATCGAAAAAAAATTTCTATTCACGCCGTTGTATCATCTCCCATCACAAGACATGGCCAAAAAAATATGTTCTTCTCCTCATTTCCACAAGTCCATAAAAAATTCTGGTAAACGGCTTCACTGGAATAGTTCTTAATAGTAACACGAGGGCAAGGATGTCCGTCTTGTTTGAAGCGAAGACGTTGGTCATGACTCGGCTTTTCTTGAGTTTCCAAAAGATAAAAAAGTTTCGGGATACCCCAGAAAACACTACCAGATACAACTTGATTTATATTTAAATCTTTTGGACCTGTATTATCCGAAGCCTTTACTCTAGCTGACTGCAAAAGTAGATTTAATCCTCTGCTGTGAACTTCTCAAATTTCATAGCACGTTACGTCATTCCTGCGTGGTTCACCAATGGAAGACATCATGAGCAAGCATCTTCATCTATTGTTTTTTCTGTGGGTTGTTATGAAATTGATGCCAGTCATAGCATTGCCAGCGGAATAGGGCAGTGCCATTGAAAGTATTGAACAAACACAATATTGACAGCATGCTTTGCGAGATTAGTCGTTCAAATTGAACAAAGTGCAATTGCTTACGACGCATTCAAATATTATGAGATAAGCGTATCATGACCAGTGGAATATCGGAAAAGGAAAATGTGAGAACAGGAAGTAGATCAACTCTTGCTCTTTTCCTGACAACTTTACATTTGTTCAGTCTCACAGTGTTTTTTGAATTAACTGCAAATAAAAATAACTTGGCTTTGACCAAAATTTGCTATGACAGTCATAGCAGTTGTAGCGCAGTCCGCCGCCCCTGATATATATATATATATATATATATATATATATATATGTTGCTACGACACAATATTGTTTCCAAGATCCGATGAAATGTAGCAAATGTATTTTATACAAAAAGAGGATTTTGTATTTTTATTATGTTTATTATATTTATTATATATATATATATGTACATTAATAACTATGTTGCTTAAAAATTCTTGACTTAATTGATTTAGTGACAGGCATTGATAAATATCCTACATCAAAAACTGTATTGCTGTATTCATTGGAGAATAAAAGATTATGTTTGGCTGTTCTATAACATTAGCAACCCAAAACAGCCGAACATAGCCAGAAATTTGATCAACGTTTTACACAGGTCCCGTAGGGAGAACAGTATTTCAAATTTACTGATTACGACTTACCTGTATAAAAAAATTTTATGAAATAATTATGAAATAATAATAATTGCAAAAATAAAGTGCTAACAGGCGTGACCAGAAGTGCATGACACTGTTCACTCCACCATCATAAATACTATATCCGTGGTATTTAATATTAATTACATTATGTAGTGCCGAGAAATCGACAACAGAGTTAAACAAATTCTTGTACTTTGTGGGGCACCATTTCAACAGCCTGGTGATAAATCCAGTATCTCTTGATATGTGGTACAGCGTAATCATCAGGTCCACGATAGAGATCACAAGAAAACTAAATGGTTGTCAACTAACTACTACGAGGTTTCAATTACAAAGAAATATCCTCCGGTATTGGAACGCAAACAGTGTGTACCGGTAAGGTCGTCGGAGCAGAGTTTCGTATTCTCTGAAAGGTAAACGAACGTTCTCTTAGGTAATTTAAAACAGGGCATTAACTGTGTTTTGGAACTTATTTCAATATTCTCCAAGGCAGGATTTCCAAATTTTAAAGTCGCCAAGGGGGAACTCCATAAATGAAAGTCACAATCCTACTATGTGATATAAAAAAGAAATCCAGCAAATTTACACTTTAGCATCAATTGTGCAAGTGATGCAATGATGTGAGATATCCTAGAAATCTTAACTGCAGGGGATGCAATAGGTGGATGGGCATTATTCTTATCGCGAAATACGAAAATAAGTAACACTTTTTTCTACACATTGACAATGTTGAAATTTTTGAAAAATTTACAAAAAAGACTAAAGTTATTAGGCTAATGTACTAACCTTAAACTTGCTTCGTGAGCTTTGTATTCCATTATTGTATTCTGTGGCAGATTCAAAACACGGCGAAGAGTGTCCCTGTGAGAGAAAACCATGACATTACAACAGGTCAGCACCATAAGCACGTTGGGCTGAAAATACAAACTTGATAGATGTTTCTGAATATTACAGAGTTCACAAAATAGTAGAACACATCTATACGTCATAACATACATCAGTGGTTGCTGCGAAATGTGGTAAACTTTGGGTGTCAAATATCTTTGTATGCAAAGCAAAAATTTTAAAATGTAAGACCTAAGTAGGAGCGTCCTCCCCAAAGAGCTGAGATGGGGGGGGGGGGGCGTAAGCTGTGTCCGAGCGAAGTGCACAGTACTACTAAACCTTGCTGAAGAATACAAACACATTTGAATAGTGCGGTGCTCTCGCTCAGTCACACTTTATAACAGAACATTAACGTTGGTTTTGTTACTTGTAAGCGTGCAGACCTTTCAATAGTCGCCCATACAAACCAAACTCATCTTTGAGTCATTATAGGTAACTTAACTATACTTTGTTTTAAAATTTATCCAGTAATGTAATTACAACTGTATTCTGTTATCAAATATTTTTTTTTCTGTTTTCATTGTCACTACCAACGTTCCTCAACTGCACGGCGGGAAAATTCAAATAGGCACCCACTCTTTTGGTCACAAAGTCTTTCAAGCATATAGTGCTTTAAAGTACACAAAAAGTGAAAAATATAGAGTGTAGCCTCCCTCACTTCGTTCGCTCCACCACAAATGAAAAAAAGAAGCCGCAACTGTAATTGGCCTTGGAGTCATTTTTGCAATACTGCTAGTGAGTGTTTACTAATATAGCTAGTTATAATAATAGTTTTTGTGTCGATAATTTGTGTGAAGAGAGTCAACAAACAGTCATTTACAGAGAATAATTTCCATTAAATAGGCTATGAATTTTGTCTACTTCACGGTCTTTAAAGTCTTTATACACAGAAACCCAATACTATATGATGTATTTCACATTTGCTTCTCGTATTGGCTTTTGACTTTACACTGTATTCCCGAAACGAGGTTTTCCTCATTGAGAAAAACAACAGCATTCTGTTAGGCAATTACAACAGTCATCAAGTTTGCAAGGTACCAAATAGAAAGAGTGTTCTCTTATAAACTAAGAATTCTGAGTCGCGTTGTTGCACAGAAATGTTTGAAAAATGCTGTGCAAACAGAGCATCTGTGGCTGACGTTGTAAACTCTAAAGGTTTTGTGTCATGAATACATTCTTTAAGGTTCCTGTCCTGAATATATTTATCCTTTTTGATACTTTGGTTGAATCGAGAAGAGGGAGGTGGAGAGGTGTCAGGTAGGTTTTAAAACCGCGGAAAATATTTGGGGTTATACAGGCATAAACAGGTTTTGCAAAACTACATGATAAAGTACACACCAAAGCCTTACACAACGCTGTACCGTGTTATCTTCATAACTGTTTTTAAACGTGGTTATTTCATTGCACTGATTAAGAAATGTAGATTAAGAGGCCATCCGCTCCTTACAGGGCAAAAACTGTATCGTAAAAAATTAATGGGGTGGAGAAGGCAATGAATAGGGGCAACAATTTTTTACGTTAGCAAATTGATGGGTAAATTTCTTAAGGATTTTTTTCTTAAGGAATTCATTAAAGGGAATATCTTTTCTTGGAACAGTCATCACTTAGATTAAGCTGGGAAAGAAAAAACCTGTGATATCTCCATTGAATAATATCCACTCAATTTTCATGGACGTAACATACACAAAAGTTAACCGTACATTTACGTCAACACAATACGAGATTTAAGTCTGCCACTAGCACGTTTCTTGTAAAATAACCCAACCAATGCCATTTATTCTTTTCTGATGTCTACAGCAGTTTTTGCTATAAAGTGAGGTCCATTCTGGAAGTTGTCTAGTCAAACGATTGTCTGTTATTCTCCTGTGACACGGTCATATCCGTGACTTAAGAGATTAGGCAAGGTCGTTTAATTTTCTTTGTTTCAGAATCCAATTTCCTATTTTCCAATCTTTCTCGTTTAAATAAACGAGGAAGATTGCATAATTCATCTATCTACCTTCGAACTGTTCTTAGTTTCTGACTTTACTCTTTGGTCAAGTTCTTCAATTCGGCTTCAAATAAATAGGATAACTTTGATGGTAGACTCGTCATTATATTCACAGCGGCATATTTTTCAAATTGAGCTTGCTTGTCCCCGTAGGAGATATTAAGAGCCATGGGTTCTTTTTGCACCAGACCTATCTAAGGAGCAACAGTCTCTCCCTTACAACAACAAGGCGACCGGCAACCGGCAACGGTCAAATCAAAGGAGCTCGAGCTTGAATTGATATACAGAAATAGATCAGTTTTCTCTAGACAAAATTTCCCAAACATCTTATTCACAGCAGGAAGAACAATGACTGATCGATAGCTCTCAAAAAAAGATTTAAGGCTTAGCTTTTCGTAAAAAAACTGCCCCCGAAAACTTTGTCTCAGAATCTCAGCTCTTAAACAAAAATAGAAGCACCCTATTCATCACTATTAGTTGACAATTCAAACAAAAAAAATTAATCAAACCTTATCCTTGATGTTGTGGGGCTATCATCTGCATTTCTGTTCCACACTGATATAATGTCCTCCTGTAAGAAAAAATGGGTAAAACTCCGGTAATTCGTGGCTATTTCCTGACCATTAAGTCCTTATAATCAAAGCGGATTATTACATAAATTCTCTTTTCCTCATTAACACTAACCCTCCCATGAGTGAAAATGTCTGAACAACATGTTTCAAGTAACGACGTAAATGGCACTGGAACAGCATGTGAAGGTAACTCGTCCGGCAGGTGCCCCACGGTTGGGCAGCATGGACCCGGTTGTCATCATACTACTGCTCGAATAAATTGGTCAAAAGAAGTGAACAAGGTAGTAATGGAATGTTTCTATCGAAGTAAACCTCTTGACGATAGTGGTACACCTGTTGGAGGCAACAGACAGCAGATGTTCAGGGAATGGAGAGAACGTGGTGTCTTAGAAATTGAAGTGACTGAACAAAACTATGCGATCAGGCGAGGGCCATAAGGAAGAATGGCTGGGTCTTTCAACTTGAGCTCGAAAATATCCAAAGGAAAATTAAGGAAGTAGAGGTGGTCAACAGTGAGGAAGCTATTATGGATCCTTCAATAAATGAAATAAATATTGATGATCTTACACCATAGAACGATAAGACGTACGACAGTAATATTGAAATTAATAAATTTATAGACGAAAACCACTTGAGGTTAACAACTCTGTACCCGATCAAGAAGCACAAACCATAATTGTTGAGTTGCGAGCAATAATGGCTAAAAGTAGAAATACTGGTGATATATCATTCAAAACGATTGATAAGAGTTCTCTTAAAAACGTAACAGTTAAGGCCAATCCAGTGGTAAAATATATCCATACGAACAATATTACACAAATTAATAATCTTATTAGAGCTGTGAGCGTTTGGGTGGCAGATATAATGGGACTGAAGAAATCTGTTAAGAGTAAAATACGAGAACCATGGTGGAAATGGCGAAAAGAAAATGGCATTAAAGGACTGAGAAAGGACGTAAATGTCTTGGAAAGAGAGCGCAACGGACAGTTTAGTGAAAAAGCATGGAAAAATTAATTTCTTAGTAACTAAGTATAGAGTTAAAAGGAAAGGATAAACAACGGTGCTTGGAGAGTTAAAACAAAAAATTTGGCTAAAAGTGCCCAAATCACTCGTTATGAACATAGAATAGATCAGTACAGAATCAACAGATTGTACTCTGTTGATCAAAAAAAGGTCTATAATTAACTGAATGGAAAATATGGAAGAGGAGACGAAACTCCTGATGCAGTGGAAAGTAAGATGGTATGGAGCAGCATATGGAGTCTACAAAAGAATCACAACAAGCAGTCTGAGTGGCTTAATAATATGAATAATATAAAGGAGGAGATCAACATCATGCATTATCAAGGCAATATGATGATCAATAAAGATAAAGTGAAAAATCAATCTGAAGCAATGCCAAACTGGAAGGCAACAGCGAAGGATGGACTGCAGGGCTACTGGATAAAAAATACCAATAATCTGCATGAAACAATAGCCAAACAAATGTCTGATATTTCAGAAGAAGTAACTGAAATACCTAACTGGATGACATACGGAAGGACTGTTTTGTGCCATTCTGCAAAGGGAAAAGCTGTTGACAACTTCCGTTCTGCCTTCCTTTAATGTGGAAGTTGTTGACGAGAATGATAGGTGAATATATTTACAGGTACTCAGATGACGAAAGTATTTATCCAGAAGAGCAGAAAGGCTGTAAAAAGGGTAGCCGTAGCACCAAAGATCAGTTGTTGATTGACAAAACTGTCGTAAAAGATTGCAAGAAGAGGCAAACGAATCTAGCTGTGACGTGGATCGGTTACAAAAAGAAATATGACTTTATCCCCCGTAGCTGGATAAACGAATGTCTCGCAATGTTTGCGATTGCTAAAAATATTCGACAGTTTCTACAAAGAAGCATGAAACAGTGGAGGCTCTTACTCATTTCTAATGGAGAGGAACTATGTGATGTAGATGTAAATAAAGGAATATTTCAAGGAGATAGTCTTTCTCCCTTATTGTTTATTATAAGCATGATACCTCTTTCTCTTTTGCTTAGAAAGGTTACTGTGTTTTATGAGTGGGGAGAAAAGGAATTCAAGTTGAATCACCTTCTCTTTATAGATGATCTTAAACTCTATGGAAAAAGTGAAGATTTAATTGATTCTCTTGTAAACATGGTTTTTGTTTTTAGCCAACATATTGGAATGGAGTTTGGTTTAAAGAAATGTGGAGTTGTGATTCTCAAACGAGGAAAACCTTCAAAATTCGATGGAATTCAGCTTCCAAATAAAGAGATGATGAAAGAAGTAGATGATAAATGCTAAACATATCTTGGAATACTAGAATTTGATAGGATCAAGGAAAGTGAAATGAAAAAGAAAATTACTAACGAATACATGAGAAGACTTAGGTTGATCCTTAAATCAAAACTGAATGGAACGAATATAATTAATTGCAATCAATACTTGGTAAGTTGCTATAGAGAGATATGGAGCAGGTATCATTGATTGGAAAAGTAGTGAATTGAAGAACTTAGACAGAAAAACAAAGAAAACCATGGCTATGTATGGCGCCTTACAACTTAAAAGTGATATAGAAAGGTTGTATCTGAAAAGAAGAAAAGGAGGTAAGGGTTTGATGGGTGTGGAAATGTCTGTTAACGGGGAAGAAAATTGCCTTGGGCTATATTTAAAGAACTATACTAACAAACTAGTAAAAGGTGTGAAAAGATCTACGGCGATCAAGACGGAAGACACTAAGTCAAAGTGTGAATTTAAAAGAGAACAGACTGAACAGTTAAAAGCCTAATAGACTGAAAAAATGATGTATGGTCAGTTTGTTAGGCAATTGCCGGACCTAGTTGGTTAAAAGAATACCTGGGAATGGCTAGTACATGGAGATTTAAAGGTTTACACTGAAGTGCTATTGCGCTCTGTACAGGAACAAGCAATTAGGAAGAACTATGTCAAACACAACATCGAAATGAGTTCTGATACTCCTTTATGGAGGATGTGTGGTAAAAAGGAGAAACTGTCGAACATATAATTAGTGAATGCAGCACACCAGTCAAGCGAGAATATAAAAGACGTCATGACAATGTGGCGAAATTGATAAATTGGAAACTTTGTGAAAAATATGATTTAGAGAGATAAGAAAAGTGGTATGATCATCGTTCAAAAGGGTTTGTTGAGAACAATACATGGAAAATTCTTTTGGATATGTATATCCAATGTGATAACGAAATTAAGGCAAGGCGGTCGGATATTGTTGTTGTAAACCAGAAAGAAAAACACTGCACTCTTATTGATATTGCATGTCCCTTCAATAGTAGAACAAAGAAAATGATAAAATAAAGGTATATGAAATGGGTTCAAGTTATCATGGCGACATTTTGTGGCTTTTGAAATATGTACAATAATAGTAATAATAGCAATAATTGAAAAACATCTGAATGCCAAAGATGACCCTAAGTATTAAATGCATGTATTTATCACATACAAACTCTTCTCTGCCGGATGAATCCCTGTAATCCCGGCATATTTCGGGGTTGAAGATTAGTATATTTTTGTTACTCAAGTTCAAATTTCTATGTAAATATGATAATTTGGTGCGTAAAATTACTTCACCGTATCTCCCTTTTTCAAAACAAACATTTTTATTCCCTGGGTTTGTATTAACATTAAATCATATTTCTGACAATAAACCTGTATAGTTCCTCGGTGTTTTCCATCTGATGGAAATACCGAGGAACTATGCATTTTCAAAGTGTACTCAGCAGAAAGTCTATTTATAATCAAGATATACGAGCTTACTGTCGGTGTAGAGTAAGACCTCTGCATTAAGTAAAAACAACACGTTTTTCATTTCACAGAAGAAAAGCAAAGTTTATTTCTAATCTGCTTCTTAAGCCTTCTCGATATCACTGACACTCACAACGACCTAGCATTTTTTGAACTGTTCTCTTCACGCTTGGCAAATTTACCCATAATGACTGTACTAGACTTCCAAGATTTTCTTAAAAAAGAAATATGTAGAAAAGCTATTACAAAATCACCGGGGAGTGATAATTTTGGATCGCAAACCGTCCGAGTGTAATATCTCTCATAAAACAATTTGAAACTGTGAAAAACTTATGAATGGAAAAAACCTCCAATTTTGGCCTGGGTGATGCAACACTTAACTAGCCTGAAGATGGGCTGGCATTCAGTTTTCTAAAATTAGTTGTAACTGTCTAGCATTTAATACATAGAATACATTAAAGCTGTCCCTACCCATTACCCGTTTCAAAATAGTCTTCCATTCTAAAAAATTCCATATTTCCTCGAATAAGCGCACCGGTCGCTTATTCCAAAATTAACAGAAATGGGAATAAAGAAGAATAAACGTCACACTAAATTATTTCACTTACCATATACAGACAAAAAAAACCAGTATCAAGAAAAAGGGAAAAGGGGGCGTTTAATCGAAAGTGGGCGCTTAATAAAAAAATACGGTACATTCATGTTTCCTTTAATGAAGTAAAAATACAAAGCTATTTGCCACTTTTATCACAGTCCACTTCTAACGTTTTTATACCAAAATAAAAATCTTAGTGCATTTTACTAATTCCGAAAAAGGTACCAAATGTCGAATTATTGAAATGACATCAAGAACGTAGTGTCAATAGCTTGGATGGTGCCGTGAGTGGGATAGGAATTGAATGAATGACATTGGCAATGGTTTAAACCTATTTCAGTGCAACATTCCAGAGTCCAGAGCATCCTTTCTATTTGTACCTTATCTTGTCTATCTATTAAAATTTCTTATCTAAGCAATTGTAAAAATTTGTTACTGGCGTACTTTTTCATATTTTTCAAAATAACTTTTTAACCTCTGGCTAAATCAAACTAAGGAAAAAACGACGATTATGAATTCCGTTACCTGATATCGCACAGACAAAACAGCTCCACATATTTCCTCCCCAACCATAAATTGTTCACCGAGCATTGCTAAAATCTATAAACAACACACAAAACAATGTCATCTTGATTATTTTTGAACGGGCGGGATTCCAATCAGCATTTCATATTGTTTACGAGGTTCATGATTGGTAAGTAGCTTAATACATTTTAAAGGTTTAAAGGTTTAAATGTTCTTCTATTGCTCTTGTTTATATGACAATCTTACCTCCAAATACAAGGGTAACTTTAATAGTCCACCTTACAAATAAACATTAAAAAAACGAAATAAACTCACTCTGCATTAAGGTATGCATGTTTTTAGGTTGCACTCTCGTATTTTAATCCGAAGAAAATCTGATGAAGAGAGATGTTTGACGTGATAGCTACATTAATCTTACAATCCTTACATGTGGGGGCCATGACATCTTTGAATCTTCATCCAAGTGCCCAAAAGATATATAAAAAAACATGGAAACATGTGACTGCAACATTTGCTGTCGTTCGTTTCACAGAAGTGCAAAAAATAATACGCATGGTCATGTTGTGTAGAACAGCTTAAACTGTTATTTACCATATCATCACCAAAAAGGGTAGCTCGATTTCGAACAGACGTGGCTCTTGGCACCAGTCTTCTACAAGTGTCTCATTTTGAGCGATTCTTGTCACTTCTACCATAGTCAATCCACAAATAACTTTGATGTGGTTGTATCATGATATTCAGCGTGTCCCTTTTCAGCGCATCAGCTTTCGCTTATATTATATTTTATTAATATTATATTATATTAATTATATTATATTATATCATAGCATATCAAATCATATCATATCATATCATATCATATATCACATATCATAAATCAAATTCAAAAAGTATCACACTTAATGGTAATTCGTTATATTACACATTATATTACAAGTAGCTTAATCCCTATGTCAAAGTTACTTATAGCGAAGCAGCTTGACGTCATGGTACTGCGAATAGCATTTGTCTACGGTGCTAAATAAATCAAAATTCTGATCATTTATTTTCTTTCTGTAAATCATCTCTTACAAAATATATTGCTAATACGAAACAAAAAGCATATAAGATTCATTCCATTGTCACTATCGCAATTGATAGTCTTGGGAATTANTCGTTATATTACACATTATATTACAAGTAGCTTAATCCCTATGTCAGAGTTACTTATAGCGAAGCAGCTTGACGTCATGGTACTGCGAATAGCATTTGTCTACGGTGCTAAATAAATCAAAATTCTGATCATTTATTTTCTTTCTGTAAATCATCTCTTACAAAATATATTGCTAATACGAAACAAAAAGCATATAAGATTCATTCCATTGTCACTATCGCAATTGATAGTCTTGGGAATTAATTTTAAATATCTTTTAATTGTTTAATTGTACATTAATGAATTTTATGACTGCTTTTATCCTTTTGTTTTGTGTATTCCTTATTGATTTTAGAACTTGTATATAATCTTTTTACATTAGCTAGTTGCTTTTTACTGATGATGAACGAGAAGTTTGAAATATATCTTGAAAATGTTTTTTAAATTGCAGTTATTGAATTCTTGATAACTATATAACGCAATGTTTTTACCATATCGCCTTCTGGCAATCTTACTAAAGAGAGAAGAGGAATGGAAAATGTACATGGAATACGAAAGATCGTTACTGAAAAGAACAAAAAATGCTTGTCGTATTAATTTCTTGAGTAGTTGTTTACAAACTGACATTATTCCAAGGTTCTTGAAGTTTCGAGTACCGAGAAATGGATGCTTTGAGGCGACCATCGTGCACAACTTTCAGAAAAGATTGTTGAAAGAGGAACTAATAAAAGCCAAACAGTCACGAGATATCCATGAAAATCAAGTTGCTGAGATTCGGAGAGCGTTGATGTTTAGTATTGATGAAAAATTGATACCTTCAGTGGCATTTTTTTCTGTCAATGGGTCCAAAGAATCCTGTGTTAACTAAATTTGACTCTAAAAGTTTTTTAGTAGAAATTGATATGTTGTTGAATAGATTGGAAAATCGTGACGTCACAAATGACAGCACTAATGACATTAATATTGCTACATTAAAATATGTTAAAAGTTGCTCGAAACAAAATCTTCCGAGGAATGTCAAATTAACTCGACAGTTTCTAAAGGACAACAATCTTCTAGCAATCCCGTTTGATAAAGGAACTGGCATTTGTGTGATGAAATCGTCTACATACCAGCAAAAAATTAAGGATATTTTAAATCTGGATCAATTTGAAAAGATAACCACGCAACGTAAAAATGCTAAGGATGTTTGTCTCAAAGAGGAGGAACGCATTAACACTGAATTGAATAATCTACTCTCGAACGGAAAAATCAGTCAGACTTGGTTCAATGGAATAAAATCTACTGGAGGACAGCTACCTAGACTTTATGGATTGGCAAAAGTACATAAACCGAACGTACCCATTAGACCAGTTCTGTCAATGCCGTCTTCACCCTACTACAGATTAGCAGAAAAAATAACTAAATGGCTATCAGTCATCCCTCAATCAAAAATCAATTGCTCATCCAAAAAAACAGTTGATCAA
>RDPX01000068.1:97338-111986 GCA_003991215.1 Morbakka virulenta | reverse complement strand
TGAGAAAATTGAAAACAATCCTTCCAAGTTTAAAACCTGTGTTAAAGAAAGAACTGAGAAGTGGAGTGATTTATCAAATTTCTTGTCCAGGATGTAACGCCTGCTATGTTGGTCAAACTAGCCGACATGTAGTCACTCGCTTCAAAGAGCATAGAGGTAAAAAGGAAGGTGCAGTGAGATCCCATTTCATGAACTGCCGTTCAAGATTGGCTATTTTTGACAATTTGAAAATTCTAGATTCAACAATTAAGAGCTTAGACCATCTAGAGACTTTGGAAGCCCTCTATATTCGTGAAATAAAAAAAAACATTGAACACTAAAGATGAATTTAGAAATAAACAACTCCTCATAAAAATTTAATTACGATAGTTAAGATTCATTCCATTGTCACTATCGCAATTGATAGTCTTGGGAATTAATTTTAAATATCTTTTAATTGTTTAATTGTACATTAATGAATTTTATGACTGTTTTTATCCTTTTGTTTTGTGTATTCCCTATTGATTTTAGAACTTGTATATAATCTTTTTACATTAGCTAGTTGCTTTTTACTGATGATGAACGAGAAGTTTGAAATATATTTTGAAAATGTTTTTTAAATTGCAGTTATTGAATTCTTGATAAAAAGCATATACACTCAATGTAGCCTAAGTTTATACCTGACAGGTTAAATGTATGTCGTACAGCTCTGCATCCATTTGGAGCCCAGGAGTTTTGAAACTTTAAGTAACTTCGAAAAAAATTCTCCAATCTTCTTCAGATATACTTCCTAAACTTTTTTACCACATTACTTTAGAAGCATTGGTCAAGATAAGGTCATAGAAGAGGGGGGGGGGGCACAGTTGGGTATTATTTGGTAAAAACAATTCACAATAAAAAACTGAATAATAAGGCAAACTAACAATTACTTGAGTATCACACAAAGTGGTGGACCATATCAAAACTGCTAAGTAGACAAGACAAATTAGGTACAAGGCAGTACGTTGACCCCCAGTTTCTAAGACTATATAGCATGGCATTAAAGTAAAGTATAATAATAAAGTATAATAACAAATATTGCCATTCAAAAGTTTATGAAGACAATTTTAGATATATGATATTTATGTTTATGAACAGAGGTCGCATTTAATTTAGTAATTATATTTACATACCAAATTTTCCCAACATCGCGATGCCAAACCCTTTTTTAATCGAACGATCCATTTTCCACCACCTTTGTTAGCTGAATCCTACTCACCAAAATAAGAAAATAAAATAGCAAACAGATTCGAAGACAAAATTTACAAAGAATTACCCATCCATCATTTTGCAGAACTCTGCGACATCTAATACAAAAAAATTCCTACCTATACTGCATCAAAATGGAAGTAAGAAGTTAATAAATTCACCAAAATATTGGGAGAGATTGCAGAATCTAACTTAAAACCTTTATCAACAGTATTAACGCATGAAGAAATCACTTATAATGCCTATATTGTGTTGGGTTTTTTCATAACACATAGATGGCATGGTGACGGGAAAAAACTATTGCTGTTAAGTATTTCACTGAAAGTTTGGAATTATGACGAGTGTAGAACTCTAAAAGTAACACTTCGAGACTCCATGGTAACTCAAATGGTGTCACCGCACCTCTTGTGTAAGTTTAAAAAGACAAACGAAATGTCACCATTTCCTTTTATGTTATGAAAAGGTAATTCAGATTTGCTGCAACTGAGGTTCTGAAGCTTGCTAATATAACTGTGGCATGTGTCAGTTTTATCGTCCTTTTTCTTGGTGAGTGTGTGCTTCAGAGAGAGAAACTCTTACAGCACAAAAATGTGTCTGCGCAGCCCTCAGCTTCTTCAAAATACAGTCAGTCATTAACACCTAGTCCTACATTTCCTTGAGTCCCAATCAAGCTAGCAGAACTTTATGCACTATGTTTTCGTAGCAGTAGAGAGAGAGAGAGACAGATACACAGACACAAACACTCAGAGAGAGAGAGAGAGAGAGAGAGAGGGAGACAGACAGACACACTCAGAGAGAGAGAGAGAGAGACAGACAGACAGACAGACAGACAGAGACAGAGAGCTCGTCTTAATGCTTTGGGGTTTTTTTATTAACAATTGACCAAAAAAACAAAAAGGTTGTATCGCATAATAGTGGTAGTTATAACGTTTTAAAGGTATCTATCTCAAAACAAAGGTTCCAACTGAATCATAACCACTCTTTGGATTCGAGCCTAATAAAAAAAACTTCCTTAAATTGGAAGGACTCTATGAACACCCCTTAAACTTTTTATTAGTAGTCACATTGATGGACCTCACAATTCTTAATGATAAGCCTCAGGACATTTATGAACCAAATCTGGGTAGAATGGAAGGAAAGGGGATCAGGCTAGAAATCGTAAATGGCGCTGTGACATTAATGAATATGTGTGACAAGCCCAGAATCCTAAAAGGAAAAGCTGGATTCTGAAGCCAACATGATATACAACCCAAAAAGCATTACCTATGGCTAATACTCTCTCTTACTTCCATAAGACCATAATACACAATGAAAGAGAATGACAAAATTTTACTAACTGTAACAAAGACAACGATTCTTTCAAGGGGACTGTGCAGTGTCAATAACCTAATTGGTAATTAATTATATAACAGGTAAAAGCTTACCCCATAAAATTGTTATTATTAAACAATGTCATATATTCAAAAACGGATATTTGTACCACCTCTTACAATTGATAGAAAAAACCAGTACTATTTTCAACACAATTCTCTCTCTCCTCCCCCTCAATATGTGCCACACCTGCCCTATCTATCTATCTATCTATCTATCTATCTATCTATCTATCTATCTATCTATCTATCTATCTATCTATCTATCTATCTATCTGTCTCTCTGTCTCTCATACCAGCAATGCTTTGTTCATAAAAAAACCGTAAACGTAGAAAAATTGCGTACCTCCCACATAGGTCGTATCCCATGCTTAAAAAGATGAATATCACTGTGACCTGTTAATTCTCCTGGTTTTACCATGTATGCATAGTATGACCAAAACTGTTCAACCTGAAACGTCAAAATAACTCAATTAAAGTGAAAATGGTTACAAGCCGTCACAGTTTTAAGAGAGCAACCAATATACATACATACATACATACATACATACATACATACATACATACATACATACATACATACATAATGACTGCTCCTTCCTGACAGAAGTTTGCCATATCTTCAATTTCATACTGTGTTTCCGTGCAGACGCAGGTGACTCTTCAACCCAGCTTCCTGTCTTGCATGAACGATCACAGACATGACAAATGAACTTTCCCACTTTTGGAGCTGCATGCAGATGAGCTTCATTATGAATCTTGGAATATCTTGTTAGACCGCTTGCTGATTTGCAGACTAGACCACAGGTAGTGCAACTATGCATAGATGGACGAGGTGGAAAGGTTTTCTCATAAAATTGATCTTGTCTTCGACTGTGTGACTTAAGATGATTCACCAGTCCAGCTTTTGATAAAAGAGATCTCCCATTACTTGCATACAGGAGAATATCGGAATAAGAGATATCTTCCAATGACAAGCGAATTTCTTTGCCGCCAGCTATACAAAAGGCTTCTCTGCCTCTTTGTACGGGCAAACAAACAAACAAACAAACAAAATGAAATTTTAGTTTTTGACACCTGTCACTGTTTGCATTTATATTTTCTACACTTGTTCTTTTTGTTTCCTATAACGTTGGTATAAACTGTTCTTTTAAAAGAAAACATCAATTGAAAATAATCCCATCAAAAAAATATTTTAAATGTACAGGCCCATGCTCTTATATTCAAGAAATACAGTGATCAGACAAACTTTATTGGACTAAGTCTATACTGCATGTAAAGATTGTTTGGACCATTTCAAAACCTTTTACAGTTTCTTATCTTTTGGATTTTTCACGTACGATTTATGTAAAAACACTAAAGATCAGCAACCCTCAAAGGAGGAAACAATGGAGTCGCTACTGATGTATTCATTATTCATAGTGCGAATACTTCAAAGGTACACTTCTCTATTTGTTTTTTAACAGGAGCGTCATCACGCACACCAAAATTTGTAGCTTGTATAAAAAGAAAATTCAAGCACCTCTTCATGTTCATGCACATAAGCCTTCAGATGTTCAAAAATGTGAAAAATTCTTCCTTTACTCGATCGTATATTTTTCTGTCCTTAACAAAACATTTCTTCCTGTCATTCTACATTAATTTTGTATTTTTGTACATGGTCCTTGTTACGTTCAGTCGTAGGACCATACCATGTGCCAAACGGACATTTCCTCTAAAGGATGCAAATGTACCATGTCCGAGTACAGTCAAAACCCGGATGTCATGTGAAAAAAGGGTCTATTTTCCTTGGTCAAGGATATAGTTGCGGTCTATATAATAGGGTTAACAACGACTGGTAACATTGCTTTTCAGACTTTTTAAAAACTTCCATGCGCGTTTTCACCTTTAATTACATCATTTTTTCGTTCCATGCGCTTGTGTTTCATATATTCCTGACTACAACCTGATCACATTATTTTGACCTCTCGTCTATACAATGCCAATTGTCTTTTATCACATAGGACTGACCTTGAGGAGCCGTGGCTTAATGCAACAGCAACGTAGCCAAGAATTCCGGGTTCGATTTCCCGAGCGGACGACTTTGGAAATTCAGAAAAGAAAAGGCCATTGGTTGGCGTCAGGAAGGCCTCCAACCAAGAAATTCCTCACTGCCAAAACAAAGTCTCTGTGAAGGGCATCGCCTGAGCCCTAGTTACTGGGGGGAATGACGTTAACCCCCCCCCACCAAATCACAAAGGACTGACCATATACAAAATTGTTCCCAGTTTCAATACTCTCTGTACTTACTTTATTTCATTATTTTACCAGCAAGGTTAATGTATATAAAACACTTGACACACTTCGTTTTGTTTTCAATGCACTTTGGTTCATGGTTTACGTTTCAGAGTGGTGTTGCAAGGAAAATGTATGAGTTCAGATCAGAGGTAAACCCCCCCACCAAAAAATATCACATAGAACTGACCCTATACAAAATTGTTCCCAGTTTCAATACTCTCTGTATTTACTTTATTTCATGATTTTACCAGCAAGGTTAAAGTATATAAAACACTTGACACACTTCGTTTTAAAAGCTTTCAATGCACTTTGGTTCATGGTTTACGTTTCAGAGTGGTGTTGCAAGGAAAATGTATGAGTTCTACAGTTTACAAGCTCTCAAAAGTCTGGTGGATCAGGTATCTATCTACAGTTCGAGAAATAATTATAATTGCAACCAGCATACGTCTGTCAAGCAACACTACCCTCTTGAATTGCCTGAAATTTTACTATTTCTTTTTGACTGAACGATGAAATACAACATGCGCTCAATGAACACCTTTGCTAGAATATTAATACTTGGAAATAAATCACTGGGTACTTGCAATTACACACAAATTTCTACTCCAAGGTTCAACCTGATTTCCACAAGCTCAGCCTAAAAAAGAAATCGATTGAGTTCTAGTGGGAATTCCAATTGATTTTTTATAATGCATGGAATGTATTCAAATGTAGCCAAACTTTAATACACGGCCTGCAAGGGGGTTTAGTATAACCAGGAATGTTTTTATTTCCAATTTCTTACAAGTTATTTTAACAATCGTTGGGTAAAAACGTGTTTTCATTTTACAGTGTCGTTTATGATGTAATTTAGACTAATCCATTGATGTCAATCTATGTGAAAACTAAAAACCAGTGTTAAAATATAAAATTTAAGTGATCTTATTTAGGTCATTCTGGTGTTTGTGGTCATAGCTACTAAGCTACTTTACTTTGAGACACTTTACTGTTTCTTTGTGCAAAAAAGATGGTACAGGCAACACAAGCAAATGCACCAATCTTGCCATTCTGGCAAAATAAATCTGGCTTAATGCACTGGCAGTTTCAAGGTGATCAAATGTCTCTGTTTTACGCTTATCAGTTTGCAGTATGAAAAACTTAACAAAAGAAATGTCTTGTGTAATATGTTTTTGTATTGTTATCAGCTATCTTCTGAAAATTTTTCTATTGCTGCACATCGATTTAGATAGGAGATTTTGGAGTTCGATGCAGCAAGGTATGGCCACAAATAAATTCTTTTTGACTGCATATTCATCTCGCAATAACGATAATAGTTAACATTAGCCTCCTATAAAGAAGCAGTAAACTGTCTGAAGAACTTACTGAAGAAAATGCTCCAATTAGTTTAATACTATCCTCAAAGTTTGACATTGCCTGCTTATTGCCAAGAGATCTCCTCGAGAACCAAAAGCAGTATGCATTCTGTAGTCGATGCTCACTTGAAGGTACTTCTGGAGCAGCAGGGAATTCAAATTTTATTTCCTAAATGAAAACAAAACAAAAATGAAAAAAAACCCACAAAAAAACCTAATCAACTCTATGCAAAACATCCAAAATCAAAACAAATCAGAAAACAAACAACCTTATCATAAATAACCACCCAAACATTTTAATAACTAGAATGTAAAGATGCAAGGTCAAAATTTTGACAACAGGTGTACCACGATGGAAGAGAAGATACCAACAGGGCAGGATGGAACTAAGCGGCACAGTATGATATAGAGTGAATAAAGACTGTATGATCAATAATATGCCAAACCTCCAGAAGCTAGGAAAGGCGATGTTCGAACAGATAACACATACTAACCAACCCAACTTCCATAAAATAAAACATTTAATGTGGAGAATTTGACTGTGGCAGGCAAAGATCTCAAGCAATCGCATTTCCTGCTCAGGGAGAAAAACTTGGAAGCGAGAAAAAGAATGCCTTCAAACAATGGTAACATATTGAAGCTGATGATTTAACACCCTGCTAAATAAAAGAACAGAACAGGCTGTGCATAATACTCCATTTGTCTGCAAATTCAAGTTGATGATTGTTACTTTATAAGAAAGTAAAAGATTTACAAGGTGAAATGGTTAGTTCACAAAAGCTCTGGCCTCTTATACTTTGTGGGCATTTTTGTGTTTAAATATACAATTTAACTAACGATACAAAAAAATTTACTTCATAAAGAAACAAAAGAAACCTTTCCAAATTATCCTCTTCAATCCACTGGCCATTTGTCGACCAAGCATACTGCACCATTATGGTTTATGGTGCTGTTACTGAAGTAGTGTCATTGCTGGCTGACATAACCAATTCAGGAATGGCAAATCCTGATGCACACTTGCCATGTGTGTGTGTGTGTGTGTGTGTGTGTGTGTGTGTGTGTGTGTGTGTGTGACAGTGGGTAAGGGCATTTCTAAATGCAGGTGTCTTTCAAATGGCCACCTTTTCTTCCATCGGCTTTTGGATAATCTCCATTCCTATTGGTAAATGTTTGTTGGGAGTTGGGGGAGAAGCTTCAGCTACAGTTGGCTGCAGTGCCCTCCCAGCTCTCGGTGTTGATGCCCGGAGCTTTCATGTCATGTTTGCATACGTCCTTGTGACTCTTCTGGGGCCGTCTTTAGTGTGTTTTGCTAGAGACAATTTAACTGTAGTGATTTCCTCAGGAATCTGCCTGTCTCCAATACGGTGATTACAAACAAGCCAGCAACTACTGTACTGTCTGCCCAGTGTGTGAAGTGGACGGTAGAGGCAGTTGCACTGATAAATGCTTTGCCATTGTGCACTCTGTTGCTCCAACTGATGCCAAGGATGTGGCAAAGCGCTGTACATATAAACTGTCGAGTTACTACTCTTGCTTTGCATAGCAGTCCAGGTTTCACTCCTGTACAAAAGAGGGGGTCACCATAAAGCCATTGTACACTGCTATCTTGGCTAGGAAGATCAGCTTGGTATTCTCCCAGGCATGTGTAGTTGAATTCTCTAGGGTTGTTCGAGCCCATCTGATATGATAGTTGATTTTGACAGCTGGAGGTGGGCTATCATAGATGGTGGAGATTCTGAAAAAAACTTCACCAGTGCATTGTTGGAAAATCATTCAAAGGTCTTACAAATGACAGAAAGATCTTTTGGTTTATTTTTGCTAGGATCTGCTAAATCACATGCATTCTTAAAAACAGGGGCAGCATAAAAATTTCTTATGGAAAACTGGTCTCAAATTTGCAAAAACAAATAAGTTTGGGCAGCAAGGAAGATTTCTCAGAAGCACACTTTTTCAAAGCAACTGTTGAAATTGAATCTTGACTAAGAGCTTTATATTAATTAAGCCTAGGAATAAAATAACCTTTGTACCCAACCTGAATTTATGATAACAGAGTCCAAAATCTGATGAGCTTCACTCAAAAAACACACCAGTGTCATTAAGAGAAGTATTTGTGAAATGAAAACAATCTAACAAAGGGGTCAGCCTTTTCCCTTAAGCTTATAAAAATGGGGAGGAACATCAAAATGTGGTGGAATAATAAACTTGCCAGAATGCAAAGTACTGATGTTTATTTTCCAGAAATCTGGATTTCCAAGTTCTGGGGAAGAAACTGGCTCAAACTTACTGAGCATAGTGAAATTTAGTATCAGAAATCACCATTTTACAAGCACAGCTTGCCTGTTTAAAAAACATCTGAGATTTTTTAGTTCCAACACATTAAAATTGAACACAGAAATGATTGTGGTAAGCAATAGTACAAGAACAATCTGCATTGAACCATAAAGGTGGATGAGGTTTACTTTGTAATTATGATTAGGTACAAATGTACAAAATCAAGGAGAAACTATTATGTGAATTACAGGTAACAAGTGGTTTGAAGAATCTAAACAGTCTATAAAACATGAAAAGGTAATCTTTAGATTCAAGTTCTCTAGCTGCTTCACATGGTGTAACTTTCAGGTCCTAAGGTGCTGTGCATTGGAGGCTATTTGTTTGATTAAAATTATTATATAAAATGGCATGAAAACAGCAACAGGTTTAAAACCAACACCAAGCAGACCCGTTAGCAGCCCAACTAAATAAGGCCTATGGTGATGCAGCTGGTAGTAAAGTGTGCAACAGGAGATCTATCACACACTGCACTTATAAATGAGAAGAGTAGTGAATGAGGTGGCATCATAACTGGTGTTTTTATCAAGAAATCATCTGCAGGAGGATTGTTAACTATGGTTAACATGGTCCTGATGGACAACAATCTGGAATATTGAAGTCTTGAAATACCACTGCTTGCTATATTCTGGTCCTCTTATCTGTAACAAAAATTATTATGACTGACTGCTTTGTATTTGCCTTTGAGGTACAAAAGAAAAGAAATAATTAGATTGGTGCTTTTTTTCAAATATCACAGAAGCAACATCTCTCAAAGCACTGAGAAAAAAATGAAATTTATCTGACATTTCGTGAAATATATTTATTCACTCTAATGGCAGTGTGACTATTGATGGTAACTTTAAATTAAAGAAAGTTGTGTACTCTCACTGCATGATAGGCTATTTGTATGGTTTCAGAGGAACACGGAATACTTGATCTAGTTTCCTTCAATAATGAGAGAAGTACCACTTCTAGGTATTTGGTTAATTTGCACTGATTAAAGGAAGCCACAAAATGAAAGGAAAAGGAAGTAATATGCCAAAAAGTCTACACAAAAGGTAAGAACCCCATTTGAATTTATTAAACAATAACATCCCTGTCTTTTAAATATATTCATCATAGGTTTCTTTGGCCCTTAAGGAAGCAAACCAATTCAAAATTATTAATATGTTGGGTTTGTAGAAATTCTTGAAATTGTCATCGCAACATCAACAATGGGTTTGAAAAGTTACCTTCCATTGAATCACAGTATATAAACCTAACATCACTCCAACAAATGGTGAATGTTCTTGTTCATCAGGTCTTGTTGCTCCTTTAAAATTTTTTTCTCAGGAAAACAGCTCAGAGTATCTGGTCTGTACTATGATATAGGTTTTCTATCATTCCTGCTCATAGTTACATAGGATATGTTGTATTTGCAAATTTGAAAAAAAAACTTTCATGGGTCCATTTTTATAAATAATAATCTATTCAAGCAGATTAGTTTTTTTAATAATGTGAACTCCACAGGGAGCCCAACTTACCAACTTTTGGGTACAGATTAGCACTTGTCCTGATGAAAAGACTTAGTGCCAGATTGATTATACCATAAGGCATCAGTAGTTCAAGAAAGGTGCTGTACACTGAAAAACAATTCCTGGTGCAACAAATTTTGTTCAAAGTGAATTTGGACAACAATTTATTTAATGGGGGCTCACAACAACAATAAGAAAGTGATAAAAATCTTAATACCTAATTACATAGGGATGTATACATGAATCCAAACAAACTTAAGAAGGGTATTTCTTACCTTTTTATCATCATTTTTTTCAGATTGTGCATTTTCTTCCTGCTATAGTAAAACAAAGGAAAAAGTGAAAATTTTATTTCAACTATCACTGTAACTTGTAAAGTAACCATACCTAAATGTGCTGTCAGTGTCTTGTAACATTAGGTTTTGTATCACTGGAATTAATTGTCAAGGAACTCACCCAGTCCATGTTAGGGACAAATGAGCATATCACTTAACAAAGTAAAAATTGTTAGCAACTTCAAAAAACTGATCAACAAAAAGAACATGCAAGCCTTGATACACATTACATATAAAAAATGGAATTTCTCTGTTCCAGACAGTTCTACTACGATTTCCCCAAGTTATTTGCTATTCTTATCATATTAATTACAAACAGGTTTCACTGCAAACATTTCTGCTTTGTGCTTTTTCTTGGAGAATCATAGATATCTACTGCTCTCTATCTTGGCAACTGTGAATCACTTCACAGCTCCTCTCCAGTTGCAATCAATCTCTAATGTTCTCAAGCTGTTTTCTTTCTTGTCTCTCTCTATCTCTACTGCGCTTGATTTTTCCAGTTCTTATTAATTTTCTACATTTTTATTCCTAACTAAATGACCAAGTAACTTCATTTGTTGCTACTTGATTTCCGTTAGTAGCTCTAAAACTACCTAAAAGTTGTTTTCAGTGGAGGTCATTGTTGAAGAAACCAAATCTGTTGACTACACAATATATTGTTAAAATTAGAAAAATATGAATTGATAACAGCATCACTTTTGTATGTAACAATGGGATACGTAATACTGGTATTTTTATGGTTTTCAAAGGGGAACAAAAGTTATTATGAACCATGCATTAACCCTTGGGCCATGCCTACTGTGAAAAAAACAGCACTAAGTTGACCCAACATGAACATAGAAAAGCTGTTACCTGAGATGCAGAGCGTAATAGCATTTTATTTGGATGCATGCCTACTATGAATAGCACCACACTTTTAGTCAGGCAGCAACCTTTACAAAGGCCTAATGCTTCTAAAAGTGTTTTTACCTATGTTTTCAAATACTCTGAGTTTTGACCACTGTACAAGAGTTAGGCTTTTACAAAATTAACACAAGACCACTTGGTACTAGTCGTCTGGTGCACATCTGATGGGGCTTGAAATTTTAATCTTGAAGGTGTTGACTCAAACCTGTCTTTCCACAGTAACAAAAATTGCCAAGCAATTTTTGTTACTGCTAAAAGGTAGGTTAAATAAATGCTAATACCCTAACAACAAAAAGGTCCATCACCAGATATCAAGTAGAAGCCCTAACTAAACCTTAAAAAAGCACAATATTGCCTGGTGTTTAACATTTTCTATTAATTACTTTTTGTTAGCACAAAATTTATACTTACAACCATGGCTGCACTAATACAACTTGATACTACCTGTTCATGGTTGTAGGTTATTAATTGATGTGAAAATGACACAACTACTGTGGAAGGTATTGTGTTTTTATTTAATTTTTATTCTTTGAAACACAACAAAACAAAAGAGTTAGGGCCAGATTACACCATCAATATAAGATAAAATTAGATAATAAAAGATAATATCCTTGACAAAAAACACAGTAACCATTACACTTGTTATACTGTACAACAGTGAAACGTGGGTAACCAGTAAACAAATGGAGATATTACCTCTAACCAAGAGGCACAAAAAATCTGGGCTATCTGTTTATGAAATAATAGGGTTTTACAACAAATATGTTGAGAAAAAACATAATAGAAGAGCACAATTGATGCTAAATGAGTGTCTTGGAGAACTGCAACAAAAAAAACCTAAAACATCTTGCAATCTCAAAAAGAACTGAAGTGAATACCCAGAAAACAGAGTAAAACCTAAAAGAACTGATGGAATGTGAATACTGGGAAAACAGAATGAAACCTAAAACCCACATACAAAACCTCACTCCAACAAGACTGAAACTACATCACAAAGCATATGATCAAGAAAAATGGAAAAAATCTGATGATACATATTGTAATGCTTGAAAAGATAAAAAATATAAAAATAAGAAAGGCTGTTCTCTAAAATGTGAGCTACCATTTACTTTCAAACAAAAAATAATTTTATATAAATACCTGTCCATTGTCATCTTCCTTTCCACTGCTACTGTTATCTTCATCATCAGCTAATGACAGTCTGTGGCAAATAATACAAGAGACATGATACCAAAGCAATATCTTAGTCTTCAAAAAATGGGTAAATAAAAAAAATGAACTGCAGGTGCTTATTTTAATACTGCTTAAGACTAATTAAACAATTACGTTTTTCCTACAATAAACCATTCCATAATGATCAGATTAATTACCTTTACATTTTAATGAATTTACATTATTTTGGCATCAAGCTATGAAAATACTCCTTTAAGTAGAAATTTCTACAAATTCAAAATACTTTAAAGGAAGTAAGTTACTTTGTTGAATGACTTAAGTTTCTAGTAAAGAAAAAACTCAAGCAGAATAAAAGAGCTACAGTCACAAAGTAATATAGCCAATTATATAGATTACCTTTCAAAACATAGAGTAATAAAAAAAATATTAATTGTCCTGGGTATTGACATTAACCTGCATCCAGTTGTGGAGTTTCGATGTGGGAGGTTACCCTTTGCCACAACTACCTCCAGGTCACCCTGGAGCAAGGTGTAGTACCTGTTAGCTCTCCCTGAGATCAAGAAATACTGGGTTGGCATATGCTTGGGGCTAGTTGTCCTCATGGGTAGAGGGGCCTCTTTAGCTTTGGGTGGCAACCTCTTTAGTGATGGTGTCACAATAAAAACACTGGTGGCTGTGTGTCCAAGCTTTCGAATTCCAGCTTGGTGCCTGGGGCAGTATACTTGACTATCACCTATTTCATGATGAATCAAAGTACAAATAATATATCAGATTGGGGGGGGGCAAACAGCCTATGGGAAGTGTGATGGTGCCTAAGCCCCCTGGTATGGGAGTTATAGGCAACAGTTCTGCTACTGGGGTATCAAAGTTGCCTAAAAGGAAAAGATGGTTGAAGGAAGTAAATATTGTTGTTATGGAATGCTATTGTAGATCCAATCCAGCTGATGAAAATGGTGTACCCATTAAAGTTTACCGACAAAGGTTATATAGTAAATGGTTAGAGTGTGGCCCATTTCAACACATTACTGAACAGAGGACTTGTGACCAAGCCAGAGCGATTAGAAAAAACGGCTGGCTCACTAGGTTGGAATTGGAACTGATCAAGAAAAGAGTTACAAGGTTTTTCAAATCAAGAAAATAATGCAGATAGTGATGAGGAAATACTGAATTACTTGAAGTTGATACAGGTACTGTGAATGAGAGATCAGATAGGGTAAGTTTAAATGTTTCATTTGAGGGAATCTCAGATGAAGAAAGGATGATTGTTGATCAACTGTTTGAAATTTATAACTCTGGAGAAAATGCTGATGGGATAGTGTTCAAAAAAGTTGATTTTAAAAGAATAAATAATGAGGTTTGTCGAGTGAATAATGTCTTGATAATCTTTAATACCAACAATATTACTGAAACCAATAATTTGATTGCATCGATGTTGTCATCCCCTGAGACACTAGGATAAGTGAAAAAGAAGATGAAAAGATTGACTAGTATCAGGAAATTAAAAGAGAAATCCAATGACTTTGGAATCTGAAAAAAGTTAGTGTTGTACCTGTTGTCTTGAGGGTTCTTGGGAGTGTGACAAAAAAAATCACCAAATACATGGAAAAGATTGGGATTGAGATCAACATTGCCAGAATCCAGAAAACAACACTATTAAGCACAGCTAGGATTTTGCGAAAGGTATTAGAGCACTGAAAGGGAAAGGCTATGATGAGAGACCTTTGGTTACTGGTTGTAAACAGTTCTCCCACACAGAGAATGGCTTAAGATCAGCCACTGCATCAGTTGCAAATTGAAGATAATAATAATAATAATAATAATAATAATTATT
This sequence comes from Morbakka virulenta, assembly GCA_003991215.1. Taxonomy (NCBI): domain Eukaryota; kingdom Metazoa; phylum Cnidaria; class Cubozoa; order Carybdeida; family Carukiidae; genus Morbakka; species Morbakka virulenta. The sequence goes on along the minus strand of RDPX01000068.1, from coordinate 97,691 downwards.
ATTATTATTATTATTATTATTGAAGCAAGGAGGCCAGATTTAGTCATTGTGGATAAAATTACAAAAACTGCAGTTATTGTTGATGTTGCCATACCAAGGGACAAAAGGATCCAGGAAAAAGAACAAGAAAAGATTGAAAAATACCAGGACTTGAAGAGAGAAATTCAAAGACTTTGGAGTCTTAAGAAGGTTGTAGTGATTCCAATAGTCTTAGGGGCCCTCGGTAGAGTAACCAAGAACTTTGAAAAGTACATAGAGAAACTAGGAATACAGATAGATACAACACTGACCCAAAAAACTACACTATTAGGAACAGCAAGAATTTTAAGAAAAGTACTGGAGTACTGAATTAG
>RDPX01000068.1:76417-91044 GCA_003991215.1 Morbakka virulenta | reverse complement strand
GAAAGCAAAGGTGCGCACGACCTATGGAGATTCTGAATGGTTCCCAATCGAAAAGGGGGTACGACAAGGATGCGTAATCTCCCCACACCTATTCAACATATATTCAGAGTGCATTATGAGAGAAGCACTAGAAGGATATGAAGGCAGTGTGAAAGTAGGGGGCAGGACTATCTCCAACCTCAGATATGCTGATGATGTAGTTTTGATAGGAAGCACAATGGAGGAGCTACAAGAACTGGTAGATAGAGTAAAAGAAGCCTCAGAAAATGCTGGACTATCACTAAATGCAAAGAAGACAAAAGTGCTGAAAATCATGAGCCAAAACACCAGGAATGAACACAGCATTTTTGTAAATGGACAACCACTGGAAAATGTCAATCAAATGACCTACTTGGGAGCACTCTTCACCAATGACTACAATGACACCCCAGAGATAAGAAAGCGCATTGCTGTAGCCAAACATGCAACATAAGCTCTCACAACGGTCTGGAGAGATAGATCGATATCCAAGAAGACAAAAAAGAGACTGCTGAATGCACTAGTCTTCCCCATCGCAACCTATGGTAGTGAAACGTGGATTCTGAAGAAGAGCGACAGGATAAGACTCAGAAATTTTGAGATGTGGTGTTACAGGAGAGCCTTGAGGATAAGTTGGACAGAGAGAGTAACTAATGAGGAAGTTTTGCGCAGAATAGAATGCGACAAGCATCTTTCACAGACTTTAGTGAACTGGAGACTGTCATACCTGGGACACATACTAAGGAGCGAGACACTGGAGAAAATGCTAATCATGGGTATGGTTTACGGGTCTAGGAAAAAGGGCAGGCCAAGAACAAGGTACATGGACAACATCAAAGAAGAATCTGGACTAACTGTCATCCAGGCGTACAGGGCAGCACAAGACTGGGTTAAGTGGAGAGCCATGACGAAAGAAGCCACGGCGACTCAACCATGAGCCTTCCATCCATGATGATGATGTTCTGCATGCATAGAGGAAGATGGACAAGATAAGGGATCCAAGTGGGTTGACTTTAGTACTCAGGGTGATGTTGCAGTCCTTTCAGATGGGTTTCAACCTGGCCAAGTTTGTTTGCAATCTGTAAGCAATAGTGGTTCAGTGGTTATATTAACTGTTAACCATGCAAAATGCCCCCATATATTTTTGGGGTCATTTCAATCTTTCATTCCCTTCTCTTTAGAATATCTCTTCTTTTTGAAGTACTTTTCTTCAAGATCATTTTAAACTACCATACACACTTTTTCATATTCTACTTGAAATTATTAAGTGATGAAAGCAGTTATATTGCTGCTGTTTCAAGCATTCTTAAGGCAGACAGGAAGTAAACTTTGCTAGGCTACATGTACAGTAATGCATGATTGGTTGTGACAAATATTTAATGTAAAACATGTGGAATTAACATAATTTCAAATGAAGTAATCTTGTCAAAGAGACTAATTTTTTGTTGTACTTCAGTCACAGTCTTCCAGAGTCTCAACAAAACACTCATGTAGTGTTTCAGACTTCAGAAAAAGATAGAGCTTAAAGGATTTTGATGCAACTACTTCATCCTGTGGACACCTGGGGTTAGAAAATCTCTTTTATGTCTTCTTCTTTTGATATTTTCTAGTGCACTGCTTTTCTTAGAAAACTCAGAAAAGAAAGGATACACATTTTTGAGCAGGGAAAATTGACTCGGTGTTAAGTGGGGGGGAAGGGGGGGGGGGAGAAGGGGTTTGTGGCTCAATCCTTTTTCAATTTTAATTTAGATGTCTCTTTTAATTTTCAATTTAGTAAATCTAATAGGTACAAAAATTAAGACCCAGAAATATTGCCCTTTAATTACTTAATTAATATAAGGCCTAAATACTTTAACATGCAGCTACTGGGTTATAATCAAAATAAAGTATCTAAAAACATCTCATAGATCTGAAATGAAAATATTTTATACCTCTTAAAATAGCCATGGCTCTTGACAGGGTATAAACTGTTGATCTGCTCTGTAGCCTCTTTTCTTAAGGTGTTGGTAAAAAAGTCTTTACCAATACATGGTTATTTTCTTCTGGTCATCATGTGTATTACTTCTGTGGGAGCTGTATCTTTTAAGTATCCTGTCAATGTTGGGATTTTTCAATGCCACTAGTCTTGGTTTAACACTCTTTCTTTTAATATAATTGATCTTCCATAAAATGTTTTATGATTAATCAACATTCAATGTGATAACATTACCAGTTATTCTCTTTTCCCCTGGCAATCTAACTGTTGGAACTTGCTGCTGATTTGAGGCTTATCTTCGCATCAATAACAAATGGTGCAAGAAGTGGTTGGTACATTTGGCATGACCAAACTCATACTGTTCAGTAGGAATTGTCCTTTCCAGTTATGTGAATCATGGGGTTACAGTATCACATAGTCTGATACAGTTGAACCGTTTAAGAAAAGGTGTGTTTCAAAATCAATTGGCTTACTCCCCTAATCTTTCTTGGTGTGCTACCTGTAAGGTTAACTCAGTGTATAGGCCAAAGCTACTCTGCAAATTCACCAGATTGTTGCAAACGTCTATTTTATGTTTCAAAGTCCTTTTGTGTATTTGTATTATACACTCACTGAGATCAGTGTATTGTTGTAAGGGGTCTTTAAACTTTTTAACACAACATTTTTAATACATTATCTAAGCATTAACTTTTGCTATAGTAATTTTTTATATTCAAGTGCTTTATTACTTGTGCCTTAATACTTTGCTTTGATACTTTTATTAAGATAATGCAAAGTGTAAAAAATGTTTATTTATTGATTCCAATTAAAATTCTACAAAAATTGAAAAGTTATATTTTTAGGTTATATTCTTGACTGTACATATATAAATATATACAGACATATATATTATAAAGTCCTAATGACCGTGCTCAATACTTGGAAATAAAGCCTCATACAGAAGGAAAAAAATTAAACGTCGTAACAACTTCAACCTTCACGTTCCCATTCATCAAGCTACATAACTAATATAGCCTGAAATAATGTCACATTAACTCTCTGCATATATAACCGAGGTAGCTTGACATTAGTAGTACCATAGCCAATGTTTAAAATATCACTATCGGTATAGTTTCTCTCATGGACTTTCAGAGCGTGTCAGAAGCTAAAGTAAACAAAAATTTTCTGTCTCTAAAATACTACTTGGTGGACGTGTAAAAAAGTTAGAAATTACTTACGCTTCAAATTTATTCATGTCCGGTAAGTCTAAAATGAGTTGAACTGAAAACTAAGTTATACAATCCAAGAGTCTTGACATTCGCCACGTTCACTTGCCGTATGGCATTGTTAAACTACAATTTTAAACGACTATTAAAAATGTTTGGTCTCTACCATAATAAAAGTGGTAGTCCAGGAAATTATTCTAAAAACCCAGGCTGACTCTAGTATACAGAAGAGTAATTGCCTCTGGGTCTGACTGTGATGCTATTCCTTTGAAAAGTTTTACTTTAAGCAAGCAATGTCCCAGTTATGTACAAACGTATGGTATAAACTCTGTTAAAATAAATAATTTTTTTTAATTATATATTTTCTACACAATTATTAACATATTAACCCTATTTCTTGTGGTATCAAATTCCTTTCACTGTTATCTTGTTCGTCTTTTTGCTGAATTATGTTACAAATCCCCCATGTGCCTCCTGTTCGCCTAGCCTCTTTTTAGCAATTGATCGTGCCCAGAATCCTCCTTCCTGTACCTGTGTCAGTGACATATGAACAATGGGGTTTTCATAACATGACAGATACAAGTTAAAGTAAAGAATATATTACAATTAGTTTCATGTTGACTTCATTTCCTTTTCATTTCTGCTTTTATTTTATTACAGGCTTAAAGTATACGATGTTTGCCCTACCTGGTTGATAAAACAAGTACCCAGTTAAGAAACAAACTCCTCGAACAAAGAGGCTCTTGTTTGATGTTGAAAATCAGGAATTTTCAGTTAGATGACCAAAAATTGTTGAAGGTGAAGTCGTAGTAGATAGGCGGAAGTTAATGTTGGAGTTCAATCAGTTGAAAAAGATGACATTTGGGCATCTAATTGTAAACTTGATGCTTAAATTGAAGTTGCTGAAGGCTGCATTTAAGAGTCTAAGACTCCTTTTTGCATCTTTTGGCTATGTACCAAATGCATTGCCCAAGAATAAGTCTGCAAATAGATCGACAGATACAGAAGCGCAAAATTCCCAGGTTTTAAAAGTGCGAACTTTCGGCGTTCTGTAATTCATTTTTGTTGTAAGAAATGACCTCTTGTTCGAATCAGTGTTGTGCTGTTTCTTTGTTGCATACAAAATTCCATCATCATTATTTTCATTATTCTTATTCTTCAATTTACAAACTACATAAATTTTCTCCTATATATTTATTATTATAGTTCTCAAATTTACTAAATGTACAATTCAGAATACAAGAAAGCTTATCGCTATATAATAGGCCATAATCGTAATTTTTTCAGTTCTTTATCATTAATGTTTTACACTCTATTAAAGTTCTTTTGTTTCTTCTCCAAGACATCCAATAATTGTTGGTATCATCGTTACTGTATGTCCTTCTCTCCTTTCATACAAATTTGAAACACGGTTGTTTGTATTTTCGAATTTTCTCTTCCAGCTTGGTTTCCCTATTCAATTCATTAGGGAATGCTTCATCGATAACTAACATCTTCTTTTTGTGTGAGTCTTCTAAAGTGCTATCTGGTCGCCTAGGGGTGCATTTGATGTTTGTTCTCATTTGATGCTCCTAATCCCAGTACAACTTCTTACCACTGTTCTCAATCATTTTAGCGTGCTGCCATTTTTCTGCATACCTATTTATTTCTTCTGGTATCAGTCTATTTTTGATAACCCATTTTACAGGTAGCACTTTTAGAATGTTGTCGTATCGTTTGAGATACTCTGATCTTGGTATTTTATTGCATCTTGACAGTATGCGTTTAATTGTTTCTCCGTATTTCTCAAATAATCAGCATTTGTCTTCCGATATCAATCCTCTGATCTTCTTCCATACTCTCGTCTTTATCATCTGTTTTTGTAACCCAAAGGCTGATGATGTTTTTCTGGGCACCATATTACATTTAAACCATTCGTAGTCGTCTTCTCTGTATTGGTTTAGAATTTCACTTTAAAGCTCCTTCTCTGCCACACGCTATGTTTTGTATTCCGTTTGTTCTTCATGCAAGATCTTTATTACCATTTCCCACCCTGTTTATCATTCTGTATATCATTCCTTATTAATCGTCACACTATCTATACCAAAACATACAGCCGTATTTACACCCTTGTTGTTCTTTCCGCTTCCTTTTTTAGTGACTTTTGTTTTTTGCAAATTTTGTTCCTTTAAGCTGTCTTGATCTACTCTTTTTTGCCGTAGCCATGCAGCATGCCACTCATTTTGTCTCATAGTACATTGCAGTCCTCGTGCACCATCTGTTCTCTTTGTGTATAGTGGCTCATCACCTGATTGTCTTACATGAAATCGTTTTCATCAAAGTTCGCCTTTAACGATGTTGTCCAATTTATCCAACTCAGCTCTTCCCTACTTACACACATTCATTAGGCATCCAGCAACAGGTATTACTCTGCATAAAAAACTTTCATCAGATTTTGATATATTTATATGTTTAAGTTCAGCACTGTAAGTTGCTCTAGTCTCTTTCGTATCTCTTTCTTTACTCTTTCCATAACACGTTTTAGGTTAATTTTTCCCACTTGTTTGCATCCAAGCAATTTTTAAAATATTTCCTGTTGTTTCAAATTTTGAGAATTTTCATAAAACGTTTTTAAATTTCATAACGTTTTTCCACAAGAATGACTTTTTTAACCACCGTTTAGACAAATTCATTTCATTCCTTTGAAATAAGAGCTTTCAGAATCCAGAGTATTTCTCCCATTTACAGAAAAAACGTTAGAGCCTTTAGACTACAGCTGTCAGATATAATTTAGGTCCTTGCAAACTCTCTAAAAGTTTTAATAATTTTTAACTTAATACGACCGTGCAGATTAAGTGTTTTCTAGAGCTTACAGAAGATTTTATGATCTTTAGAGGAAACCAAAATTGAAAAGAAATAAATACTTGTATTATCTGGTCACTGTCACATATATTGATTATATAAATAAAATTATATAACTTATTATAAATGCATGTAAGTATGTATGGATGCATGCATGAGTGTATGAATGCATGTATGTATGTATTTATGTATGTATGTATGAATGCACGTGTGCGTGTATGTATGTGTGTATACATGCATGTATGTATGTATGCGTGCATTAATGGATGGATGTACTACTTTACTACTGACAGTTTTATTTTATCGGTGACAGATTTTCCCCGGAATGCTTNAGCCTCTTTTTAGCAATTGATCGTGCCCAGAATCCTCCTTCCTGTACCTGTGTCAGTGACATATGAACAATGGGGTTTTCATAACATGACAGATACAAGTTAAAGTAAAGAATATATTACAATTAGTTTCATGTTGACTTCATTTCCTTTTCATTTCTGCTTTTATTTTATTACAGGCTTAAAGTATACGATGTTTGCCCTACCTGGTTGATAAAACAAGTACCCAGTTAAGAAACAAACTCCTCGAACAAAGAGGCTCTTGTTTGATGTTGAAAATCAGGAATTTTCAGTTAGATGACCAAAAATTGTTGAAGGTGAAGTCGTAGTAGATAGGCGGAAGTTAATGTTGGAGTTCAATCAGTTGAAAAAGATGACATTTGGGCATCTAATTGTAAACTTGATGCTTAAATTGAAGTTGCTGAAGGCTGCATTTAAGAGTCTAAGACTCCTTTTTGCATCTTTTGGCTATGTACCAAATGCATTGCCCAAGAATAAGTCTGCAAATAGATCGACAGATACAGAAGCGCAAAATTCCCAGGTTTTAAAAGTGCGAACTTTCGGCGTTCTGTAATTCATTTTTGTTGTAAGAAATGACCTCTTGTTCGAATCAGTGTTGTGCTGTTTCTTTGTTGCATACAAAATTCCATCATCATTATTTTCATTATTCTTATTCTTCAATTTACAAACTACATAAATTTTCTCCTATATATTTATTATTATAGTTCTCAAATTTACTAAATGTACAATTCAGAATACAAGAAAGCTTATCGCTATATAATAGGCCATAATCGTAATTTTTTCAGTTCTTTATCATTAATGTTTTACACTCTATTAAAGTTCTTTTGTTTCTTCTCCAAGACATCCAATAATTGTTGGTATCATCGTTACTGTATGTCCTTCTCTCCTTTCATACAAATTTGAAACACGGTTGTTTGTATTTTCGAATTTTCTCTTCCAGCTTGGTTTCCCTATTCAATTCATTAGGGAATGCTTCATCGATAACTAACATCTTCTTTTTGTGTGAGTCTTCTAAAGTGCTATCTGGTCGCCTAGGGGTGCATTTGATGTTTGTTCTCATTTGATGCTCCTAATCCCAGTACAACTTCTTACCACTGTTCTCAATCATTTTAGCGTGCTGCCATTTTTCTGCATACCTATTTATTTCTTCTGGTATCAGTCTATTTTTGATAACCCATTTTACAGGTAGCACTTTTAGAATGTTGTCGTATCGTTTGAGATACTCTGATCTTGGTATTTTATTGCATCTTGACAGTATGCGTTTAATTGTTTCTCCGTATTTCTCAAATAATCAGCATTTGTCTTCCGATATCAATCCTCTGATCTTCTTCCATACTCTCGTCTTTATCATCTGTTTTTGTAACCCAAAGGCTGATGATGTTTTTCTGGGCACCATATTACATTTAAACCATTCGTAGTCGTCTTCTCCGTATTGGTTTAGAATTTCACTTTAAAGCTCCTTCTCTGCCACACGCTATGTTTTGTTCTCCGTTTGTTCTTCATGCAAGATCTTTATTACCATTTTCCACCCTGTTTATCATTCTGTATATCATTCCTCATTAATCGTCACACTATCTATACCAAAACATACAGCCGTATTTACACCCTTGTTGTTCTTTCCGCTTCCTTTTTTAGTGACTTTTGTTTTTTGCAAATTTTGTTCCTTTAAGCTGTCTTGATCTACTCTTTTTTGCCGTAGCCATGCAGCATGCCACTCATTTTGTCTCATAGTACATTGCAGTCCTCGTGCACCATCTGTTCTCTTTGTGTATAGTGGCTCATCACCTGATTGTCTTACATGAAATCGTTTTCATCAAAGTTCGCCTTTAACGATGTTGTCCAATTTATCCAACTCAGCTCTTCCCTACTTACACACATTCATTAGGCATCCAGCAACAGGTATTACTCTGCATAAAAAACTTTCATCAGATTTTGATATATTTATATGTTTAAGTTCAGCACTGTAAGTTGCTCTAGTCTCTTTCGTATCTCTTTCTTTACTCTTTCCATAACACGTTTTAGGTTAATTTTTCCCACTTGTTTGCATCCAAGCAATTTTTAGAATTGGTTTTGCTTGGGTACAACGCCACTATTTTTCCCTCCAAGATTTTGAGGTCTTCTCCTTGAGTCATTTTAAGTTTCCTGAACACGATCTCAGCACATTTCTTTACTCCTCAACATGTTCCAGTGTCCCTACTAGCTTTCACGATATTTCATTCCTGATTTAGAGCTATTGATGACTTTGTTGTTATATCTTAAGATCATGGACGAAAAAATTGTGGGTTCCTTTTATTCTTTCTTCCCTCTTTCACCCATCGTGTATCCACTTGTCTTCTCTATCAACATAGCTACGGGAACTTCCGTCAGGCAGGATCCTACTGGAGCGTAGCTGCCACTTTGTGAAATCCCTTTTATGATATTGATTGTTTTTCCGTTCTCCACTACCTCTAGTTTTAACTTTCACCCTTTCATCAGTTTGACAATCACATAGACGACTTTTTCCAGCACTCCCATCAGTCGGAATACTCATCATCCAGTCGTGTCTCAGCATGTCTTATGCCTTTTGATAGTCGTAATAAAAAGCCACTGCATAATGTCTTTGGTGATTCCTTACTATATCCATTATTGCATTGTCAATAATTAATTGATCATCCATTCCTAAAGCTCCTGAACACATTCCTAGTTGACTTCTCTTCCAGATGTTATTCCTTTAAGCATGTTTTTTCATGTAATTCCCAATCATGCATGTAAAAATCTTGTTAACACATAAAATTCGATGGTAACTTTTCTTATTGCCTAAGTCTTCAGACTTTGGTAGCAGCACAGTTCTCCCTTGTGTCATCCACTTAAAAATTTCATCCGGTTGTTCTACACAGAGATTAAAGCATCTTATTACTGAGCTCCATGCCCCTCTCAGCCTTTTCCACCAAAGGTTTTGTATCCCACTAATGCCTGCAGTATCTCTTTAAACCGTTCTGTCGTGGTCGTAGTATCTTCATCCTCCTCACCATTGATATTTTTTAAATTTTCCCCATCGTTGCTCTCGATCACATTCTCTTTCAGTTCAGTATTTTCGTTCACGCTAATGTTATCCACATTATCATTTTCATTCACACTTACAGTTTCTTCCATTTAGTCTGGAAAGTTTGGTTTTGTCTGTCTTGTCTCTGGTTCAACTTCCATTCCATCCCTCACTTCAATAAGATTGAGGAGTGACTTGTCGTTTCGAAGATTGACAGCTTTATCTCTTGGCATCTTGGCACTCATTGAGCTATTTTTGTAAATGCTTCCTTCATCCTTTTCATGAATCTTATTTCTCTTTTTTTCGCGTTTTTCAATCTTTAGCAGATTAAACTTCATCTTGGTCGTCCGTTCTTTTCTGTGATTGTTTATTGTCAACTCCTTTTTAACTCACATTGCATTATCTCTCTCTTTGCTTCGATATATGGCTTTTCTTAAAGTATGTCTCGTCCCATCTTATTTTCAATCTTAGCATAAATCCAGTGTCCTTACATCGCTCTTTGTCTGGTGTTATCACTAACCACCTCTTCTCATCATCTGTATATGTTGACAAGTGGTGTCTGCGTTGAGTTTCTCCATTTTGGACAGCTCCATTTCTAGCCACATTTTTGCCCTCGAGAGCTCCTTGATTGTTTTTATTAAGTTAAAATTAATTTTGATCTTTATCTACCATAAACATATTAAAATAAGCACGTGTTGTGAGCCCATCCAGGGTTTTCCGGCTCTCTGCATAAAATAGTTATTTTGATAGGGGCGCCACATAGCACAACAGCCATGCATCAATATCGGCACGGTACCTTTGGGTTGCGGGTATAATTGTTTGTGTAACCTCCATTAGATGATTTGCTCTGCAAAGCTCAAGAGTAGCATCCACCCATACAATTGTTCGTATAATTTCCATTCCACCAGACGAACTGCCCTCCCGGACAAAAGAGCCCCGTCTGCCCTGGTTTTCAAATAAGAGATTGCACTTCTCCTAGAACACTTGCTGATAACACTAACGAGCTTGTGCTACCGGAGCACTGGTTATCTGAAGATATTCTCCTTTCGCCCCTTCTTTTGTTAGTTCCAAACAGTTCCGAGACCTAAAGGCCAGGAACTGGACTTGGGCTGCCAGAGTCTGGATTTTTCGCATGTCATTGGATTTTTTGTATGTAGTAAACGCTCATCTTTCTCAACCATCCCGGCCTAAGCAGCCCTTTAGAACCTTATTATTTTTACTATTATTATTATTAGTAGTAGTAGTAGTATCATCATTATTATTATTGTTGTTATTGTGTATTTTTATTGATATTCTGAGCTTTTTTAACGATACACAAGTTTTTTCATCATATTAATAACATTATTTTCCAGTACAGATAAAATTTTCCAAAATACGAGTTCTTTTTAAATGTCTAAATCTTGTCACATTTTCCAGACTTATTAGAGGGATTTGTATGACATTCTTTGATACACAGCTCACTATGATCTGTTTACCTTGACATCTATCTCTGTAATGGACGAATACTTTGGATGTTCTGAGGTATATGTGCATATGATCCAAAATTTTGAGAAAAACAAGATATTGCCCAATCTCATGCGTTTCCAAACCAGTACTCGTTTAAACAACTTTCGAGATAACACTGTGTCAGCCATTTTCCCTCAACGTGACCATATGCAATTGTTTTAGGATTATTTTGAATCAAAATTGTTCTAAAATAACTGCACATGGTCACTGTGTTGATTATTTGAATCATAGAGAGTCAGCACAGTCACATATCCTTCAGTTAACAATTAGAACATAATGATGCAATGCAATTTCTTGGGAAATAGAAGTTTTAATTTCAATGCTTGCTACAGTGTTAATATTATTGTAAAATCATTTTCTGGTAGATTTACTTTTAGTAAATAATTTATTTAATAAGTTAAATACTTATGAGTATAAGCACAATGTTATCTTTACACCTCTCTATCCTATATTTCCTATTGTTTCAAATTTTGAGAATTTTCATAAAACGTTTTTAAATTTCATAACGTTTTTCCACAAGAATGACTTTTTTAACCACCGTTTAGACAAATTCATTTCATTCCTTTGAAATAAGAGCTTTCAGAATCCAGAGTATTTCTCCCATTTACAGAAAAAACGTTAGAGCCTTTAGACTACAGCTGTCAGATATAATTTAGGTCCTTGCAAACTCTCTAAAAGTTTTAATAATTTTTAACTTAATACGACCGTGCAGATTAAGTGTTTTCTAGAGCTTACAGAAGATTTTATGATCTTTAGAGGAAACCAAAATTGAAAAGAAATAAATACTTGTATTATCTGGTCACTGTCACATATATTGATTATATAAATAAAATTATATAACTTATTATAAATGCATGTAAGTATGTATGGATGCATGCATGAGTGTATGAATGCATGTATGTATGTATTTATGTATGTATGTATGAATGCACGTGTGCGTGTATGTATGTGTGTATACATGCATGTATGTATGTATGCGTGCATTAATGGATGGATGTACTACTTTACTACTGACAGTTTTATTTTATCGGTGACAGATTTTCCCCGGAATGCTTATCTATATACCTTGAGTAGCTAAGCTATTGCAGATGGATTTTTTTATCAGACAGAGTAGAAACAGTATCTAGTTTAATTTTCCGATTTTTACTTTTTCAGTAGTTTGTATTGTAGGTACTCTAATCCAACATCAAAGTTAAGCAGCTTAGTATCTTTCTTAACACGACCACACAATAACTATTGAACATTGAGGGTTAGTTAATATAGATGATAACTATTTCACTTCAAACACAAAAGTAGTTGTTTAACATGTTATGTTCAAGTACCTCTTAATATTTTTTCCAACGCTGTTTAAAGGGGTCATTTTTTCTGTGACATATTAATATCCTTTTCCATTGCGGTTCTTTGAGGTCGTATTTTCTTTCTTGATTGGCATAAAGAAAGAAGAAGCGCCATGTGTACCCAAGTTAATAGTATTTTTGAATATGTTCACATCTGTGAAAAGATTGTAATTATCACTAACATTGTTTTTTTTTCTTTGACACATTAACATCATTCATTTCAGTTCTTTAATATTGTATTCTCTCTGATAAATGCCTAAAATACTTATTACCTTTCTTATCTCTAGAATAGTGGTCATTAGAAATCCTGGAAATCAATGAATAATTAACAACGTTTAGATAAAGATAAGGACAAAGAGAAATATTTCCTTCGTAACACTGTACTTACTGGGTTTTTTAATCCTTATTTTTGCTGTGTCTATCATTTTGTCTGACTCGTCGGTTTGCATTAAGACGGAAGGAGGATCCAGTGTAGTCAGGTGACAGTATTTTGAACAGGTTCACATTTATGATACTATTGTAAACATAATTAACATTAGTTGTCAAAGTAAAAACACTACACTGCAATAAATGCTGGATTATTTCCAGGGAAAGTTATCCCCTTGCTTCTAATATTCACAGAACGAAAAAGAACACGATGTTGCAGAAATTTCAACCTTGTCGCTACCGCAAACTTGTTTACCAAATTAAGTGACAATTAAGTGGAACTGTGTATTTGAACCATTTACAGGAAGGAATCATTAAATAGTAAAACTCGGGTATTTTTTCGTATTTGGTAAAGATTTTTATGTGTTTTATTGTCTGGTTACTTTTATTTCTAAATTTCTGTAATCCTTCAATTTTGAGAAGTTTGTATACATGACGGGTGATATCCGATGAAAACCCTACGTTCATCTAAAAATTTCAGCTTCTACTCACGTTTAACTATACTTTATCGGCTCTGAACACTTATCCAAAAAAGTATATTTAATAGTTTACAAATAAGGACATAAAGAGTCTAACTGTAAGCGGAAGCACGATTTATATCGAGCTGGTAACTTGTTGATCCTTTTGGTTGTGTAACAAACACAAATGACACTGGTAAACGAATTCTCGAATATTTTTTAATGATTAAGAACCATACAAGATATTTTACACCACGTGATTTTAACTTAAATTTTATACTTTTATTTCCATCAATTTTATTTTTTATGCACATGAAACATGTTAATAGTAGTATAATTAACACTGAAAGGTTTATCATGTTTCATGGTTGTGTCCCCTTTAAGGGGGACCGGCGCAAACACCGAGTTTACGCTGTTTTCCGGTCATACTCTCTCTTTCCAGATGTTAGCGACGAGTTTAAGTAAAATTTGTCTTCTTTTTCACCAGCCCCTTTTATCACTTCTGCCATAATCTCATCATCTCCAAGAATCTTTCCGTTTTTCAATTCTCTGATAGTTTTTGTACTTCACTTGGCAAGGGCGGTGGTTCACTTTCATAATATTTCCATTCAACAGTCACAGTGGGAGAATCTTTTTTGGCATAAAGCTGTTTGCAGCATTCTCTCCATCTTTCTTTGACTTAGCTACTGTCGCACAGGGAAGTACCCTCTGCCAACCTGATCTCTCGGCATTGTTCTGCGATGAATTTCTCGTAGTCTTTCCGCATTAATCTCTGTACTTTTGCATTTTTGTTTCTGAGCAGTTCATTTTTAAAGGGGGTTGTTGACACCCTTTGTTTTTGTCTCTGTTTCTTTCGAAATCTATTCTGTTTTAACTCTCTTTTTCTTGCAGATATTCTCTCCCTCACGTGTTCAGAATTATTTCTTTACCTTCTTTCAACAACTCGTTTGGAGTTCTCTCACCGTCACAGGTGAGCAGAACTTCGAATTTATTTAATTTATTTTGACTCAATTGCATGGGGATCTCTAACAGGTCTAACAGACATGCGACTAAAGGCGTGAGCTGGAGGCGGTTAACTTAAAATGGATATTAACGGATTTTGAGAGAAAAAAAGGCTTAAATCCTACTCTTTCATCAAAATTAGGTCAAATCTCTAAGAAGTTCATCAATGTAAAGATCATAGTAAGGTTTTGGGACACAATTTTTTTTTCAAAATCAGCCTCTTCCTGAAAAATAAAAACATGATGATATATACAGTATTTATATAAAAAGACTTAACACAGATAAATAAAAAATAAATTACTTTGTTGTGGTTTACTCTAATGCCAACTTTAGCAATTTCTGTTTTGGTTCTACCGATGATCTTGGTGTAAAAAGTCTACTAGTGTTGTTAAAAAGTATGTTTGAGAAAGTGTTACCATGCTTTCTTTCCACATTTAGTCCATACATATCAGACAATAACATTAAAATGTTCGTAAATGATTTTCTA
>RDPX01000068.1:17723-66937 GCA_003991215.1 Morbakka virulenta | reverse complement strand
ACACTCTTTAAATAGAGGGGATTTGTGTGTGTCTTGAGTGAGTGGGTTTAACTTTTATACAAGAGACTTTATTATTACCATATATATATATATATATATATATATATATATATATATATATATATATATATATATATATATATATATTATTACTATATACTGAATAAACTCTGCATGCAACAAAATATTTTTATTCCATTTTAAATTGTTATTAATTAAACAGTCCCTCTCAGCTCTGCCATTGATAATGACCTTCATCAGTGGGTGTTCTTGTTATCAATAAACTAACAAAGTCAGTCATTACTAATAGTTGTGTCAACATTATTCATCAGAAGTGGTAATATGCAGAGGACTGTAGAAAAAAGGTAATAAGGAGCAAAATTTTGTCTAAAAACTTCTGTTATGGGGTCTTACATTCCATTATTATAACATTAAAAATTTACAGGAAATTAGATGCCATATCATCCAGGGAGTTTTCAAATCCAATTCACTCTCCTATTCATTTTTCACCATGCAGGGATATATTACAACCAAGAATACCCTAAAAATATGAGCTTTGAAATACAATGAGAAAACCCTTCTTATCATTTCAAAACATGGTTTACTTGTTTCATGTACATATACACTTTCATTCTGATTGTTTTTGGACCAAGAATTTCAAAATTATTCTCAGAAATGCATAAAATGCCCTGAATGCTCATAAATTGTTGTGAGACACATTGCAATACAGTCTTGTAATACAATTTTATGTCACAGTCTTTAGGATATTTTACACTTTTTTGAGTGTTAGGTTTTTTTTACACTGTAGGAGTTGTTCAGTGAATTTGGCGTCTTAAAACGAGCAGCTGTTAACTATGACCAGTCTGGAAGATCACATGGCACTGCAGAGGTGGTGTTTGCAAAGAAGGAAGATGCTTCTAAAGCAAGCAAAACTTACAATGGTGTTCCATTAGATGGTAAGAGTTATTTGTTGTGTTCATGAGGTGTTCAAATAAAAGGTTTATTATAAATATTGGTTTCACACTGGCCTCAAAGTCACTCAATAATGTACAAGAAAGTGAAAGTGAAAATGATATGAATTATTCCATTGCCATATTAAGTGCTAAAAATACTCCCCAAAAAGTTTATTTGCTAACAGTGTTGAAGTTTAGAAAACGCAGTTAACCTTTACCCCTTCATACTCAGAAAAATGCTATTAAATGATAAAAGCATTCCAACAAAGTATCAGAAAAACTTTTGGGGTATGTTAAGACTACATTTATTTTTGTAGCACGTCAGAACTATTCTTTTTGGAATGGGTTTAGCTGAAAAAGATTTCCTATTTCATGACAGAAAAATCCAGCAGAAACATTACCAAAGAATCTGGACCAGTGTGGCTTTGCATTATTGTTAAATGCACCAGACAAATATTGTGTTTGAGTTGTTAGGAAATGAAGTGTTGGTTTGTGTGACATTCAGTTCTCATTCAGCAACAGTTGTTTTTAATTCAAAATATGAGACATGTGATAAATTGGCTGTGAGTTAGTAAATTTTGGGGTATTTTTAATTCTTTTAAAACCTTTTAAAAAAGAAAAAAATACTAGATCTAAAAAAATATATAAGAATAGCAGGTGGGGGAAAAGCCCACGAAATTCGAGAAAAAATGATATTAAGAGTATTATGGCCTGATAAGGTCAGTGACTTCTGAGAGCAAAAAAGAAAAAGGCTAAGGAAAAGCTGGTGACGGACAGCAAATTGAAAAAGATGGAATGGCCAGGCTAGGAAAAGGGCAAAGTAAAAAGGTATAAAGCTGTGTCTGTTGCTCTTTCGCTAATTAATAGATGTTAAGTACCTGTTGTCATTACACAGGAGAAAATTATGCCTAATTTATATTTGCTTTTTCTATATTGGAAAGTTGGGGGAAGTGTAGTAACATAAGAATTAGCTAAGTTCATCTTTAGCTAGGCCGGAAGGCTTATCATTGGCCATCGTTAAAATCTAGTGGTGTGTTCCTTTATATCTCATTTTGTGGCATTTTACCATTTCATTCTTTGCTTTTTTCATTGGTATTTAATTTCATTTACATGGTCTGTTTGCTTTGTATTGCAGGGAGACCGATGAAAATTGAAATAGTATCAGATGCAATGGCTTCACCAGCACCACAAAGTGGAAGGTATAGTGGTATTGTTTATCAGTATCATCAAAGAGCCGCCATCTATGGGGCTTGATCATGCTACTTTGCAGCCTATTTCAGTGATTGCAGTACATCTTTGATACTTAAAGGCAGCAAGTTTGACATAAATCAATTGCAGACGCATAGAGTTAATTTCATTTTTTTCATCGAATTTCATGGTTGAGTGGCCAACTGTCTGCAGAGTGTTCAGAAAAGTTTTATACGTTTCCGCTTTCCACAAGTTAGTTGTTGCTTTTGTGCCATTGAATTTGAAACAAACATCATATTAGCTTTGCCAAGATGGTATCGTATTTGATAGGCACTTGTGAAAAAACTCAGCTGAATGGCTGTGATTTCCCGGTTATGTGGAGCCTATGAGTAAGTATTTATTTCTTTTTATCTGTAAGAAGTCGCCTTAAATGTAGGGGTGTACCGGATCATTGTTTCTAAAATCGGACCCGGACCGGGTTCATCGTATTTTTAGATATGAAATCCGGCCGGGTGATCAGGATGTACCGGATTTTTATAAGTGTAATGTGTTTGGCAGATGAAGATTTTAATGATTTTGAACAAATTTTTGCCTTCTACTGTTTACCGAGGTACAAGGTAGCGGTGTCACCATTGTATGAATGTACGTTGGTTACCAGTTACCGATCGGAACTGGGAACTGCATGCCAGAATTTGCAAAATATGACACCAACTCCTCTTTGGTGCAACTTGCAATTTATACTTCCTTATAGGAAATCCAGCTGAAGGCGCAGCAGTAAAAGTTTCCTGACTTAATGAAGAAACTTAAAGTTTACCACACAACATGTAATTATTCAAATGCATGTCAATAGGTGCACAACCCTGTTATTATGCATCATTGGTAATATTAGGCCTGTCTCCAAAAACAAACTACAAGCTTTAAATACAGTAGCAGCCGTGCTCAGTGAGGTGCCTTTTTACAATATACAAACATTCTTCTCAGTTTTGAATACATGATTAAATCACGTGGAGCATTCTTTTTGTTTGGCTCCATTTCTGCAAATTTTTGACAGAAATATAAAAACATGCTAACAATTTTCAGCCAGATTGGATTTGTTGTTGCCATTTTGCAGTCTAACAACAGGCTTTGAATTATTGTATTCTTTAGGCCATATGTTAGTTGTTAGTCAGGGTGCAGTTGAGTTGTTACATTTTTATTTTCCAGTTTTGAAAACAGGCTTTCAATTTCTCAAGGATTTTAAAATTATTTTAACATAATTCAAAGTTTTATTTAATTTTCTTTTAAACCTGCTTTTGATAAGAAAACTTGTAAGGACATATGAGATAGTGGAAAGTAACATTGGAAAGATTACCGCTAGCTTGTCACAGGCATACTTTGCCCACGCCAAGAAAATTCTTCACAAAATTCTTGTTCAGAAATTAATGACGCAACCGGAACTTATTTTTTTGACCAAAACAATACTTCCCTCGAGCATTTTTTCCAGCACTAGTTTTCGCCGGGTGAGTGTTTTGACCCCGACACCATGTTACTTTACATTCACCAATTAGGTTGATACATTGCTTGTTTTTATACACGCACACACAAGAGTTGAAATTCCTGTCTTCCTTTTAATTCTTGTTAGAAGTGGTTTCTCAGTCCTCCCTATCAGTTTGGAAATCTGTCTTTAATCATATTAGTCTTTTTAACCAGTAAACAAGCTGCTGATGAAAATGTTGTCTGTATGAAGTGAAAGAAAAATGTAAAAAGAGAACAGAGAAGATACAGAAGACAAGTCTCCAAGAGTTAAGTACTGCATCACTGAAGAGTCATTTAAAACGCAGACCAGCGGAGTATAATTAAGGATATTTTAAATTTGAGAGTGAAAAAGGTGAAACCGATTCGACGTAATTCACTCTTAAAGAAATAAGCGGTGAGCAGACAACGCTTGGGGAAGTTTTAATGAAACAAAACTTTATAACATCGACAACCGTCATCCGCAAGCGACAAGGAAGAAGATTGAAATTTATTACATTCGACAACCAGCCTTTTTTTATTTTCGAGGATCAGGGCGTCATTGAGCTTCTTGCACATTAGGGAGACGCTTTAAAAACTTTTATGACAGCATATAATCTTCCCATGCCGGTCAGTTTGATAAAGTAATGTTTATTTCAATTACTCCAGACCTCTATACGTTCCCCATTCCAACGAACCATTCTTTTACTTATACCTATACTTATACTGGGTGGACGAAGTTTCAGCAGTAGAAGTGCGATGCTTAATGCAAGGTATGTTCTTGTTCAAGATGTGAAAACGTATTGGAATAGTAAATTTATAATCTTGCAGGACCCGTCTCATTAAACTACTGTTCATTTGTATGGGATTAGCAGCCCTTCTTTTATCAGAATTCCCGACGTTGCAGCATTGAACAAATGTTTAATCAGTTATGATTTGATATAGAGTGTTGTTACAATTTTTATCGCAACAACACAAATATATAATGTCAGCTAGACATTATGTAATAAGCATCCATAGAGACCCAAGATTCAAAGGAAGGGACATGCGCCATGAATTATTGCTAATGGGACAACAATGGTGCTACGAGAAGTAAAGAGAATTACTCATAAACAAATATAACAAGTAAGTGAAGGGGGTTAGGAAATCAACTGTGAAAGTGAACTTATAGCACAAAAAATACGTAAACCTTTGACAGCTGAGCTGGAAGCCTATTTGAATTTGCCGAATATTGAAAGAAAGGAAAACCGGTTTGTTTGGTCGAAACAAAACGAATCTTCAATTCCTTCCATGTCACAACTCACCAGACTATACCTGTCAATACCTGGTTTAAAAGTGTGCATTGGAAGGTTATTTTCAGAAGCTGGTATCATTTTCATATGGAAGCGCTCGCGAAATTTACCTTAAAATGGCATTGTAGTGTAGAGATAAAAGTGCAAAATGGAAACCGAATATAAGATTTCGAAATTTTTTATAACTTTTTTTCTTACAGTTTTTCTTACATGACTTTTACATAACACCGGTGATTTTTAATCGATCATTTTCGATCCGAGTATCCGGTCATTCAGAGATCTGGTAATTGATTATCCGGCATGCTGTATCCGGTACACCCCTAATTAACTTGTTTATCAAGAATACGAGTACACGTTTGAACTTAGCTGCTTGTTCAAGCAGGTTTAACAGGAAAATGAAAGACATCAAGATGTATTGCTAGCTGTCTTTGCCTTATCAAAGTCGTATTGCTATTGCCCAAAGGGAAGCGAAGTGTCGATTGGACATTGGTCATGTTTAGGTAGTATTGTAGTATTATTGTCTTGGTATTTTCCAGTCAAAATATGTTTTCTTCCTGGTTTTCTCCAGTATGGAATTGAACATCAATCAGCTTTCTTGTTGTTACTAGAAATAACCGTTGAAAATTTTTATCCCCAGAGTACAAGAACACAACCACAAGACTTTTAAACATTAAGGTCAGACAGAATGCTGGCACAAGTGCAGGAAAAGTGAAAAAGTGTCTAACGCTGCCCATCCAACCTAGGATTGTTTTTTCGTACTCACACTGGAAAGCTCACGAACACATGTTCAGGGCAAGTGGGGACTTTATGTTAAGGCAAAAGGGGGAGATAAGAATATGCTAAAATATGTGTATGATAAAATTACTATGTTTTAAGGGTGATATGATAATACAGTTAAGCTGATGCTATTACTTTGCATAATATTTTTATTTCTTGGTATTTTTTACAATATATGGTTTTCGTCTTTAGAACGTAGATGGCCGAAGGCCGAAAATTAGGGGGAAATACACCGACCACTATCTCACCTCTATGTAGCGTTTTGGGGGACACTGCCAAAAGTAGCTATGAGATTTCTCTGTTATACAACTCGCACACATATAATAAATTTTAATGAAAATAAAGAAAATCAGTTTTATTTTACTAAATTATTTCCATTGCCCAAAGAATTCTAAGTTACGCAACATTAACAAATGAAAATAGTGCCAACCAAACTGCACCAATAGCTAAATTTTTAATTACCATGTTTTTCTTGAGATAATATTATTAAAGCCATGATGTTTAATACTATTCATTCATATTCGCTTTATTCCACTTTCCTTCCCCCATCGTCCTCCAGTACCCTAAGGTATCATCATACAGTTTGACAATACATACATGTATTAGCAGGGATGGTACGTAGTCCCTTATTACCATTGTTTTTATGTAGCACATTTTGTGGCTGTGTCGAGTTTGGAAGGTAACAATTGGCATTCTGCAGAAAAAGACTAGAGAGGAATCCATTTCGTTTAGGAGTTTGGAACTTTGAAATTGCGCAACGGGATTGGAATGAAATGCCGTAAATTTTTGAAAGGCAAGGATGAGTTTTCGTTCTTTTGTTGCCCGTGACTGGACAGTTAAATCCCGCGATGAGTCGCAGATGCGCTGTTTAAGACAACAGATAGCCAAATCGTAATAGACTGTTGTCAAGAAACTATTATTTCCCCCAACTTTATCATCAAGACTCTGCTGGACTCGTAGCAATCAGCGGGTAATATAAATGTAAATGCCACATAAAGGTAATATTATAGGTCTTATTGAGTTTTTAGAAATATACAAGTGCTGTATATGTTTTAAACTAACAAAAAATTAGACTTCCTCTTTACCGACAGTGGCATGGCATTTAAATGACTTTTTCTTGCATTCGCCAATCCTCAGAAGACCTTTCAGAGGACGAGAAAGTTACAGACCATTTCGGGGATCTACTGGCCGAGGTGGAGATGGAGGTGGACGAGGACGTGGACGAGGTCGTGGACGTGGTGGAGGTGGAAGAGGAAGACGTGATCGCCAACCAATAAGCAAAGACGAACTTGATGCACAACTAGATGCTTATAAGGTTAGTTCTGATGGGTATGATGTACTTGCAATTGCAGAAATCGTATGAAGAAAGCTAAACTGTCACTCAGTCTTTGTTGTTGTTTTTTTCAAAATCCCAATTGAGCTATAAAAGCTTGCTACTTTTAATGAAACCCTTATTTAATGCAGCTCGGCAGATTTTCGTAACATGCATGTACAGAAATAATAATATAATAAAAATAGAAATAATAATTTACTAGAACACTTTGCCCACCGATGTTTTTGTGCATTTTGAAAAGGGAGAGCGGTTTTTACATTTGTGTTTTTAGTGTATAGGTTTATGGCTTGTTTAGTGGAGGGGTAGCACCTCCGGTGGAGGAGTGCCGTGCTTCTTCGGGAGTAGTTTCGACCCCACCTGGCACCCAACTCTTAGCTGTGGCTCCTAGAAACTGTAGCATGCCCAGCGGGATGCTACAGTCTTTATATTTACCTTCAAATCCAAGAGATAAAAATTACCAGCAATAGTTCAGTACATTTAAAGTAGTTTTCGCCCTCAGTTTTTTTTGAAAAAGGTTTGCTGTGACAGACAGCTCCCCTTTCCTTGCTCGATGTCATTCATATGGCTTGTGAGAACTTATTCATCGGAAAGAGACATGGCGGCGTATGAAACTCAGAACTTGATTTGGTGTTATTTACAGCAGGGTTTTTGGCCGAATTAAGCTTACTAGTCAGTACTGTATTCATTTGGACTGTTCTCTTTTATTTATATGTTTAAGTTGAAGGAGAATTGACGTGTTTTACCAGCAGCAAACCCTGACACTTGAATTTTGAAGTCACAGATAAATGCAGATATATGTCTTTTTCCAGTGACACCGAGAATATGTTAGAACCTGAGGCCACATATCATCAGGAGAGATTACTGAACAGTATGAATGTATTTTAGTATTGGAACTTTGGCATTTTTCCATTTTGAATTTTAATAAAGATTAGTGTAGTTTCTAAAATATTAGAGGATTTAAACTTTGATTTTTCATACTTTTTGATAGGGTGACGTCGAAATGGATTGACAGAAACAACTGATAATGCATGTTAGGAGGAACTCGTGTCAAGAGAAAGTGCCACGCACAGGCTAAACAAAGCCTTAAAAGGCATAACCTTGCCAGTGGAAATTAATCCAGCAGCATGTATCTTGAAACCGTTAATTGATGCCACGGAATTCTAATTTACTGTGGGCGAAAGTGAGCTGCCATGTAGAGGAACAAATCGTTTACTTTTATAGATTTCTTTTCTCTTATTTTACTGCAACTTGTATATTTTATGTGAAACCTCACTGCATTTGGACGTAAGGAGATCAAGATTTTTTATTAAAGGAGAAGAAGACCTTTGTAAGCGCTTTTAACCAGAAGAGTCGTGTTTATGGGGAGCAGTTGTATGGGAAATGATTTTTAGTTTTAGTTGGGTTTTTTTGGTTGGGGGTGGGGAAGTTGTTACGAAAGCATATTTATCCCTTGGATGTACGAAATAACTTGCAGTTCATTGCAAGAGAGAAAAATTTTACCATTCGAAGAATGTATTCTTCTTGGTTTGTTAAGGCCTGTATTACTTAGAGTATCTTCTGCTGATGTATTTCTTCAAACTTGTATCAAGCGCGCTTATAAACAATGCATTCCAGCTTGTTTTATTTTCAGTGACCCATCATATGATCTGGTATTTGCAAGACTGGCTAGACTTTTGTTTTAAGCGTTTTTGTTTTCTGCGACTTTATTTGCAATAAGATTTGCCACGTTGTCTGGATTAAAATAGTATACTCTTAGTGTTTGTAATCAGTGGTGGAACTTGAATATATATACACTAAAGAACACCAAAGTATACATGTAATATTAAGAATTGGTAAAACTTATTACAGGGTTGGGTTTTGGTGTTGTTTTGGGGTTTTTTTTGCGAAATATAAGTATGTCATGAGCCATGAAGAGGGTCACACACTGTTAAGGTAATTTTTTTTGTCCTAAATGTGGCCCCCCTAAGAGGTACAAATCTCTTCTGCCCAGTTATGTTGAAACTAAAGCAGGTATTATTTGCAAGTCATTAACCAACAGGCTTCAGGCTATGTGGCTTATCTGAAGTGACACCATAAGCGATTATGGTATTACATAATTTGCTTCGATCTCGCATATTAGAGAATTTAGCAGCACCCACTTCGACAATATATGTTTAGGTTAAGAAATTCAACTTGCACATCGTCCCCGAATACGCTTGAAGTTCGCTTTCATTTAGTATTAACTCTAAATAACGCTGGAGTCAGTTTTAACTGAGGCTGACTATTTTTGTCGGACGTGTCAAGTGTTTTGAATAGGTTAATCCTGATTTTTATGAATTCGTGGCACTTGTTACTTTAATTGGAAATCAAATTCAACTTAATAATTTATATTAATTTTTTATACTTCAAATTAAACTTTTGGAAGTAGTAAGTTGCGTGTGCTATGCCCGGATTTTCAAGACATCACCACAACAGGGTTACACCAACCATAAAACTTTAAAATGTACAATATGGTAAAAAAAGGTTATATAAGGGGCTTAAGACAAAGTTTCGAACACCGTCCACAGTCCTATCGTGTCCTCGTTGTGTCTTGTAGTTTCCATATGCAAGCGTGTAAATTCTACATAGCTCGCTGAAAGTGGCGAAACTTAGTTTTGTGTAACAAAATGGATGACCAACCATAAGTTGTCCTGTTGTGTCCCCATTGTGTCTTGTAGTGACAATGTGCCAGTCCTAATGATTATCTAATATAAAGGTGGTGTGCTTATCCCATCCTCCGCAACAATTCGTTTATCGTACCAAGCACTAATCCCCAACTTGTTTTGCGTAATGTTACAATGTCAGCAACTCCAAAATGTGTGTTTTGTACTACATCAATAGTACCCTTTGGCGCGTTCTGATATCGCACCAATGTCGTGGCATTCTTGTTTTTGCTAACACATTTACAACTTAATGTAGCCTTCATGTTTCCATCTTAAACGTAGTAGCATCTATTAGTCAAAGCAATCTTCTCCGTACCACGAAATTTTCCTTAGAAAAGCCCTGTTGTTGTCATGGTATTTTGATGTCGATAAAAAATCTGCCTTACCTTTAGTATAACACTCATCCCATAATTCTGATTTGATGACATGATTTGTTTTTTGATAGAGCCATGTACATTGAATCTGTGTCCATTTGAATAAGTTCAAAATCCATTCGGTCTACATCTTTATCAACGAAGTCGTAGTAAAACACCAACATTCTAAGTTTTGCTTGTTGGCAGACCCCAGTTCCATGTTGGTAAGGTCCTCCAACATTGACTTGTCTTTTTCGTTTCTTGACTTCATTGGTACACAATAAAGTAGGGGTATGGTGTGAACGTCTTTTAAAGCTTTCATCGCCCAGTTTTGGTTTTGAACACTCCCATACTGAAACAACCTTATAACTTGAACCTTTAATCTTTTCTTCCATAGCTAGCGTTTCTTGATATCTCTGCCCATCTCTTTCTGTTCTTTTGGAAAGTAGACAACAACCATGCGATTAAAAACCGTGACATTGATAGACAGTCCCAGTTTCAGGTTCGTAGCCATCAATTAAAACCTTTTTGTCTATCACCACACATCGTTCCCCTTATGTCCACAAAAAGCGTGATGAATGTGCGTACCTATCTGCTCGGACTGCTTTTCAATCCACCTAAACCCAGTATAACTAAATTGAGTATTACCAACATAAAATAACTTTTCGGAACTATTCACAATGTGTTTACATTTTTCACCCTTGTGAGTCAACTTAGTCTTTCCTCCACAACAAAGGTTTCTGGTCATGTGCATGATCTATTTTTCTTGACTTGTGTATCTTTGTTTGTACCCTTGACATTTCCCGTGGTTATAACTTTAATATCCTTGATATAGAAGCAGTGACTTATATAGTACAATATTGACTGAAGGAAGGGCTTTCTTACATTTGTTTTTCCCAGACTTATTGCAAAGGTTTCTGGTCTTTTGGCTCGTGTAATCGAATACTTATCTGTAACCTTTTACCAATGCCTTTAAAATCTACTAATTTAGTGCCCCGTACATCTTCGAACTTTACATTAGGAGCATCATAAAATTCTCTAGCTAATTCTAAAGCCTCTGGTAGTGCCTGAAGCAGGTCTGTCACTGTTCCTTTGATACCTGCGAAAGATAGGTAGACTCCGACAAACATACATATTGACATTCTTATCACTGATAGCGTCGATGTATTTCTTCTTCCGTAACCAGTCGAGCAAGGGGCCACACCCCATGTGAGGTTCATTACTATAAATAACTTTAATGTAGTATTTAGTGAATTCAAACTCCGACATGGCCGGTCCCAAGCCCGGATGAGAAAGGAGGAGGGTTGGGCAAGGGGCCAATCACCCCTGTCCGTAAAACGACCACCGATTACGGAAACTTGGACAGGAAAGAAAACTATCTTTGGTCACAGAACCATGTCGTGTGAAATCCCTGAAGATAATAACCTCAGATGGGAAGACACGCATATGACGATTTTACCACAATATACACGGAGACAGCTGAAAACATCCTGGGTAGGAAAAGGAAGGAGCATAAAGAGTAGATAAGTAGTGAAACTTGGAAAGCTACAGACGAAAGGAAGAAAGTGAAAAATGAGATAAATTGTGCAAGATCAGAGAGAATTTGTGCTATCAAAAAACAGAGGTATAGTGAGATGGACAAGAGTGTAAAGAAAAAGGTCAGAGAAGATAAACGTAAGATGGTAAATGGGCTTGCTGAAGAAGCGGAGCATCCAGCAAAAAAACAATGACATGGGAACTCTGTACAGGATTACGAAGGTATTGTGCAACAAGAGAAAGCAATCAGCAACTGGTGTGAGAGGCAAAACTGGTAAGCTACTTGTTGAAGATGGCAAGATACTTCAAAGATGGAAAGAGCACTTCAAAGAAGTATTAAACGTTGAGAATGAATGTGACAAAAATGTTGAGGAAGATGAGTTTGAGATGAGTAATGTTGAAACCAACGAAGAAATCAACACATGCCCTTTCACAGAAGAGGAAGTGAAGATAGCAGTAAAAAAGTTGAGCAATAAAGCAGCAGCAGCAGATAACATCAGCGGAGAAATGTTAAAAGCAGGAAGCAAGATCACATTCTAGAGATTACTGCACATTTTCGAGAAAGTGAGAGAGATCATCAATATGCGAAGTGTTTGGAAGAAATCAATGATAGCTAAAATACCAAAGAATACTAAATGCGACAATAGTAGAGGAATATCCCCTGCTCTCCATACCTGGGAAAGTCTTCTGCAGAGTTGTTTTAAAAAGAATCAGGAAAGGAGCAGAAAAAAAACCTGAGAAATGAGCAGGCAGCATATAGAAAAGGACATGGAGCAGCTGAGCAGATTTTCATACTTCGAAATATTGTTGAACAGTGCATTGAGTGGCAAGCATCACTGTACATTAACTTTATTGACTTCCGTAAAGCATTTGATAGCATCGACAGAGAGAAAGTCTGGAAGATTATGAAGTTTTATGGAGTTCCAGGTCTCTTCTTGGAGATCATAAAGGAAAAGTACAGGAAGTAGTAGTTGAGTCATTAACAACGGACAGACGTCAGAGTGGTTCTCTGTAAACACTGGAGTTTGACAAGGTTGTGATGTCAGGCCTACTCTTCATTATTGCTATAGATTGGATCATGAGGAAAGCAACAACGGCAAAGAAAACAGGAATAAGATGGAAGTTTACCACCCAGCTTGAAGACTTAGACTATGCAGACGATATCGTTCTCCTATCCAGCAAGCACCAACATATGCAGGAAAAAACTGAAAAGCTATGTAAATATGCTGAAAACATCGGTCTCAAAATCAACACAAACAAGACCAAGGTGTTGAGACTAATTCACAAGGAAAACCGCCCAGTCGAGATCAAGGACAGAAGTGTTGAAGACGTGGACACCTTCACTTACCTCGGTGCCATAATAAACACAACAGGAGGATCCACTGAAGATATGACACATAGGCTGAGTCTAGCAAGAATTGCATTTGCAATGCTTAACCCACTCTTGAAGTCAAACCAATACAGTAGTAAAACCAAGATTCGAGTGTATAATAGCAACGTAATGTCCATGCTACTCTATGGAGGAGAGATGTAGAAGTTAAATGAAAATGATATCACCAGATTGGAAATATTTCAGAGAAAATGTCTGAAAAGGGTTCTCCGTATCTTCTGGCCCACAAAAATCACAAACAACGAACTCTACCTTAGGACGACGACCAGTCCAGTAGGAGAGATCATAAGGAGATGGAGATGGATTGGACACACTCTGAGAAAGCCACAAAATGATAGCTGTTGAGTAGCCTTAACATGGACACCTGAGGGAAAAAGAAAGAGAGAACGCCCGCGAACAACATGACGGAGGAGTGCGGAAGGAGAAAGAAATGACCTGGGATGGCAAATATGGAACGAAGTTGGGAACATAGCCAAAGACAGAGAGAGATGGCGGAGGATGCTGTGAAGCCTTATGAGCCGCCCATGGGTCGAAGAGGATACGTAAGTTAGTTTAGTGAATTCAACTCGTCCTTGGTAAATACCAGGGCTTGTGATTATGTATGACGGTGGTAAGAAGCCTTTACTCCATATACCTGAATCGTCTAAATCTAATCTTCTGACTTCACACTCGTTGATGTATTTTTCAATTTCTCCCCACCTTGTGTAGGTTTTATCATTTGGTAAAGTCTTGATAATCAACAATCTCAACGTGCCCTTCATAGATTTCAGCTGTGAAACCATAAACAATTTTGGAACGCATTTCTGTCCTGTTGGATTTCTCTGAATATCCTTTTTAACAAATCACAGTTAAGCAAACCTGTAACTTATGGCGATGTGCTTACTCTGGGATGAAGTTTTGGCAAGGGATTACTAGCCCAGTTTAATAGTTGACCTAATTTTTTTAATTAAATCTTTAGTGTGCAAGACTTTACTTTTATTCCAGTCAAATGTTTGTTTTACCTGTTTAAGGTTCGATTTTACGTGCGTATTGATAGCAGTATTGAGCTTGGACTCAAGGGATAAGGTCTTCGCAAGTGGAGACGAGCCCCGCTTGGTGCTGGTATAGATGTCTCTGCTGGTAGCGGTCTTGGAGCAGGTCTCCGTGCTGGTACAGATCTTGATTCACGAGATCCATCTAATAAATCTATCAACTAGCTTTTCTGAGTCTGGAGTATCCACGACGCCCTCGTGAGCAGGCAAGCTCTTTCAATTATCTCACCGGGGTTTTTTTATGTAATGATATATTTTTTTGGTAAGTAAAAGAAAATATTTGTCATTTAAAAATTTTCGTTTTCATAACCAGAGAAAGGTTAAAAAATCACTCGCAATTATTTTCATTTTTTTTCTATGGTCGTAGTCACGCTGATAATTCCTAAAATATACTCTATTTTTTGCTCCCCATTTCACTTGGTAGGCATACATGGCTCTTTGAATTTCCTTATCAAGGACATGACTCGGTTCGACATCGTTCTTTTGTAACGTATCAATCAACTGTGTCCGATTCATTTTGTGGCAATATCGAATACCCCGTCCACGGGTTATAGGGATCATACCTAAACGTTTCATTTTCTCATATTCAACAGACGTGTCTTTGAATTTACATATATTGTTTTCTTGAAATAATTTTCAATCCAGAAGAATGCCAGACCCACACACCTTTTTTAAACCTAATCCCGAGATCAAAGCATTCAAACTACTTGAAAAGGGTGAAGGGACCACTAAGCTTTAAATCAAGTTAGCTGCATTTTGTTTTGCAGTTGGTGCTGTAGTAATCTTTTTGATTTTACTAGCATCCTTGTCAACAACGCCTTTGCCACCTTTCCAGTCTGATCTACGACTTCTTTTTTGCTTGATTTTACATCTTATTCCATGTTCTTGTTGACAAGTTTGTTAGCCTGAGCCTTGGCAATAACTTCGGGTGTTATACTTGCAATCGTACGTGCTATTTTACCAAGTATGTTAAAAGTGCTGTTACCTCCATATACATACATATCGACGGTTAACTTCACGTTTCACGATCGTTTTTTTAAGAAGCAGATATTTTTTATCCAAACAGACTGGTGTCCAATTGTCTATAATGCATATCAAAAATACCCTTTTTCAATAGTTTATCGGCTTTTGCTACCATCTCATTTTCAGTTGTTCTATTTCCAGTTTGGTGCTCAGCAACCAATAATGTCAAGCGATTAACAAGTTCATTCGGGCCAGAGCTCAGATAAACAACACCGCTACCTTTCTTTGATTTCTTTAATTAATCCCAAAATGATTTCACTAACGACTACTTTTTGCCTTTGCTAGGATTTGAAGTTTTGTCTCGTGAATCATAATTCTGAACGAGTAGATCAGTGTCAAAGAATTTGTTTGTAATTAAACATATCACTATACCCCTTTGTTCTATGATACCGATGGTTAGAGATGATTATACCATCACCTTTAATTTCCACTGGTTTATTAGCAATACAGAAATTATCATCTTTTTCATAGATGCCAAACACGGTATCAGACTTTAGTTTTACTTATTTACTTATCAGTGCCCACAGGTCCAATAACTTTCTATTTAGATGTAGAGATCATACTATAGTCTTCGGGAGGAGTTGGTACTGGTTGTAATGTCCTGTTCACCCTAATCTTTATTCAGGTTTTCTAGCTGACGTTTAATGTGTTGTGCCCGCCTCAGCAGTCAGATTATACCCAATGATAAATCTATGATTATTGTACACGACTATAATATGAGACTGAATTCTGGTATCTTCAGTAAAACGCAATAAACTCACAATTAACAAACTACAAATAAAGTTGTGACTGTTATACAGATGTCAGGGGAGTACAATGACATTGTAATCAATCAGGTGCAACGCATGTGATAGCAATCAAAGCATGGCACGATTTACTGCATGGACACAAGAGACCTCCAGCATAATGTGTGCTAAATCCCTTCCAATCTCTTCAGCAGCTCTAATTTTAATTGAATAATAGGTTCAAACAATTTCTAATCTTCAGTTTTAGCTAAATCACCCAACCTTTCATTCAGATTTCGTTGCTGGATATTCTTTCTTCTCTTAAGGTGTTCTTTCATAATCTCATCTCTTTTGGATGAACCTCTAATGTTAAACAACGACATATTTTTCTAGACGTAGGATGTTATTTTAACGCTCAGTGGTCCAATGTCCAACGGTCCCACGCTGAACGCTTAAAAAATATGAAGTAAAAGGCGTTCTATGTGTTAAATTTAGGCGTTCGCCAAAATGCTTCCATCCATTAGGTACGTAAATCATTAGTTACTTATATATCTACCTTCTTATTTCCGACTTGATTAATCAAGAGTAGCATATCCATGTTTCTCTTTGTAGCATGTTTTACAAATCCCTGAACTCAACCAAAGACTTATCTGCTGATACGTGATCCTTGTGGATATGATCGAGGTTTTTATTATCTTGTGGAAACAGTACAGTGTAGTTGGCGTTCTCTCGAACAGTCCTCCTTGGTAAAAGAAAGTAATTTTGACTGATGTAGAAACTATCGCATGAACTGGGTCTGCTTCTAGTATAATATGCCTCTGCTTGACTCTATTTTTCCAAAATGCAGTCATCGAATATCATCAAATTTTTATGTGTTTTACATGAACTCAGTCGGGTCCTGTATATCGCTGCAGTCTGAAAAATTCAGCTTTGATTTTAGGATTTTTATTAGACTTACCTACCTCTTCCATAGCTTCAATCACATCGAGTTTGCATTTATGAAAGAGGTCTTTATTCTCAAAGATGTTGATGATCTGTTTCTTTGACAAACCATTTTGAAATCCAGATCTCAGTATCTAGTATTCTGGTTGAAACAAACTTTTTCCAATCACAAACAACCAGTTGTAATCTAACCATTTGTATTGAAGAAGCAGATTGAGTAGAAGTATCGTTTTTCCGATCCTAAGCAGAGTATCGTTATATCTTTTGAGTGCACCCGACGTCCACGTGTAACACCGGTGTCACAGGAAAAAAGTACTCCCCGGAATTTATATCCCGGATATAAGTACTCCCCAATACATATTTCCTAGGAAAAAAAGTACTCCCGGGAGTACCTCTATCCTTGGAAATAAGCACCCCCCTCGGAAAAAAAGTACTCCATGGGATATTAATTGCCCAGGAAATAGGTACTGCTGAAATAAGGTACTCCGATTGTGAATTGGTAACTATAGTCCCTAAGCTTAAGTACTTTTTGGATTTTGATAGTAACAAAACATTTTAAATCAGCTGAGAGATTTGTTCAGTCTTAAAACGAATGAATCTTGGCTTTGATAGTTATTATAATAAAATCTTTATTGGATTGAAAACATGGAATTTCTTCTTTTTCAGAATGTACATTTTTTCCTAATAAAAAAGTACTCCTCTGATTAAAATTGCAAGGGAGTACAAATTTCCCATGAGGGGTATCTATTTCCTAGGAAAAAAGTACTGGGGGGTATTTATTTCTTAGTACTTAGGGGAGTACTTATTTTCTGTTACACCGGTCTATCATTTCAATTACACATTTTTTAAAAATGTATTGTCTCAGATGTAAAAGCCAGACTGAAACTGAAAATCAACATTATGTTTTTAGTAAAAACTGCTAAATCAATGATTTATGGTAACTGCTGTATATGTGAGTGCAAAAAAGTCACGTTTGGTGGTAAACTTGAAATTAATACCTTAATTAATAGGTTTTCAAGACCAAAAGGTGAGTTCACAACTGGAAAATATAAATACTTGGTTCCATACAACCCTTTGGATAGTTAACTAGATTTTGATAAACAAACTGGAAAAACCAGTTTTATGTTCTACCCTATAGCAAAGTAGATGTTGCAGCCACTCAACACGACTTTGATTATCCCATGTGTACGGACAAAGGAACTGTATGAAAAAACAATGCTGATCGTAAAATGGTAAAAAATTTGGATGAAATCCCTTATAAAGATATGACCAAGTGGCGTATGTTTGCTAGCGCTCTCATTGACGCAAAACAAAAACTGGGGTTTGGTGTGAAATGGCACGATGAATTAACCGACACGTTGTACAAACCTGTACGTAAACACTTCCTAAAACGTAGAGTCCCTGTATCTAAAATTGACGACACTTGGACTACAAAACTTGTGGAGATGCAAAAGTTATCCAAGTGCAACAATGGTTCAGGTATTTACTAGCTGTGATTGATATATTTAGCAAGTACGGTTGGTCGAGTACCTTGAAAAATAAGACAGTTGTTTTATTAGAAAAAGCTTTTGCAAAAATATTCTTGCAAAGGTTTCCAGAGAAAATTTGGACTGGTAAGGGTAAATAATTTTACAACAAACATGTTTAGAACTCGCCAAAGAAACATGACGTTGAACTGTACAGTGCCAAGAATAAAAAGAAATCACCTGTTGTCGAGAGATGGAATCGAACTTCAAAGAACAAATTCTATAAATACTTTACTGCGAATCGAACGACTAAGTACATCGATGTCTTACCTGACATGGTTGAAAAACACAACACCATCAAATACAGGAGCACTGGAATGACACTTAACAATGCAAGTAACCCCCAAAAGTCGACTAAAGTTTATCTTACTTTATACATAAACTCACCATAGAAAACTGAACCTAAAACTTATTTGATTAAAGGTTCTCTCGACATGCCCACTGTAAAACAAAGTGATATGGTACAATTTGAGGTGATAAAAACGAATCAAAACATATCAGTCTTAGATGTTGGGTTTAGAATGTAGGAATGCAGTACGATGCAGGTGTAGCAAGAAGTCCACTTTACTTGGAAACTGAGTAATAAGAGTTCTCCAGGATATCAAAGGTGGCTTATTCTAGCATTTGAAACAAACAATAAGGATAATCATAATCAGAAGACCAACTGAGCTATTTTTGACCATGTCAATTTAACAAATGCATATGTAGAATTAAATGATTTAAGATATCCAGCAATTGATGATCATCTCAATTTCTGTAAAATGTAATATACTCTAATGTTCAAAGAAGTTTCAGAATTTCGAGAAAAATATTATGGTATGGATTAACTGGTCTCAAACAGGTCTAAAGATGGATCTGATTATAAAAGCTTGTATCCATTAAATGTGCTTAATTTTAGCCGTCAACCCAATGCTTTAAAACATGAGACAACTAATATAACAATACATATACAACAACTAACATAACATACCTTATTGTCTCTGAATTAGTGATGATAGGGTGCTGAAATTTAAAAGTGATTGAACTCAAATGAGCGTTGTTTCATAAAATACCAGCTAAAATAAAAATGCCAGGCTATATGTTTAGCGAAGTGGAAGAAATATTGACACAGAATTCAACCCACCTCTTGAACTGGATCAAAACAAAAGGTAAGAAAGGTCCCTTGATAATTTAGAGACGGCCTGGAGATTTTCCAATATTACATATAAAATAATGTATTTGTATTTAACGATGGAAAATCAAATCACCAGATAACTATTCCGAAAAGAGCCTGCGAGTTGAATGCAATAAGTACATATATCCAAGGTCAACTAGAAATTCTTGGGTTTTTGCTAAAAATGTAATTACAATATCTGCAAACAGGAACACCTTAAAATGTATTCTGACAATAACAAACGGATGTAAAGTCGACTTGACACCTGTAAACGGCGTTGCCTCAGTCCTGAGATTCAAGCATCCAAAATGTACAGGAACAATCGAGGGTAAAAATATCGTTAATATCTTAAGTATATAATTATTATAGTATATAACACACTGCTTGTGTATAACAATATCATTGGGCATTCATACGTTAATGGTAGTTTGAATCCCATATTGTACTCGTTTTTACCAAAAAGCAGTGTAGATGAAAAAATAATGAAAGAACCTAGACAAAGGGTATATCTTCCAGTAACATTAAACTCCTTACGTAGTATATCGACTTGGTTAACTGACCAGAACAATCACCCAATAGACTTGCAAGGTGAGAGCTTAACCATTCGACTACATATCAAAAAGGAGAAATAAATAAAATATTTTATATACAAAAATAACATGAGTTATATGATATATAATGTGAATATCTCGAAAGCACAAGGGGATAAGCTACGCAATGCAACTAAAACTAAAAGGGCTTTTAACCTCAGATTAAGTGAGAATGATTTGTATGGTGAACATAAGCTTTTGTTAACCCAAGCCCAGCTAAACCAAAGTGGGAAAGCAAAGTCACTAAACAAAGTTGTTACTTTGAGTTTATCAGGTAAACAAAGCAAGGCTAATCTCACAGTTGAAGGCGGGCTTCTTAGTTTGCTAGCTGAATTGCCATAAAGCGCTACCTTTTCTTACTAAAGCAGTTCTACCTGGCTTAGCTACAGGCTTGAAATCTGGTGGAGTTGAAAACGCAATAGCTGGTTCTGGATTAGAAAAAAAGGGTGTTTTTTGTTATGTATTGAGGCAAGTACGCGAGTTAAGGTCTATTTTCGAATCCAAGTGCATACAGAGCACCATATGGTGATAGGTCATTTTCAAAAAGTGTTGGCAACGTTTATGAAGGAAGTTCAATCTTGGATCAAATACCTATTTTTGGTGGACATTTTAAATTATTGGGGCTGTAAAAAACTTAAGAAAAATAAACTTACCCTTCTGGACCATTTGTGATACTTATTGCATTGAGCTGTTAAGCGAGTACCCCATACACACTTATTTACTTATTTACTTATTTACTTGTTCAAATGCAGACATGGGTTTTACCGGTTTTGACTGGTAAAAAGTGTCTGCGTAACTCGATGGTCTGTACAATTGGATTAAAACGGTTTGCTGGCTATTATGGGCTTTTGGTTTGCAAAGAATGCGGTTTTGAAAACAATTCAAGTATCCGGTTGTTGTATGAAAAATGGAATGTAAACATGAATAGAGGCACGAAGACGACAACGAATGTGTTAAATTTTGTAAAGAATGTGGTGAAATACTTCGCAGGTCTCAGAATATATTGAACATTATTAACCATGGAAATTATAATTCTGACAAACAAGCGCAACACAGCACACATAGATATTTTTAAAAAATGCTGAACGATTTTGATATCAAATTTCAGTACGACTCACGTTTAATGAAGGAATTCGGAATACAAGGTGGTACTATGATAGAATTTCTCTGTGGAGAAAACCGTAAAAATAGTCTAAATGTTTATTATTAACTCCACAAATTGTTACAGCAACGGGGAATTGTGAACACTGAAATAAAACCGTTTAAGGCAAATCTTATCGAAATTGAGGATGAACAAATATTGAAACAAGTGTGGGATAAACTGAATTGGTCTTGGATTGATTAGTATTAGATAGATAATAGATAAACCTGAAAATGGTTTAAAGAAAATAACTTATTTTTTTAAATACAAATAGATGACTACAACCAAATTATCAGAGAAATTTACAATGCCTTGCTTCACGCATTACAAAGACATGGCTATAAAATAGATTATGACAACGAGTATGATAAAAAAAGACTGAAGTATTCCAACAAGGGATATGAGTTTAGCTATCTCAGTGGTGCATAAGAGCTGGTTTCTGTTGGAAGCATAAGAATGTCAGAATTACTACCCATCAATGATCATGAGGTGGGCTTGATCGGACCCCTATAATGGACCAAATTTAATCCTAACCAAGAGAAATCAATTTTGACAGAAGTCCTCTTTTACCCTGCCTACGAACTCTGCTTCACTGATGTAAGTTGACTGCGACACTACCCGTAATTTGGTTTTTTGGTATAAAAAAAGGGAAATCTTTGATGCGGAATTTCTTATTTTACCTTCAAAGTGCAAAACGTATTTTCAATCTGGGTCTCTTTCTTAGTGTTTATTTTCTGCGTTTTCAAATTATACTACGAAGAGATTTTAAAAGTAATAACTAATCCACAAATCATCATCATTGCAATTGAAATCAGTTTTAATTATGAAATTTGAGGATTAATTTAAAGTCAAACTTTAAATCGTACACAAGGTAGGTTAACTAAAGTTTAAACAGAAAGAAACTTACAAAATTAACTCAAGTTCTATTGGTAACACAGAGGGAAAAAATGTAAAAGAGTTAAACGTCCTTGGTTCGTAATAAAATCACATAAAAAGTAACCCTCCGGACTGAAGTAGCTTCCAGCCTTGCTTCGGGTGAAAGAAGGAAAAAACAACAAAAAAACCTAATCTTTTCGCTAACAAACAAAGCAAAATAAATCCTAATTAACTTTTGTCATTCATAAAAGACTGACATTACTCTTCATATGAGGAACTTACGAGCCATGTAGACGAAAACAAAAGTCGCCCTATTGATCCCAAGAAATGATGGAGTAGAAAAAAGACTATCCAAAGGCTTCAAGATTAAAGAAAATATTTTAAATTATTCAATATCCTACGATGGAACCTTTCCAATCCTGTTCTTTTAACTCTGACATCCTCTTTCAGGTCAACTACAATGACCAATTAATCCTTGATATTCGCCTTGAATTCTGCACTAATCATGATTCGAACTTCTCTGTTTTGTATATCACTTGCAGAGAACCTATGCCATTTGAATCTCAAGCTGTGTTTTTATTCTTGTCCCAACTTACTGATTAAGGTTGGTGACTCACAGGTCCAAAGTCACTACTTATTCTCTTTTTTTCCAATTAAGGTGACTAGTTCAAATTAGCAAGTGTCACTTCTAAGTCCAGAATGACCTCTTATGATCAGTTTTGATTTTTCGTACCACATTGATGACAAATGTATGTAGTGATACGTAATATCTAATTTGCGGAAGACGCAAAGAATGATAATGATGACGTACGTGCTAAACGTCATCCATTGAAATTAAGAACTTTGTAAGAAACAAGAAATACAAAATATTCGAGTATTGTAAATCTGTTCAGCAAAGTCCATCGAGAAAAGAGTTGAAATTTTTACTCAAATATTATAAAAAGTTCTGTTGTAAAGGATAAGATATAACAGAATTTGAATATTTGATGGAACGTTTCATCAAGATGTTACATGTTGTTTTTGTGGTCGTTTCACCTTTTCAGAGTTAAACCATTTTCAACATAAGGGCATATGCCACTCCCGGTTGTATATCGTTCCATGGCTTTTTTTAGATAACTGTCACAAAAGACTTTGCTATGAAAAATCCCTGGTTATGTATGTTTGCTTCAGTTGAAATAATAATATCTTTTTTTTAGTTTTAACAGTAAATCATTCCTGGTTTGAAAAATGATTTTCGGACCTTAAGATTTTAAATAATCATGGAGATTAAAGTTTATACCAAGAAAATTGTTCTTTTGGGTCAAGTAGGATACGTACATTGTAAAATAAAAGTTTTCTTGTGCTTTCTTTCTTCTTCTTCTTCTTCTTCTTCTTCTTCTTCTTCAGGTGCCATGTTCTTACAGAATGTTGGCAATCATGGCCTCCCATTTTCCACGGTCTTTCGTTGTATTAGGAGGTCTTTATAAGTCATTTTGACATCGGTGATGGCTTTGCACAAACATGCTGCAAATGTCTTGCGCTGTCTTGCTTTTTTCCTTCTAACTTTCTCAGTCAACACAAGATTTTCTATGCCTGTCTTCTCATTTTATTTCTCATTCATTTCTCATTTTCTCATTTTCTCATTTTTAATCGCAAAATTGCATTTGCCGTTTTCTTATTTCGTCACAAGCTTTTGTTCTGCTCCAGCTCTATTCCAAACTTTAACATTGCTAATTTTATCTGTCCAAGATATCTTTAACATGCTTCTCGAGAACCACATCTTAATAGCTTGTAATATCACCCGCATTGATTTGTCAATTGTCCAAGTATCACACCCACACAATAAGAATGACCACACGTAGCATTCCAGCAATCTGAGTTTGGTCTTCATTTCTGTTTTTCAAAATGTTATTTTAATTTCCAGATTTCATCTTTAGCAATCTTTATTCTTCTTTTGATCTCCTCGTGCCACTTACCATCACTCCTAACAATGCTGTCTAAATAACAAAACTGCTGTAGCTCTTTGACTTTTTCTCCTTTGATATAAGTGTTACATATTAGTGTGGATCATGTCCTTAAAAATCATCATGCATTCTGTCTTTTTAACATATAACTGTAGTCTTTTCACTTTCCAACACAACCTTGTTTAATAGTTCTTCCAGATGTTTCTCTCTTTCTGTAATAAGAATGGTGTCATCTGGATACCGCAGATTATTCATACTTACACCTCCAACTTTGATACCTGACATATCTTTGATTTCCTTCAGGATAATTTCAATGCATAAATTGAATAAATCTTGCGGCATAATATTATCTTGTCGAATTCCTGTTGATTAGTACCCATTCACTTTCTATGCCTTCTATCCGGATCGTAGCTGTCTGTTTCAAGTACAGATTCACATCAAGCAGATATTTTCCCCATCCATACTTAGTACTTAGATCGTGTCAAACAGAATGGAGTGGCGTAAGTTATCAGAAGCTCTTCAAAGCGCACAAAAAAGGCGAACAAAAGACATTCCAAAACTAGTCCTCAAAAAGTGTTATATTGTATGTTGCTACGTTTAAACCACAGCAACGAGGGCTATCATACAGCTTCTTTATACTAAAATCCACTAGTAATAAAAGGGATTAAAATGTGTTTACAGTTTATTAGAACTGCATCAGCTGCCAATGGCATTTAACAAGTGTGATCTGAAAAAAGATTGATTATTACATTTGAAATAACATCTAATTTTTTCTGAAGCTTTTTTGATGGTATTTGACTGGACCAGAATGCCACAATAAAAAAACAACAAACCAAGGGCTGCTTTACTATCGAGAAAAACAAAAAATGGGTTTAAGGCAACTCATTACTATGTCTGTCTAAAATAGTTGAAGAACAAAAATAAATTTATTTTGTCAGCAAAATTAAAGCAATGAAAACGATATGTGAAAAACATATATAGTTTTTAATTAGAAGACAGACTAAGCTCTAAGTGTATGATCTAAAAAGTTGCACTGCAATCATTCTAGTGAATTCGAATTCAATTGAATTCGATTGGCAAGATTTCTTGGTATTTGGATATTTTGTCTTAGAATATCAAGCACATGCAGTTTTATCATATCAAGCACTTTCAGCAGACGTATAGTCTACAGATCTAGCATCACAAGGCCACTTGCAGTTACGAACAAACTTACTTCAATTTAAGACTGACAAGTGGTCTTTTGTAGTTGTTACTTTAGATGCCCCCGGCATAAAATATCATGAAAGCTGCCGTTGTGTTTTAATTTTTAAATTTAGTAGCAACAATGCGATCTCTCGCTAAACCAAACAAGAAGATACACAATACTATTCTCCAAAAAGAAATAAATTCTAAAGCATAGCATCAAGATAGATTGAGTGAATGAATTTAATTATTTGAGCAGTACCTTACCTCAGATGGTAGAATCAAAGTCGAAATTAATCGAAAAATTCGACAAGCAAACAGTTCATTTCGAAATATAGTAAACAATCTGAGTAGCAAAAGACTCAATCAAAATAAGGATTAAGACGTTTAAAGTTCATATGTTATCCAACTTAAATGCGTGTAAAACATGGAACATAAAAAATGGAGAAGAAAGAAAAACTGAGTTTTGACCTTCGGTGCTACAGGAGAATCCAAAAAATAAGTTGGAAGCAGAGCAAAAACAGATTGAAGTGTCGGGGCTAATGACAACAGAGAAAGAGCTATTAAAGAAAGTCAAAGATCAAAAAGTGAATTTTTTCAATCATATTATTAATGATGTCAACATAGAATAATTAATAACAGCTGGAATAATCGATGGCACCAAGGACAAAGAAAGACAAAGAAGAAAACAGCTTGATAATATTAAAGATTGGTTGTAGCTGGACGGGAGCTGCGAAACGATTTACAACTGCCGAGATAGAGAGCAGTGAAAATACACGATCACCTAATCTATGGGCTTGGTACCAAGGGCTTGGTACAGGGTAGTTTGACGTATACAATGGGACTTCTAAGGGCTCTGTTTGACAAAAGTTTGGCTAGTTTATACCTTTTAGCCTTGTATAATACTTCGTTAGAGTAACCATTACCGAATAGACATTGTTTATTTTTATCCACCTCTCATGATAATTGACATGGAGAGCAAGTAATGAAAGTCCTATAGGTCTAACTTTTTATTAGTCTAGTGATAAGCCACTCCAAAGCTATACTGGTCCTTTTCGGACTTATTTTTCTATGAAGACTGCCTTCCATAACACACTGGTGTTTATAAAGAGATTTTAAAATAAAACATCCAAAGACAATAAATATCAATCTTGTTGTGTTTTATTGGAAAAAAGCAGTGCTGGATGGACATTGCCAAAACTATCATAAAATTTATCTTGTCTTGTCCATTTACAAAATGTAAATAACATGTCGGCAACTCTGTGACAAATTAAAACATCTTTTTTGTGTAGACATAAATGGTCTCTTTTCTTCAAAAGTCTACAAAAAATTTATCTTGTCTTGTCCATTTACAAAATGTAAATAACATGTCGGCAACTCTGTGACAAATTAAAACATCTTTTTTGTGTAGATATAAATGGTCTCTTTTCTTCAAAAGTCTACAAAAAATTTATCTTGTCTTGTCCATTTACAAAATGTAAATAACATGTCGGCAACTCTGTGACAAATTAAAACATCTTTTTTGTGTAGACATAAATGGTCTCTTTTCTTCAAAAGTCTACAAAAAATTTATCTTGTCTTGTCCATTTACAAAATGTAAATAACATGTCGGCAACTCTGTGACAAATTAAAACATCTTTTTTGTGTAGATATAAATGGTCTCTTTTCTTCAAAAGTCTACAAAAAATTTATCTTGTCTTGTCCATTTACAAAATGTAAATAACATGTCGGCAACTCTGTGACAAATTAAAACATCTTTTTTGTGTAGATATAAATGGTCTCTTTTCTTCAAAAGTCTACAAAAATATTATACCACGTCACAGATGAATACTGAATAAACCAACCTTTATTTGCCTTGATGATGGTGGTTGCTTTCAATTTGTTATGGAAGAAAACAAATAGAGGTTTTTAAATACTTGGGAGGTGATAAAAGTGCTTTTTGACTTTTTAAATGTATTTTCAAACTTTCATTAATGCGCCTAACTGTGGACACTGAGAAATACAAAGTTATAAATTATTAAACTGTTGTACGGTGCGGGACCTTAAATGTTGTTTGCGTCGTCAAATTTGAGCACTCTTGATTGCTATTGGGTTCTTTGACTTGATATTTACAATTGTTAATCAACTATAGTAACCTTGTAGCCATTAACCTTTCAAGGAGTTGTACCTGCCACTCAGTAAAAACATAAATTTCTTCATTAGGTCTTTACTTACTGATTCTTTAAAATATTTATTTCTTTCCAAATAAACTGTAATGTTCGTAACAAATTTATTGACATAAAATTAAGTTCAATTTGTTATGATGCAGTTTGTATTTGGATTTAGAGAAAAATATATTGTGTTTACATGGACGGCTTAGTTTCTGTCTGCTTTTTTGAACTAGCATGGCCCAACAACGAACAACATACGAGTTTTTGAAGTTGAGTTTATATTGTCTCTTGAAAGATTTCAAGCCTCAGTAAACAAACCGGCTTTCTGTACAAAGAAATAAAGAAGGAAAAATTATGTTACGCACACAAGTTTGTTCTTTAAAAATTAAAGCTTGAGAAAAACGATATTCAAGTTGAGGCTCCAATTTTTCAATTCTTTTAATTGCATAGGCTTGTTTTCTAAACATAAAACAAGAATAAACATGAATATTTACAGCAGCATGTAAGTTAGTAGCGCTAATAATATTTGTTTGTAAAATTTGATATCATAATGAATAAATTGAATTTTTCTACAGGTGTTTCTAGATTAAATTAGTGCGAGAAAAAGATTTTCCGATGGTACAGATAGCAGAAGTGTAGATCGAAATCAGAACAGAGATTGATTGGGTTATAGTAATCTTTAAAAAACGTTGTCATCAAATACAGAAGAGTTTACTTTTTTACAACTTGGATCAGTGAGGATGCATGATTGTTTAAATATAATGAGGAATCATAAATCAGCTTCAGAGGTGCTCTATTTGATTTTCAATATAGTTAATGTAACATTGATACCTCTGAGTATTGCTCTTAATACTTTACTTTTATACATTGCTAGGAAAACAAAACTATACACAAAAATTTTCAACATCTTCCTTATTGCTCTCTATATTTCTGATATATGTAGTGGTGTTTTCTCTCAAGGAACAATAGCAGTAGTATATATATTACATCCACCAACGACTTCACCACGAAATTGTTCTTTAGAGCTCATAATTCAATTCTTCATTATTTGTTGTGGCAGCATTTCAGGAAATTTGATGCTAGCTATTGCTATTGATCGCTATTTACGCATACGATTTCTATTAAAATACAAAGCTATGATGACTCGAAAAAGAGCGTATCAAATAGTCACAGCTACAGTCGTGTTCGGAATCTTACTTGGAGTTGGATATACACTTGGAAGCCTGTTTGAATTTTACTTTTATCTCAGCGCTTTTACAGTGATTTATATTGTGATGACCAATTCCCTTACCTTTTCTGTGTACCTCATTACATTAAAAAGAGTATGTAGTCATGTGAAATCTACGCAGCCAACCATTGGTCAAGGTTCTACGAGTCCGGAACACAAATCAATGAAATTATTAGCTGCCTTTAAAATTTCATTTGCAGTTTTAACTTCCATGGTTATCTGTTACACGCCATTTGTGATAATCTGCATTATTGAGTTAAAACAAAAATGGACATCATCTCCTATGGATTACGAAAAGGCAAAAGCTGCTTTAATAGCTTTAATGTTTGCATTCAGTAAACCTACCGTTAATGCTTTAATAAACTTGCGTGGCAACAAAACTTGCTGGATTTTTATAAAAGATATATGTCACAGAGGAGTCAGGAAATAAAAACCTAAACGTCTTGATGTTGAGTCGGACAATTGTAATAATTTGGGCAGAGTCAAGGCAATTTGATTTTCTTTTATAAGTGGCATACTACGTTTCTGAAATGTTTGGAATTGTAGCTTGACCTACAATCTGTACAAACTGAGTTGTGTTAAACAGGTATATTCCTATATTAGAGAGCTGGAAGAGTTTACTCATTGATAAATCCAATTCTTTTGTCTGATGCTTCAAAGATGGTCCCTACATCTTCAACTAGATATTTTGTATATGTTAAAATGGATTTTATCGGTAGGAGTTCTGTCGTAAACACTCGAATAAAGCAAAGAAAGGAACATTATTTAATACCTAGCTGTGTGTATAGGAAAATAACAATATAAACAAGTCTTCGGCATTTACACTAGTGCCAATTGGAGTGACCTTGTCCTCCAGCTGTATTCCGCTCTCAATTTCTATCTAGTTTCTGTACAACATAGGAGGTGAAGAGACTGTTATACTCCTACATTAACTGAGATAATATCTGGGACAAGTGGATGCAATTTTTACAAGTAGTCCAGTTTTTTCAGGAAACCACTGTCTACAAAGTACCTAATCAGACGATAACCTGGAGAACTGCCGTTTTGGTGAAATCCATGATGAACAACAAAGGGGACTGGAACTTTGAATTGAACAAAACAATGCGCATTTCTCAACAAATTGAAACAATTGAAAAAAATTGAAATCAACCCACAATGCATTGTAGCATTAAAAGCACATGGAGAGCGCGTTGCCAGAATGAAAGTTTTTGTTTAGGAATACAATTTTATCCCTCTGCATTGAGCACAATTTTGTAGAAAGCAGTTAAAGATGTTTAAAAATGTTACACGCATTCTTATAGGAATATACTTTATAAGAATATTGTGACTCAAAATGGGTAAAAAATTAAGGATATCTTAAACACATGCCCATGTACATTTTTAAAATTCTAGATATGGAAATTTGTATGGCCTTGCACGA
Organism: Morbakka virulenta; assembly: GCA_003991215.1. Taxonomy (NCBI): domain Eukaryota; kingdom Metazoa; phylum Cnidaria; class Cubozoa; order Carybdeida; family Carukiidae; genus Morbakka; species Morbakka virulenta. Next base: position 37,013 of record RDPX01000068.1, on the reverse strand, counting down.
AATTTGATTCTATTTATGGTTTCATGTTACAGAAGCTCAATTTCCTATTAACAACTAAACTGAACCTTAACGAATTATCCACTATAACATAACCACGTAATAACTTCAAAGAAGACAACCAAGTGAAATCAAACGTGACATCAGATTCATAACAACACAATTCTTTTAAAATATTCAGTCACATTTTTATAAAGATTGATAGCCCCTATGGCGCAAAAGTGTGTCAAGATTGATTGAGTTCCTTAAAGGAAGAAGCAAATGACTCTTAAGGCGTGGGAAGGATTTTAAAAATTTACTTATTTACAATAGGCTGTAGTCATGCTAAGAATATAAAATATATGAGGCTGATATTTGTCAAAAAGTTATGAATGCTGAGGCTCGAATGAAAACCCACTATTCCTATAAAAAAGCCTGTAGTACTAAGTTCTTCTACTATTTTTAAATGCAATCGTAGCTTCCATTAGTAATATTCCAAATTTTTCTTGTTATGTTTAAACATGGAAGCAAGTCTGCTGAAATAAAAAAACTTGAAATAAAAGAAAACTATTATCTTTTGGGAAGAAGTGCCCTATGTGACAAAGGGGGAAGAGGACGGATATCTTAGTAAGGGAACTGAAGCTGGACAACAGACATTCTTGTGATGCCATGTACGAAGAACAAACTGACAGGACTATGAAGGTTATGACAAAACTGAGCAATTAATTGGTGTTTGCGACGAGTGCAGTTTCAAAGATAACATAACTGAACTGAAATAGCATAAGAATTTATGTTTATCTCTTACTTCCGAATTTCACACGAAATAGGTTATAAGAAAAGAAAAAAGTGCTCCAGAGGTTGTTCTACACGTTTTCTTGATCTGGAGAGAAGGGTCGTTTGGGTTTTTTCGGTCTTCTTTTTATTCACCAGCTATTATTGCATTTATTATCAAAGTTTTCTGCAGCTCTGTCGACTTAGACAATGTTTGGGTTTTGGATTCCATTTTCTTTCTCTGTTTGGGTATTAAAATGGGAAAGTAGTTTGTTTTACTTGGTTATTTTCCACTACACTGGTAACTGTGTGGCTATATGTATACCTTACACATAGGAGAACTTCCTAATTTTGTATTTTTAACTTAAGATTTAATGTTAGTGAAGGTTGGTATTATACTGTCAAAAGAAAAAAAAATTTTATCCTGTTTGAAATGAGCTATTTTGATTTAGATCTGGGGTTTGTGTTGATGACAATTATACGTCTTGATGTAAGAATGTTTTTGTAAAGATTTTCGTATTATAAGGAAAGTTTTTCCTGCCTTTCTTTGTTTATCCATTCCTGTCTTTTCTATTCCCATCTTCTTAAGTTGGACTGTCAATTTGTTTTTTAGCTCTTAATGTAGTAAGAATGGACTTATTCCTCAGATTGAATGCATTTTCCACTTACCTAAACCTTGATCCTGCTTCTTCTATCGTCACATATTATCATCCGTTATCAATCGACATAGCACACCATTCACATTGACCATTTACTGTCACACACTTTTTGGTTTTGGGGTCCACAGCTTATAGTTTTTCTTTCGTTCTGTCGACAGTCCATGCATAATTTCTTACCAATGACACTCTTTATGTACTGACAGCATCAACCAAATTGCCGAAATTCAGTTTTGGCTGAAGGATTTTCCTTGTTCTCTTTGCGTACTCCTTCTCGCATACTTGATCTCGATGTATTCTATGTATTCTTCTCCTGTTACCCAAAATTATTATAGTTTTCCTAGGGAAATACTTGTTGGTTATAAAAATACTAAAATAAATAAACAGAATTGTGTTTGTATTACTTACAATCTTCTACTAATGAAGGCACCGATTGTCTAATACAAATCAGAAGTACAAGTTGGGGCTTTGAAGAAAGGTATTCAGATATTCTTGTTCTATGTAAGTGTTTTAGTCAACGCCAGTTTCCAACTATAAGAGTATGGCTATTTCTTACCAAGGATTTTTCTAATCTAATAATGAACTTTTAAGAAATTCAATTTAGCTCTGAAGAGTTATTTGGATGGACATCAACAGTAAGAGAATAGAATTGACACTACCAGGCCACAATAAAATATAATTGAAAATCAATAGTTTTCAGGTGTTTTTGCCTTTTGGTATATTGTTTAGTATTTGAAATAGCTTTGGTTTGAATATTTCAGGCTACCATCTTTGCAATATCCCCCATACCACAGAGTATCTTCTTACCGTGATTGAATAAAGAGAACAGGGGCCATACCTTTGCTTTGACTTGCCCAAAATAAAAATCCCGACAAAAGGAACTAAGGAAAAGGTACTAAAGTACCTGATATTTTTGCAATATTTGAATCAGATAATATAAAATACGATCCTAGTAGGCGCAAATATCGAGAACGTTTGTCCTCTTAAAGAGCTTACAGACAGCAGTTTTACTTTTTTATGACCAATTTTTCCCAGTTTTTGGAATGGCTCAATGTTTTTTCAGTGCTTGTATTAAAGAGCACAGTCCGATGGTGTACATGAAAACATTTCCCTGTACCAAGAATGTTGTCAACTGACACTGCTCAAGAGGGTACAATTTAAGTCACAGTTGTTCTCTTGCAGGCACTCTTCAGACCTGGTTTCCAAGTTTCTCTAGGTATATTGGGAAGAGCCTACTAGTGACAGACATCTGCGCAATCAGGCCTACCAGTAGTTTGAAATGAGAAGCCACTTCTCTCTGTTTTTGCTCCTTTAAATCTCCATTTTCAAATTTAGCTAAGCCCCGTTGGCGAGCTTTCAGATAATTTGTGGTATGCCTTTGCTTCACATTTGACTAATTACTACAATCTGGTGTTTCATCGCTACCTTTACCCCAATTTTTTGTGAGTGTAATTGCATCAAATGTGTTTAATCATAGGTGAAAGGATAAAAAGCATATGCGTTTTTATGGTTAAGAAACAAAGCCACCATGTGGAGCTGTGAAGAAAGGAGAGAAAAAAAATGGTTAGGTCAAGAGATAAGAGTTGATCTTAGACTTCAAATAAACATTCAAGTCACGTGATAGAGGAAAACACCCAGAAGAGTTCCAGAATATACCAGTTCGGGAAAAAACTACATTTGTAGAAGTTTTTATTGCAACCAGAGATTAAAACTGCATAAAGAAAAAGACGTTGAAAAAACGAGCTGGTGCCAGGGAGGAAAGCTTATTAAGACACTTCCTATAATTATGCCTTCAGAAAAGATTCGAAGATTCGGACCTATTAAGATACAAAAACTTCTTCCAACTCGATCAAGAATATCAAGGTGAAGTGAGGAAGCCCCTGTCCAGATGTGACAACAATAGTCCATGCAAGGACGAATGGTAGGTTTATAGAGATACAAAATGGCGTCAGGTGTAAAGTACTCTCTATCGAAATACAAAAAACAAAACTATTTAGAAATATACTTAACAATAGAATAAATATAAGAAACCCAAAAAGACTTGATTGTGCAACTAATTTGGAGGTAGATAAGGACTTGGTTTTCTATTGAAAGAAAATTGTTTTTCGCCTCGTCGGAATAAAACAACTACTTTCTTCCTGATTTTCAGACAAATATTTTGCAAGTGTGACTTGTTCCTGCTGAGTTGCTTTGTGTCCAATACCATAGTGTAAGGTAGTTCCATCAATATAGATGTTGATGAACTACAGCAAGTTACAAGGAAGATCATTGAGGTAAAAAAAGAAGACAATCGGACCAAGAAGAGAAACTTAATGCAATGATTAACATAACCAGAAAGCTTATGAACCAATCCAACGTGTCACACCTTATGAAATGCCTTTGAAATTTCCAGAGCTATAATACTTTCTTAATTAGACTTAATAATCAATATATGGATATGTTCTTTGATTATAGTGAAAAGGTCATCAGAGGAATTAAATCCTCAAAATCCGTATTAAATATCAACAAAGTAACCTAAGCTCTGCAAGAATTCCACCTGTCGACTGTTTATAAGTAAAACACAGACCTTACTAATCTTCTTCTTTGACTTTCGGTTGCTCCCGTAAGGGATCGCCACAGCGGATCAGTCTTCTCCATTTTTCACGGTCTTCTGCACCCTTCGTTTGTACTTCTGCTGCTTTCATGTCCTCTACTATCATTCCCATGTATCTCTTCTATGGTCTTCCTTGCTTCCTTCTTCCTGGCACATGCATGTCCAACATTCTCCTACCAACATATTCTTTCTCTCTCCTAGTCACATGTCCAAACCAACTGAGCCTTGCTTCTCCTTGCTTGTCCCTCAATCTCCTAACAAGAGCCGTTCCTCTTATATATTCATTCCGAATCCTGTCTAGCCGCTTATCCTGTCTATACATATCCTATACGAGGTTCACATACTTCTCTGTTGCTCCTCATTTTCTTATGCAATGCCACAATTCTTCTGAAGGTACCATATCATATGCCTTACCTAAGTCAACAAACACACAATGCACTTTTTTTTGTCCTTCCCTATTCTGCTCCATTAGCACACGTAGAGCAAATAACGCATCGGTTGTGCCTTTTCCTGGCATGAAGCCGAACTGTTACTCGCATATTCTGACCACCTGCCTCAACCTTGCATCCAGCACCCTTTCCCACAGACCTTACTAATGACAGATTGATATTTGCTAGGATCAGTTGGGAGACCTGTATCCTTGAAGACAGAGGCAACATTAGAAAGAATGATAACCAGTGTTTGAAATGTTTGTACACCATGGAAGATAACACAGGAACACACTCTTCTTTACTACTAAATGGTGCAAATACACCACAATAAACTAGCAACGAGGATTCAAAATTACGTAGAAATATAAACAAAAATAAGTGTTACTTGCATATCTACCTTTCATTATGCCAACGTACGGATTTATTGAAAAATTCTCTGGAAAAGGGGAGGAATTCGACATTTACATCGAACATTCGGAATTCCACTTCACCGCCAATGACCTTGGGGAGACAACACCTACTGCAGACAACGCTCCCGAAGTTACTGCACGACAAGAAAAGTGAAAGAGCATCCTACTGAGTGTTAGTGAAGCGGATATGTACAGCTTGCTTCTTAAATTGTGTGCACCTACTCGACCTGCCGAGAAAACCTTCCAGGAGATTACGGATACACTGAAAGAACACTTCTCGCTAAAACCATCAGAGGTAGTGTGTCGTTTCAAATTTCATTCACGTACACATTACCAAAATGAGTCTGTTGCAGAATACATGTCTGAGTTACGTATACTCGCAGAATACTGTACTGTGATTTTAACAATTACCTGACTGACATGCTGAGAGATCGCCTTATTTGTTGTTGGAGAATGAATCGGCCTTGAAATGTAAATTATTCACTTTTAATTTATTTCCTTCTCAAGTTGTTTTGTATACCTGTTTGGTAACGGATCAGAAGTAGATTTTAATTAGTTTTTAAAAATAGATTCATTTGCGTCATTTGCGACTGAAAATTTTAGCAAACGTGATTAAATGTACGTGCGACTTGGTTTTTAACCTGAGGACAGAAAATCTTTATTCTCCTTATTGGAGTAACGTGACTCAGTTTAATACAGGAGCACATATGACTGTAGAAATTTTGTGATTGGTCGATATATTTAGGTTTTATTTTGTTTAAAAGTTAGTGATATTGTAAGATTTTCAGTACATGTAGGCAATTTATAAAGGAAGGAAAGACTGTACTCAGAAGTGGTCTTCTTATTTATTATCGATCTACAAATCAGCGCAAATTGGCGAGTTATTCGCGATATTTGTAGTATAAATGACGAGAAAATCCAACGCCAGTTACTCACTGAAAAAGACCTTGTTATAGAAATCTCTAATGATTCCGTTGGCGCTATGTTCGAGGGCAATTANGTTAACGGTTCAGAAGTAGATGTTAATTAGTTTGTAAAAATAGATTCAGTTGCGTCATTTGCGACTGAAAATTTTAGCAAACGTGATTAAATGTACGTGCGACTTGGTTTTTAACCTGAGGACAGAAAATCTTTATTCTCAGTGATATTGGAGTAACGTGACTCAGTTTAATACAGGAGCACATATGACTGTAGAAATTTTGTGATTGGTCGATATATTTAGGTTTTATTTTGTTTAAAAGTTAGTGATATTGTAAGATTTTCAGTACATGTAGGCAATTTATAAAGGAAGGAAAGACTGTACTCAGAAGTGGTCTTCTTATTTATTATCGATCTACAAATCAGCGCAAATTGGCGAGTTATTCGCGATATTTGTAGTATAAATGACGAGAAAATCCAACGCCAGTTACTCACTGAAAAAGACCTTGTTATAGAAATCTCTAATGATTCCGTTGGCGCTATGTTCGAGGGCAATTAACTAAGACAAAACTCCTTTTTTATGTGAGAACTGTATATGTTTCAAATAACTTTCATAATTATCTTAATACTTCCTACAATTATCTTTGATCTTTGAAGTTTCTACAAACATTCTTTAAACCTTCCACAAAGACGCCTTAAACTTTCCCAAAGATACTAAAATTTGCGCTACTGTTTAAACACATTGACAAATGCTGTAAATCACTTACATAATGAATGAAATAAGAAAAAAGGTTGTTACTAAAATAACTCCGGAAATGAACACTGCAACTTAAATTTGTGATAACTGTGGCATGCCACAAAATACAGCTTAGTAACACTGTAACAACACGAGTGGCTTACGTAAATGAAATATAAAACGAGCAATCGTCAGATTGCTCGTTTTGTTTGTCTAAACGAGGCTAAATTTCTACGTCAGACCTTACTCCAGAAAAAGCATTTCAAGCGTGTATAGCAGAGGAAACTGGATCTAAAAATACTTCTGTTCTTAAAGGGGAACATGTGAAAGAAATATATGCACAGAAAAAGCGACCTAAAAACACTAAATATCATGCAAAACAACATTCTGAAAAGCAAAACACAGTACAGAATCTCCGTGCCGTACTGCAACTCTTAACCCTAACTAATGGTGTACCACAAGGTTCAGTCATAGCTCCACTTCTTTTCAACCTGTACACACATGATATACCCACAACTATCAGTAAAAAATACATATATGCTGACGATATAGCCCTTAAGACTTGTCATAAGAAGTTTGATGTAATTCAAAGAACATTATCACGAGATATGGATATCATCAGCAAATACTTCAAAAATTGGAGACTCAAACTGAATATCACCAAAACTGTTTCCAGTGTGTTTCATCTTGTTAATCGAAGAGCTGATTATGAACTCAATGTCTCAATATCTGGCATGAGGTTACCTTTTGAGAAAACTCCCAAGTACCTTGGTGTCACACTAGACCGTACTCTCTCATACAAACATCATTTGATTGAAGTCTCTTCTAAAGTTACCAAGCGATGTAACCTACTAAGGCGTATTGCTGGCTGTCGGTGGGGTGCTGATTTCTCGACTTTGAAATCATCTGCTTTAGCCTTGTGTTACTCTGCTGCGGAATATTGTTCTCCTGTTTGGAGCCAAAGCCATCACTGCAATAAAGTTGATGTTGCACTTAATGAATGCTTGAGACTAGTGAGTGGTTGTATAAAATCGACTTCAACTGATGTTCTTCCTATTCTTTGTGGTATTGAGCCTGCCGACTTAAGAAGAGATAAAAATATATTGAATTTATATAATCGTGTGCTATCAGAGGAAGGGCACATTCTTGAAAAATTGGTTGAATATCCACTTACAAACAATAGGTTGAAGAGCAGAGTTCCACTTTCGAATCGCATGCACCTTTTAGCTTCCACCATAAACGATACAGCATCTGTCAAATCTTGGGCTGCTAATGTGTGGAAACAGCGATGGAGTAATACAGACAACCAGCTTTCCCAATTTATTCCTGAACCTACGGTGAAACCTCCAGGACATGACCTGAAGCGTGAACAATGGGTGCTCTTAAATCGATTACGATCTGGATATGGACGATATGCCGATTTCATGCATAGAATTGGTCTAAGGGACAATCCATTTTGTCGTTGTGGTGAAATTCAATCTCATCAACACGTATTGATTTGCCAACTGATAGGTATTCGTGGTGATATCAAAACTGTTGATGAGGACTTCCGTTTGTGGCTCAATGACAATGTCTTAGATATTTAGCTTTTTTTTTTTTTTTGTTGATCATACGCATATATATATATATATATATATATATACTCCTACAAGAAAGTGGTGTTATTCTGAAGAAAGAAAAATGTAAGTTCTTCCTGCCAGAAGTGGAATACTTGGGATTCAACGTGAGCAAAGAAGGTTTACGACCAACTGAAGAAAAATCGAAAGCCCCACAATGCCTCTCAGAATTAAGATCATTCATTGGACTTGTGAACAATTACTTGCGTTTCCAACTAAATCTAGCTGATAAAATAGCTCCGCTGTATTTTCTACTTCACCTCTCGACGAAACATCTTCACCATATTCACCGTCTCCACTTGCGTATCTATGTACTCCACTGATCATTCCAGCGAAAACATCTCCGTCTGATGGAAGGCCAGCATCTCCTCTTGTGACGACTCTGCCTCATACAGAAAAATCTCCGCCTCGACTGCGTAGGAATCCAAGAAGGGACATTACCGATTAGATATATAGACGAATAAGGACAAGCACAACAATACAAAAAAAATTGAGTACAAATTAAAGAGACTGTTTTTAAAAAAGACTTTACGAGTCATGAACCATTTTCTGTACAATGTTTGTGCTTATATGAAAAAACTTTTTTTTGATGCTATGTGATATTGAAATTGCATTTTTGGATTGATATTTTGAAAAGTAAAAAAAAATACTAAGTTGGGGGTATAGAAATATACTGGGATTAAAGTTAAAATTAAGTTAATGTTAAATGTGTGAACGCATGCACGCTGTACATTACGCATGCCCAAATGTTTGTCTGGTGCTTGACTGATCACAAATTGAAAATTTCTTGAATATCTCAGCATCAATCTTTCAAAGCGTCATCAAGTCATATTGAATTAATACGAACCATACCTGGTTTCTCCAAGCAAATTCGGCTAAACCCCTAGACATACACTGTGTATCAACTGTACATATCCAATTCCTTGCAAATGAAATGCACCTTTTAGCCCTGTTTCTTTCCAGAATTGAGGGAAATGAAGAGCAACCGGATAAATAAATCAGTGTTCTTTTCGGTTCTTTTGAGNCGATTAGATATATAGACGAATAAGGACAAGCACAACAATACAAAAGAAATTGAGTACAAATTAAAGAGACTGTTTTTAAAAGACTTTACGAGTCATGAACCATTTTCTGTACAATGTTTGTGCTTATATGAAAAAACTTTTTTTTGATGCTATGTGATATTGAAATTGCATTTTTGGATTGATATTTTGAAAAGTAAAAAAAAATACTAAGTTGGGGGTATAGAAATATACTAGGATTAAAGTTAAAATTAAGTTAATGTTAAATGTGTGAACGCATGCACGCTGTATATTACGCATGCCCAAATGTTTGTCTGGTGCTTGACTGATCACATGTCATGTCTTTAATAAACTCCATGTATATTTAACTGTCGAAATTAAGTGTAAGCCATCAAACTTTGGGAGCTATCTTAAACTCGTCGTCGTATGTTATTTTCTGACTGAAAACCAAACACCAATTTTGAAGATTTAAGCAGAGGATGTGCTTGACCTGTATTTTTTTTTACAAATAAGCTGTCCAAATCATGAGATGTGATGTGAAGTGATTCATGAAAGGTACAAAGATAAAAACAGAAAGCTCGATCCAGTCTTCATCTTGAGATCCATGGGATTGTGGACACGAACATTTCAGAAAGAGAAATGTCGTCTATCTTGCGGCGGCCAGATGATGATGAGAGTTTACGAGAAGCTGCCGCACATGGGAACTTGGATGAAGTCCGACGCTTGATCGAGGCTGGAGTAAACGTGAATGGGCATAATAAAGTCAATAGCTGGACTGCATTACACTGGGCGTGTAAGAGAGGACACGCACCAATCGTCAAGCTTCTTTTGGACAAGGGTGCCAACCCAGATTTTGTTAATATTGATGGACAACCGGCGTACGAGTTGACAGACTGTGTTGATATCAACAACATGTTTGGTAAGATCTTGATCCTTGTTTACATTAAGCTCATTATATTTTAACCAATGCCATTGTTGAATTTTCGGAGTGAAATAAATGTAGAGCTGTCAATAATAATTCTAAATGTCAGAATTAACCATTTCAGTGGGAAATATTGTTTTTTAATGAGAAAAAAAAGTTTTTTACTGAATAAAAAGACTTTAGTTATCTAATTTAGTTTCGTTTTTATTCTTAAATATTGGACGTGGCTAATCTGTAAGGGATATACCACATTGCCACACGAGGGCAGGAAAGACAAAATAAATTGTCTTGAAAAACTCACTTTATATTCCGTGTAAAATTATTTTAATTGTTAATGTAAAATACTAGGATGTACATATAATATGTACAAAATAAGCATCTATCGAGTTTACGAGTGCTTCTGAATGGTCTTTTATTCACATAACGTTTAGCCAAAATAATGAAAAAAAGTTTGTCATATGTTTATTTATTGTAGTATGCAAATAACCAACTGTTTTCTTTCCTAAGCTAAGTGATGAATGTTGCATTTACTGCAGAATATTTTTGAAGCCCCATCTGGCAATGTCTACAGATTTGATGTTTGCCACTAGTAGGCTTTGGCCAGTGACAATGTTCAGTATTCTTTACTTTATCACCATGATGTGGAGTAATTCCTTTCCTTCCACGTTTTGCTGCAAGAGTTTTATAACACTTCTCTGTGCTGCCCCTCTTTTGTCGACCTGGTTCCCCCAAGGTGATTAAGGCATCTGCAACAGCAATAAGTAAATTGAGGATAGTCAGCCATCCTTTCTTTGGTATTTTGAGTGTGTCACAATGCCGTCTGTAGACCAACCATGCATTCATTTTGCTAATCTCTAATAAGTACCAGATCTTGATGTACTATCTTTGTTTTTATTGGAATTCTATTAAGTGCTATTAGCATGTCAGCTAAATCAACACCCCTTTCTTTTTGTTCCTTTATTATGTAATTTTTGTATCAACTGTGGACAGGCTATGTCAATCCTCTACTTCTCTTCTGGGCACCAGCACTTTATGGAACCAAGTAGCTGTACTCCAAGGTAGTTGGATGCAACATGACCTGGGCCATTACCCGTTTTACAATAATGATCCAAGAGTTCATGTCAGACTTAAAATCCGAAGACCCACTACCCATCTTCTTTACCTCTGTTAGATATAAATTGGAAATCTGGGCCACATAACACATAATAAGATTCCATTCTTTTTCAGAATGGAATCTTGTCATGGTGGAAAAAGGGGGGAATGCTGTGAACTAGTTACCAAAGTATATGGTGGGCATGGGTTGGCAACTATTCACAAAGTCTTGCAAAGAGATGTTCAGACTTTTCCAAATGACTGTAGGATGTATCCTTTTCATTGTGATCCTTCTTTCCAGCATACATTTAAAAATCACATATGATGCCAAAGGCACCACTGCCAACACCCTGCTTCTTAAGTTTTTGGGGGTTATGTCACCTTATAACACTATACTTTGTTTTGGCTGGAATGATCTCTTTATTGATGAAATGGCTTTCTCTAGGTAGAATTTGGGTATGCTGTTTTCTGGCAATTTCTACAACAGGTCTAATCTTGAAATGCTTGTCTACAGTTTTTTTGTCATAAGTGGTATTATCCACAAAATGAAGATAACTTCTTAGCTTAACAAACTGTTTCAGTGGTTTGACATTTGGTACTGACCAATCTAATTTATGTAAAGACAGTTGCAGAATTGCAATTTTCAAGTGCATCCCAATCAACTGTTCTATTTTGTCTTTGTTTCTGTTGACTGAGGATTATTTCATCTCTGTACTGTACAAATATGTTTGTTACATAATCAGCTTGATGAGATCTTCTCCCAAGGGAATTATGTAATATATAAAAAGTTACATGATTGCTAAATTTTCACATTGCTTCATCTAAAAGTTTTTCATCAAAAAGTAATTCCGCTTCCATAGAAAAATGTCGATGTTTAAGGAAGTTGCAGGAGGCACAGATGCAGTGTCTTCTCCAATCTCATCACTTTGCTCATTATTATTGCTTTCAAGTTCTTTGTAATTTGCAGCACTACTGTCAAATTTCATTTCAATATCATCATAATCAATTTCAGTACCCTCATCTGAACTAAGTTCCTTTATCATCCATAATAACATTCAAAGTACCTTAGAAATTTATTCATTTATGATGTTCAGATGAAGCCATATTTTTAAAAAAGCATGAAAAAGGTGAGCTGACAACAACTATATTGCATTTGTCAACATATTATCTAGTGCATTGTTACCTAAGGTGAGGAGCAGGCAAAAGAGAGGTATATATTAGTCATTTCCTTCTTCTTCTTATCTCTCAAAACATAGCTGAGAAAAGAAGTCTCTCTCAAAATGTAGCTTAGAATAAGCTTATGACTCATGATGCAATAAATATCTATCCTCGAAACGTAACTGTGAATAAGCTTACAACTCACAACATGATAAATATCTTACATAATACCAGCTTAATTATTTGGTTAAAATACCCTAATGTATTTCTTTTAAAAGATACAAATTTAAAGTTAGTGGGCAGAGCAAAGACAGAATTTTCTTTATATAGATTTTATACAATTATTTTTATAGATTATTTATAAATAATGTATGTTAACCAATTTTCTTTTAGTTCATGTATTGATCTGAATAGCTTGATTTCCAGTCAAGGAAGATAAAAGGAAACTGTTATCAATGTATTTCTTATTCCTTTTATAAATGACACATGTTACACCTCTTTGCTTCTCTTGAGAGGATATTAAACTTAACTGTGATCAGGTATAAAGGAAAGGAAGCTGAAATCCTGTTTTAAAACTGATATGATATGAAGTACCACATTTAGAAAATTGTTCTCCACTGTGTAAAGAAGCTTTCTTGTTTAGCTCAACATGGGTGACATGGAAATTGAATCTGGAAAGTGTGATTTTGGTTTTCATAGGGAAGAAGACTTTAATAAGTTTTATCTTGTTGGTAAGATTGGAAAAAGACTTAGCAATATGGATTCAGAAGCAAAAGATGTATTGCTATGGAATTCAGGCATAACGAAATAAAAGCATAAATAGTATTTGCATTCACCACAAGGCAAAGTTGGAGTTTGCCTTTTAAAAAAGATACAACAGATTCTGTGATCCATTTAAATTAGACAAGAAACAAGCTGAAGTTGGACATAAAATGTTTACAGAAATCACCATAAGACCAGTATAAATGACTGATGATCCATTAATATCAGGACAACATCCATTTCTTTCTGCTGATAAGCATGAAGTCCAAAATCAAGACAATAACTCATGTAGCTGGAGCACGAAACTGTCACCATCAAAACAATCACAATGGGGTCAGGCCATACCAACATGATCACTTTCTATCCTTCCCCACATCCTATGACATAGCCGCAAAAGTCTTTTGTGGGGTGGCAAAGTCGATTTGGTCCAGTATCTACATCTGCTGTTGGTACTTCTGGTGTGTTTGACTTGGTTGGGTAGACAATCAGAAATAGCATTGTCATTAAGGAGTGGTATCATTGAGGCCCCCTACCAGGGTGCTGCCTTGGCAATAAAGATTGTCAGGTATCTTTCTGGCTGCATTTTCTGGTATCAAGTCACCAAGCTTAAGATGCAAAAGCTTTACAAGGTGGTTTTGGAAACAGGCATACCATGATATTTCTTGGATTCCTGTGGAAGGGTGTTTAGTAAAAGGCTTAAGTCAGGTTGGTTTTGATCAAGTACTTCCATTGAGCAATGGTTCCAAAAGTTGCATTGATGTCAGACATTAGTGCTGTTTAAGGCTTGGAGTTTCCTGGAACCTTGCCAAAGGATGTAAAGAAGAAGTACTTTTCACAGAGCTTCTTGACAAGAAAAGAAAGTTTCAGAAACTTTGAAAAAATGCCAAGGTCCTCTGGTTTGCTAAAATTACTAAGTGTTTGAAACTAATCAAACTTTTGTTGCAATTCATTAAGCCTGTGGCAGGAGTATTGTGGTGATTTGAATTTTGAGATTCACCATTGTGGGCATATGGACACAGGGCCAAAGGCACCATTGTAACCTTAAAATAAAGGTTGAAAGACTGATTGGTATTCCTGGTAAGAGTTGGGAAAGCTAGTGTGGATGTCAGCTGGAAGCTGCTGATCCTGCTCAATGTTGATTGGGTGGCTGTTTGTGGCAAGGGTGTTTTTGGCATGGGAATGACAGCTTGAAGAGTAGAGCTTATGATGGGAATTGTTTGTGTGAAGTGATTGTTTTTCTTCATAACTTTGGGTGTATCAGTCGGTTCTGGACATTACATGGAAATGGCCTGGTGATGGTTTGTGGAGGCTAGACATTTCCAAGGGAGTTTTTCTCCAACCTGGGCTTTATGACTATGTCAACTTCACCAGCATCAGGAGCTTCCTTAAGTTTGATGTATTCACCAGGCCAAATTGTTGCATTTGGGGCTGTCAATAGATGTGCACTAATGTTGCAGATGTGTATGGTTTACTGGTGCAGTCTTTGTTTTGGTAGGTGTTTAGTACTGTCATTGGCAATCGTGAATAGGGCACCACAAGAATGTCAGAGTCAACCCCTTTGAGAACAAGGGCTTCAAGTAGGAATGTCAAGTCATCTTAGGTAAACTGAAGCGTAATTTGACCTTTGACTGCTAGTGATGTTTTCCCATTAACCAGGATGGCAGTTTCACTACTGGCTGACATGCAGGTTATGATCCATCTAGCTATTGTGGATGATGACATAAGTGTCAGTGTTGATGTCTTCTTTGTCATCAATTAAATCAAGAGCTGCTGTGGCTTGGGCAAGGAATCTCTAGTCAGACTGAGATAAAAACAAATTTTTGCTACGGTAATGTGATGGTGGTCTTCCAGTAAACTGACATAGGGAGCGTAACAGACATTTGTTTTGGTATGGTACTTTTTGATGTGGCTTGTAAGGCTGACTTTGGAAGGTTCCAGAGCACATGATCTTGGATCTCTTTGGTTGACTAAAGTGACACAAATATGGTGTCCATGGCCTGCAATGTAAGGGTATGTGATCTCAGTTCTGTCCCATTTTTTTGTTTCACAAGGCCTGTAAGATCTTTGGGAATGAGATGAAACCAGATTAGCACAACAATATTTTCCAGAGTAGAGGTAAATTCCTCACCTTTGGCAGAGAGATCTCCATGGTGTATTAAGGTGGAAATGGTGAGCAAGAGACTGTCCTCCACAAAGCGGATAAGGTGCCGGTAGAGGTCCTTCAGTTTTTCATCAGTTTCAAAATGGATGTTCATAAGGTCAATGAAGTGGGCCCTGATGGCTTACCATTTGTTGTCCACAGCAGTTTATTTCTTAGTAATAGTGTTTCTTGAGATGACAGGTCATAAATTTGCTATTTCACAAAGCATTAAGTCAAGTGGACTTTCTTGGCTACAGTGCAGCAATAGGGGGTGGGGTGCCTTTGTGTGGTCATCAGCAAGACCTCTCTGTGGTGTGGCCCATGCCTTCTTTGATCATTAACAGTTGGTTACTGAAAAGGGGGCTAAACCTGGATCCAGAGAAATTGAATAAATCAAGTTCTGTTACCATCTCTTAAGACTGGTAATGGTCTCAACCATTGTGAGGCACCATTTCTTTGGAGTAATGAGTGTGGCTATTTTATAGTAATACAAGGTACAAAGATTGTGCTAGAGATAAATCCAACATGTATTGGAATGATAAAACAGTAGAAGTGTAAGGTAAAGGTATTACTTTGATTTTCTTTTTAGCTTGAGAGCTGTTATTGATGCACAGCATAAAATCAACTGAATATGTTTAATTGTCTGGGTGTTGCCTTTGTTTCTCTTGAGAGATGAGTTCATATCTTGTCACTGTCACTACATTAATAAGAAGGACAACAAAAAAACAACACAAAGAAGTTAAAATAAAGGACAACAACCATCTCTTTCTGCTGATAAGCATCAAAGTCTGAAGTCTTTACAATTTGTTCATGTAGCTTGGGCACGAAACTGTCTCCATCAAAATACAATCATAATGGTAGTAGTAGTGTATGGTTACATCTCCACATTATGTCTTCTCAGCCAGTTTCCTAATTCCTCATCACAATTGAGAATGGTGTCAAAACCTCCCTCCAGTCTGGTTGTTGGGCACTGGAGGACAATGTGTTTTGCAGTCTCCTTGGTTCCACTGCAGTAGTAGTGTTTTCAGTCACTATTTGTACATGGGGATCAACCAGGTTGACAGGGACTGTTTTACATGGGGTGATCTTTTTGCACCAGGTTGTGTGTTGTTTCCTTTTTTAAATGTCAGCAAATCAGGCTTTGGCAAGCTAACACTTTATGGGAGTATCAAAATAAACTGGTGGCTCATTAGTAAATTATGTTGCATTTTGGCACTTTGGACTAATTGCTTTATTGTTTGTATTGCTTTTTTTCTCAACCATTACTCAGATGGCACTTGGAACTGAAGTCTTATGGTGTATACCAAAATCTTTGCAAAATGCAGCAAATTCATGGAAAAGAAATGAGGTCCATTGTCTGGTATAATTTGTTCTGCTAGCCCAAATTTCAGAAAACAGTATTTAAGTACAAGTTTCATAGGTACCAATGTTTCTTTTTTGATAATGCCAAATGTGAAGTAGTCTGAATGAGAATAATAAACAACAACAACAATAATAATAATAATAATAATAATAATAATATTATTAATAATAATGTCCTCCTTATCATCCTCATCCTCCTCAACCATTACTAAAGCATGGATGCTTTTTAAATTTATCAATTTTCATGACACTGGCAATTGTTGCATGAAAATCAAAATACATTTTGGCTCTTGAGGTTTAATGAATCATAACAAAGGGAGTCATCTGTCAGCCTTTCCTTTGCGAGCTATTTTTTCATGCTTTAGTTTGGTGCCCCTATATAACCTATGTGATCAATTTTTCAGGATTACAGTTACAAAATTATGAACCCATTTGTAATTTATAGATATGTTTATTTGTACTATAAATAAATGACACTGAGTAGGTGGGCTACATATGGGTATTCCAAAGCAGTTTTTGACTCACTCTACTCTGCATATTTGTGCTTGATGTTTGGGCTTTGTTTTATAATACCATACTACGTTTAGGGGATGTTTTGAATATTTTTGGGGGGTTTTATTTTGACTTGTAACTTCCAGATGATCAGGGCATGGTCGCTACAACATTCTGCTCTAGGGTACAATTTTGCATGTTTGACCGCATTTCAAAATCTTCTGGTAATTTTTTTTACTTGATCTGTTTTCTTACAATGCCAGTTAAGTTGTCCCAGGACCAAAGCTGCCTAGGGTTTCTTTGAAACAAATGTTGAGTATGTGCATTGCACCATTGATTCCATATTTCACCCATGTTTTTTTGTTGTTTTTGTGTGCCATACCCTTCTGCAATACCTGCAGGGCTCAAAAAATAGACTGTCAGGCATATGATCATACAGAAGCAATGCTGCTGTACACCAAAAACAAAAGTAGGATAACAACTCCATCCAAACGGTAATTTGTAATAACTAAAATGCAAAATAAAGAACTTTCAACGTGCATTAAAATTATCAATAACTTTTTTCTTTGAAAAACCTTCCAAAACAATTATCAGGTAGATCCAAAATGATGTTTTGTCATTTTGTAAATGCATAACAGACAAAGATAATGGTTTCTCCTGTGTTTGGGGCTCACAAGTTAAATCATATACCATCTTGGGTTCAGAGAAATAATTTTTTATTAGATTTTACCCCATCCTATTTTTTGTGCACCTGACAGCTCGATCCATATACACATTCTATCAGCCAGCATGCTACATCATATAGATCTAGAATTTCTCAAATTCCTGGTCATCAGCTTTAGATGCTGGAGCATATACAACAGCAATAAATTATTCATAGGAGACACTATTAAGTAGTTGAGAAGCACTCTGTTTGGCAGTGCCCACTGACCAAAAATGTTGTTTGAGCTATGTTTTTCAAGCACCATTTTGATCTCTCTTTTAAACTGCCTCCATTTGAGTAGAGTACATTTAAGCCTTCAGTTTCCAACTTTCATCTGTCGTTCCGTTTTGTCTCCCAAGTTCCCTAGGATGTTGATCTTCATTCTTCTCATTTCTTGCTTGAGGTTGTCCAGCTTGCTTACTTGAAATATAGTTCTAACATTCCACACAGTAATCATTGTAGTTTTTCATTATTGTCCAGGCACAAGCTTGATGATGATCCGGTTCCAGCTGCTGCCCATGAAAAGCGATACTGAGCCAAAATAATTTATTTGTTGATTTTGCCTTCTTATTTGGCTCAAGGTGTATATTTTCATGATATGACAGGGTATACAAAGCAATGTCTTTCCATTGCCTTTTGGTGTTCACAATAGAAAAGTCATACCCAGGGTTGCTTGCCCTCTGTTTATATGCAGCCACTTTTTACCAAACACTTCAGGTCTTCCACTAGTAAATACTGTTGTGTCTACTACACACTGGGACTAGGCTTATTTGAAGATTGCCACATGTGCCTTGTTGCATCGCCATTTCAGTTGAAAGTTGATAGTTGAAAGTTTTAAATGACACAAGCTTTCACCAGTTTGGACCTCTCTTAGTCCAAAGAACTTTGTTTGTCTGGGACTGATTATTTAATATATTTGAAGGTTGAACTGTCCATTACTGATGTTTATTTATTTATTTATTTATTTATATGGTACATGACAGTTTTTGTGTATATTCTCTGATATAACTATAAGTTCGTACAGTCGATGCCTGGTACCTGGATTTCAATAGTATATTTTTCAGTCAGTTTGTGAGGCAGAATATGTTCTCTTCCACAGACTTAAACCTTTTGTCTTTAAGTTAATATTCAATATTTTTCTTTGCCCATGCTTTTTTTCTAATCTTCTCAAAATCCTTTACCTTTGTTTGCTTTTGTCTGCATCATATTACATCTACTTGAAATGGCTGTTGCCAATATGTCAAGACGTTTCTTGAGACTTATTCAGGTTAAAGCTGAAGCATTCTTGCCCATCTTGGCCCTTCAATGAACAAAATAGTAATGCCATAGGAATGCATTGCCCCGACATTCTTTGTATAAAACTATATCTTGAAGTGAAGATTTTCCATACTGGCAAAAAGGGATTCCACCACAACATGTATGTAGGAACATGCCTCCTTATTTTATATTGCAGGGACTGCAGAGTTACTCAGCAGAGTGATCTTGTTTGATATGCTCTCTCTCTCTCTCTCTCTCTCTCTCTCTCTCTCT
>RDPX01000068.1:5351-15790 GCA_003991215.1 Morbakka virulenta | reverse complement strand
AGGCTTGCTCTCTCTCTCTCTCTCTCTCGCTCTCACTTTCTCTCTCTCTCTCTCTCTCTCTCTCTCTCTCTCTTTCTCTCTCTCTCTCTCTCTCTCTCTCTCTCTCTCTCTCTCTCTCTCTCTCTCTTTCTGTTGTGCTTTACATCACGTTTTGTGATTCTGTGATTCTACCGACACCCTTCACATAAATTCCACTCGTCAAGACCAAAATGCATTTTATTCATTACACTTATTCTACACTTCTTCTATGTAACATGTGGTGTTATTCCCTTGTTTTAATTTTTCACTTCAATATTTTCAATTTTGCTGTATCATTTTGCCTGCACCTGTACAGTGATAAGTGTGTATTGCAATATGACGCAATTTGTCTGCGTAATACCCATTGTTGTTTGGCAATTATCCAAGAATGATGTATCCGAAATTATCCGTACTAGGAGATTTATGTATTTAATTAAGGGGCAATTTTGATTGAAAAATTATGCATAGTCAGACCGACCCTGACTCTTTCTCTCAAGGTACCAAGTGAGCATATGTTGTCATGGTCCTTCACTTTCTGCGATCTCATGTAACATGGAATATGTTTTCACTGCATAGCTTTCTGCCATGGATTCCAACGTCATTTGCCTCTGTCTTCCTCTTGCTTTCTTGCCATGAATCATTCCAGCCATTATGATTTGTTGTAACTCATCTTTACGTATAACAAGGGATAAATTTCCTTTGGTTTCTTCCCATATAGTTCCTTTGACTTTGGTGTCTGGAGTACTTTTAGTTTCTGATATATCGAAACCAAGAAATGCTTAAGATTTGCTAAAGAAACCACATTACTGCAGCATCTATTCGTTCCCTCGTTGTAAAAGAACTGCCCAGCATTCAGAGTCATATGTTGGAATTGGCGTTATGCTAGATTTTAGAATTCTTATCCACACTTTAACATCGATTTTTGTATTGATCGGGTTGTTTTTCATTTCATTAAACACACCTTCTATCATATCTATCCGCCTTTTGATGATCCTGTTACAACGTTCATCAGACGTTATCCATCTATCAAGATAGTTAAAACCTTTTACTCACTTTATGATTTTTGTTTCTGTTGTGAGTTTACTTGGTGACACACTTTTATTGTGGCGGTAAAACCATGGATTCTGATCATTTGCAGTTTGTAGATTTGTGTACTACTTTGTTTTGTTTTTGCTGTAATTTACCTTCGGTGGTGAATACGACGACTATGGCATCTGCATATGTAAAATTATTTGTTTTCTTTCCATCTACGATAATACCTTCAAGATATTTTATTTCTTAGAGAATTATAATACTATATAAATTAAAGAGATCTAGGGAAATTACGCAGCCCTGTCGATCCTATTTTTCCTTTATGCTTATGTATTGACCAAGGTGATCTTCCACTGACCGCTGCGCTTTGTTCCCAATACAGGTTCCTAATAGTCTTGAGAATCTTCCGTCAATATCTAGTGATGTTCTTGAATAATCTTTCGTGTTGTACTTTGTCAGAAACCTTGCAATGATGTGTAGATCACAAGAAATGATCTTGTTATACTTGATTTGACCGTTCTGCAAATGTTCTCCGGAGTAATATTACTTTTACTTTTATATTTTACAAATCCACATTGTTCTTTGGAGATTTTTGGTTCTATCCTGCTTCTACCTCTTGTAATAATGATTCTTAAAAGTACTTTAATGATATGACCTATGAGACTTCGATGAAACTCACATTTAGTTGCACCAGGTTTCTTTTTCCAAGGTTATAAAGATTGATCCGCAGAAGCCTGTTGGAATTAAGCCCCTTTCGTAAGTGTCGTTTAGTGCGTCAATAAGTTTTTTAATTCCGGTCTTACAGTGCTAATATCAGTTCAATCTTTATTCCGTCTGGTCCTGCTGCTTTCTTTGCATTTCACTTAGCGCCGATTTTACTTCCAATTGTAGGATTTTCAACCCCTTCAAGTCTTTCTTAATTTCAGCCATTGGAGTTAGAAACGAAAGGCGTGAATAGCTGGGTGAATGGTGTAAAATAAACATGCAAGTAATTATGAATACGTGGTTCGAAAACCAGTGCCTGTGGACTTCGAAAAGTCCAGGAGGAGAACCAGATTGACTACATCAGCGTAAATAAGACGTTTAACGTCCAAGTTCGAAAAATTTACAAAACAAAAGTTAAAGACAACTGGTTAAACAGAAAACGGTATTAAAATATGGAAAGATTACCATCAAGTAAATCACGGCAGCCCTGTCATCATTTTCAGGCGCTGAGTAAATCAATAAACAACGGAACGCTTGAATCCAACGTGACTTACGGGCATTAAAAATAAGATTTACTTGCTTATTTACTTTAAATACTTAGTAAAGAAAGTTAATAATTTTTTTTGTTAATATTCTCTTATTTTTCACAGGTTTTCGTCGCAGAAAAACAGAAGCCCTGATAGACGATTGCAAAGAGAAAAAAAAAGAGTTTATCCCGAGCTATCTTGCAAATCCGGTGTTCCCGTATGGGTTGAATTCTCGCCAGATACCTAAAGTCATTTTCAACGAGGAAGACGTATTACCTGAAAGTAATAACAATGTAATGCCAGGTAAAATAGAAACAGAAATTTGTGGGCAATCGAATGTTTTTCAATGCATATGCACTGGCAATATGAACAATCAGAACTCAGAACTTATTCTCAGAGTGCGACGTAAAGATGCGGATAGTAAAGATTTCTACGAGACATATCTGTCGACAAAGGAACTTAATTTTCAGTCTTTACTACACCTTTGTTGTAGTGAACTATTAATAAAAAGCGACACGGTAAAGAAAATAAAAAAGCTGCCAAATATTATTATACGGAATGATAAAAACGTAAAATATCTTAAGGACTACGATGAATTGGAATTGGAAGTTACGTCATAGAGACGGTAAAACTGTGTCACTTTTAATCCGTCAGCGGTAGGAATATCATTGCTTCAGCCGATGCGGGACAAGGGCGTTTTTATCCTCCCTGTTTGTTTTTTAAATAACTTACGACAATTTGTCTGGGGGCAGAAAATTTTTTACCATAAACTAACATTCGTAATAAATATGTAACTTGATAATTTGCAACCTACTTGATAAATTACGTGATTCAGCACCTGCCTATATTTAGAGACCCTTTGCTAAAAAAATGAAATTTGTGCAAGTCTTAGCAGTAGATATTTTTATATGATCAGTTATACTGGTTACTCTTTAATCTGATAATTTATTTCTTGAAGATTACACAATGGGTGCTACATTTACTTTTATAATGTCAATGTTTGTGTCGGGATGTAAATGTGATAACCAAAAGTGGTCATTACCATATTAATTAGTGTTATATTTCAGTTTTGTACATTGATGATATTTTTTAAACAGAACATCCCTTCTTCGTGCCGGCATACCCTTTTTCCAAATCACCTTATACGCATGTGCGGAGAAACTTCTGTCATCTGCGTACCTGGTTTTCCGCAATCTAAAAATATCTATTTTTATCTCCACTGTTTCTTGCACTACAATGGCTACTTTTCTGGCTTCATGTATTTCAACATTCCATTTGCCAAATCATAATTTGGTGGCCATTCTGACCATTAGAAAATTAAATTTTCCGAAGTGCGAAGTGTTGGTTACGTCTGTACAATCCTCAACCTTGCTTTTATCGTGTGACCTATATCTACGTATCTTCGTGATAATTCTTGGCAACAGATGATGACTACTCACATTAACGTCTCAATCATGCACTATACCTGTCACAATTGATTTTGCATGCCATCTATGCTACCTTTTATAAAAGTGTAAAATTCATTTGCTAGCCCGGCAGTTCCTGCCTTGATCCACTTAAATGTCCGGAGCGTACACTTGATAAACAGGTGAACACCGATTCCCCATGGGTGGGGATTTAATTTTCCTGTTACGTATACCCAGATGTTTGTCTGTCGAAGCGATGAGAACCATGAACCCATTTTAACTTTTATGATACCAATCGATCGCCGTTACTCCTATCAATAAAGTCTCGTGCGACAAGAATATTAAAGGATAGATTTTAACTACGAGATTGTTTACGATATGCATGAAAATTGGGGTATTTTGTAGACTTGGGGAGCTGACGTTTTGCTCCTTTCATTTCAGTGGTTTTCATGTAAGAGTATTAGACATCTCACAAATTTCCCCCTATTTGTAAAAAATGGTATGCAACATTTTTTTCGGGGGTAAATGTGTTAGCTACATTGGTCCTTTGAAAGAAACTCCCGAAAATACTCTAGGAAATTGACCAAGAGCATAGAAAATGCTTGGATACTAATTTTAGTAATTTGAACATGTTCACATTTATTATTTTTGTGCGTACTGTCAACAACAATAATACCATGTTACTGATGTTGGCCGAGACAAAAAAGGATTTTTGTTCCTTAAGACCTCACCGAGGGCATTTATTCGTAGTTTTAAGCAAATAGCACACTCCAGTGAAGTAATAGTAATACACCAACTCATTTTTTAATTAAGGGAAGCACCCTCGATCGCGGAAACGTTTCTCGGTCGTTTGTTTTGATAAACCTTGTTGGTCGTTTTGGTGATGTGGAGTTCATTGGCGTTTACTGTTTTCAATCTTGCATCAAATTGATTCTTGGACTTTGTGTATTTTTATCTTTGGACAGCTTTTAAAAAGTACTTATCAAGTATAAAGCTCAGACCTTAACTGTGGTTAATCGAAATTGTTCAGTTGTGGGCTCCACCAACTATCGTTACACATTGAAGAAATAGGAAACACCCGAGGCAAGGGAAGAAGGATTGTTCTTGTCCTGCACCATTCACTTAACACTGATTTAGAAGTATTCAGAAAAACATGGAAAGGAGAAAATAATGAATTAGGTTGATACACAAAATGAGGAGAGGAGGTATGCTCCATTTTGTCAATTATTATTATTATTATTCGGCCTTCATCCGACGTTTGTCAGGTCGGCCGCTCGACACCTTTTTCTCCACTTGACTCGGTCTTCCCAATCTCCTTCTCTCTCTCCCACTTAATTCACAGCTTACAAAAGAGAACCCAAAGTCTTGGATACCTTATTGGTGAAAAGTTCGTCGATGAAAAGTGACGAAATGTTCACTTTCTGACGAAACTTAACCGACGAAAACATTTAACCGATGAACTTCACCATTTTAAGTAATTCAGTTTTGGGAGATTTTCGATAAATTTGAGGCCACTTATTAAGAACAAAGCGGATAAGTTTCGATGATTAAATTCCGGTCTCCTGGCTTTGGCTTTGGAATGCTGCCCATTTGCATAAGTGAAGAATGAAAAAAGGAACTCGTAGTGCAAGACAGTAGTATTACATGATTTGAGGGTTCGGAGACCTTTTAAATTTTTTTTCAAAATGGTCGTCAGAATACCTCAAATCATATAATTCTAATATCTTATACTGTGTGTGTTCCCATACACTACTTTTCTATATAATGGTAGCCCTATGAAAGCAATTTTTATACCACTATAAAAGCACACTTTTATTGTACTAAAAAAAAAGTTGGTTATGTTTTTTTCGTCTTATGTTTTCTTGGCTAAGTAAGTAAATTTGACGTCCAGAGACTTAAGACGGGAATGAAGATCCCGTTATGCTGAAGAAAGCTTGGTGGGAAGAGCTATTTGGAACCGATGGGTCGCTTTTACACAATTACACAAATACGATCGGTCCTCACAGTTTATTAATAAAATAGTTGCACATGTAATGGTCTTCTTCTCGTTTATGGTGTTGGTGCCGTATTGCAGGTTCAGCCTCTCGGGTCTTTCGTCCACCAGGCTTCTCTTTCCTGATGCACGCCGAAGTAGCCCATATCCTCTATCTCTCCATTGCTTCTTTGGTCTTCTTCTCAACCTTCTTACTGGTACTATACTTTCCAAAGCCACTTTTGCTGGGTGGCCTTCTCTCCTCCTCACATGTCCGTACCATCTCATTTTCTCCTTGAACTCGTTGATGTTACTCCTTTGATTCTTCTCAACATCCTCATTTTTGTTGCCTCCAGTACCCTCTCCTGCTTCTCTCCCATTGTCCACACTTCTGCACCATACAGGAGAACAGGTCGTATTATGGTTATGTATTATGGTAAAACTTTATCTTGAGTTTCGTAGGCTATCCCTATGTCACTAATAACACTTGACAGCTCTCTCCACGTGTTACAACCTGCTGCCACTCTAGCTCTGACAGCCACATGCTACCCTTCCCTGGTATCTACGGTCACTCCAAGGTATTTGAACTTCCTGCTTGAGCCTATCATTGCTCTTGTCTTTGATGTTTACTATCACATCCCTCCTGCTACTTGCCATGACATATGGGCTTTTGGTGTTTACCTTCCTTGTGTTCTGGGCTCACTATGATTCCAACTCCATTTCTTCTGTTCCCTTCTCCACTGCAATGTATTTTGTATCCTTCCAACAGTTCTCTTGCACTTTTTCCACTCCATTTGGTTTCCCATACACAGGATGTCGACGTTTCTTTTCTTCCAGACATCGGCTATCTTTCTTCCTCTGCCAGTCATTGCGTACCAGCTGGCTTACTTGAGTTCCGCTAACTTCTTTCGGCATGCCCGCGGTTGCCATGGTAAAATATTCACCTAAGGTATACATATATCAATTCTACAAGTAGTAATAATGTTTCTACCAGCTTGCTTTTTAGCTCCTGAATTATAACAGAGTGGCTGTCTAAAGCAGTATTACAACTACCTGAGAATGGTAAATGAACTACAGATCAAAAGCCTCCGCATTAAATTTCTTGAAAACTGCAAAGAAGCAGAGATCATACCGAAGTTTTAGAGGTTCCGTATACTGACTAACGGATGTTTTGACAACCAATCAGTCAGTCATTTTCAACAAAAAATTTTGTGCAAAGAGATCATAAAAGCAAATGAAAAACACAAAATAAAAAAACCAGAAGCTTAACGAACTTACAGACGCCATTAAAACCAAAGCACAACAGCATGTCATCCCTTCCATCATCCTCTATTCACGCATCAGTAGAAATAAAGTGTTTAAAGAACAGTCCAGAACACAACAAAAAACTAAAAGCACCAGCGACAGAACAAGAACTCCCGTTATTCTGTGTAGAAAACACCGTAGTGAGGTATGAGCTTGAAAATGAATCTCCATAATACGTCATAAAAACTTTAGGACCGGGACCGAAAAATAAAGTACAAGATGAATTTGACCCAAAGGACGTTCTGGTAGAATTCGACAAACTACTGAAACATTGTAACAACAATAACGTGAGCAACGACACTATCACTGATATCAACATTAAAACTCTTAATTACATAAAAAAATGCAAGATGAAATCCTCAAAAAATATCATAATGACTAAGAAAGATATCCTGTTAGCGATACCTTTCAACAAAAATATAAATAATTATTGTGTTATGAAAAGAGAAACGCATGAGTCGAAATTAGATGTTAAGGTCAACTTGCCACAATTCGAAGAGATAGTCACCACCAGAAAGAATGCAAAACACTAAGTGTTGAAAGAGGAAGAATTGTCAACAAGCTGAAACAGTTGTACGAGGACGATCAGATCAGTGAGGAGTTATACCGAAAACTAAAACCAGTAGGAAGCCAACCAGTCAGACTTTATGGACTTGGAAAATTACACATCAGTTACAGTACGTCCAGTACTGTCGATGCTAGGATCTTCCTACTATCCCCACTATCAAATAGCATCGCAGGTAGCAGATTGGCTGTCGGTAGTGGATGAATGCAAGATCAACTCATCCACAAAGCAGATCAGCAACAGTCTTAACAACATCAAACTACAGGGAGATGAAGAACTGGTGAGCTTTGATGTATCATGATAATATACAAACATTCACATAGCAAGAATGATAAACGTTTTTGAAGAGCTACTGTTTAGTGGGAGGTATGAACTTCCATCAGTTTCCAAAGAAACCATATCGCATTGGCGGAGATTGTATCTTGAGGAGTCATTATGTCAACACACACTGGAAATTTCAAACAGGTGGATGGGCTAGCCTTGAGTAGTCCGCCAGCACCACACTTGGCTAAAGGATGGCTAAGTCAGTAACGATCCAACCATCCGAGGAGATTCCAAATTTTTCACCGTTACATGGACGATATCCTACAAGAGATCAAACGCAGCGAGATCGAAGGTAAACTAAACATGATCAATCAACTACACAACAACTTGTCCTTCACAATCGAGAGACAGAAGGAAAAATGTCTTTTTTGGATATGCAAATTATATGTGACCAACAAGGCAGACTCAGTTCTACGTGGTATAACGAAACTGCAAACACAGGATTGATTTCGAATTACAATGCGTTGGCACCCCGGCGTTATGACATGATGACGTGATGACCATGTCCATTTATGAATAGACTTATGCTTGAAAAAAGTGTTGCCAATTCGCAAATTGTTTTCATTGCAGAACTCTAGCATTCTCTCTCCGTTGTCATTGGTGCTGGTATCTGATCCAAAAGGCCCTACTATGCTTGATATCCTTTACCTGGCTCGACTTGTGCATTCCAGTCACCCATTACTATTTTTACATCATGACTCGGCAGATTGTCCATGGTCTTCTGCAGCTGTGTAGAATTCGTCTTTGCTTTCCTCGTCAGCTACCTCCGTTGGTGTATAAACGTGAACTATTGAGGTTTTGGCATGTTTTGTATCAGTCTGGCTGTTATAATCCTGTCTGATACCGAGTCCCATCCAATTAATGCGGCCGTCGTTTCCTTATCAAGGAGAATTCCTACCCCTCTCACGTGTTCTTCTTCATCCCCGAAGTACATCAATGTAACTCCTTCGCTTGACAGTCTGACTTGCCCTGTCCATCTGATCTCACTCAATCCTAACACTGATAGTCCGTAGTTCTTCATTTCACGTATTACCTGCGCTAACTTTCCAGTGTCATACATGTTTCTTACGTTTTATGTTCCAATCTTTGTTTGGTGTTTGGCGAAGAAGATATGGGAGTTCGGGGTATAAAGTTCCTCGCGGCTTTGCTCCATACTCGTCATAGATACTTCAAGAGACACTGCAGGAAAAGAGGTCGTCTGAACTGTCCCTGCAGATGTTCGCACTCTTGCTCGACGCCTTTGATTTTGACGGGGTTGGTCATCTCATGCTGTTTCTGTAGTTCTGAGGTTTTGATGAGGTGAGATGACTGGCCTTACGCCCAACCTGGCTTGGAACAGGCTATGGCGGAGTTCTCGAGGAGAACAGCATCTACTAATTACACGAAGGATAAGTATAGGAGCCGCACTCTGACAATCAGGCTCTATTGATTTTTTTGTCGTAGTCAGGTTACCCTGACCTCAGAACAATGGAAGTTGGACTTCTGGTTTGTGCCCCTTGCATGTTGATTAGACTGATACTAATTTTCTGCTTATATTTTTCAGCTTTGAAACTGATAATGAATTATCGAAAATATTCACCTAACATATCCATGTATCAACTATTCTTGGGTTTTCCTTATAATAGTAAAGCTTGGAAAATAATTAATCTGTTTCAACACTTGTTTTGATATAAGAGATTTACAAAAGCATATTTTATGGTTTCATTTCTTAAACCCATAAGATGGTTGTCAAATGTTATGAAGTATCTTGTGTTAATCATTTTCTAATTCTCATCTTATATTTTAATATTTTAATGTAGATAGGCATAGCTTATTATTTCATTTTCATGTATATCATCAAGGCAGCTCACTGACATTTTATTTATAGAGTAGCTTCCAAGTTGATGAGAATCACTTTTAATGGTTTTCATATTATCATCTACGTGTTTATTAGAAAATAACACTATTTTATAATCTTCATGTTTGATATAATTTTTGATAATGTTCTTCTGAACATCTTAAGCAGTCTTACCACGATTATTATTACTATTATTATTATTATTTTTATTATTATTATTATTATTACTATTGATGGATACATCACAGTCAGGTGAAATTGACTGGTAATCACTTCAGCATCCGAATAGACTCTATTCTGACATGTTGAGTGTGTTGCGTAGTATATGGGACGTGCCAAGCAGCGCCACCCTCTGACATTTTTCTACACTTCTCATTTCCAGCTTGATCATTTTTGCGTGCCTTTCCAGTTCCCCGATGGCTCCCAATGCACCATTCACTATTGGCACCACATTGGCTGATGTCCGCCACATTTATTATTACTATTATTATTATTATTATTATTATTATTATTACTATTATTATTATTACTATTATTATTATTATTATTATTATTATTATTATTATGGGGGTAAAGTCTATGCGTCCAAGTTCGTGCCCCTGGATAACCTCTCTTTGTTGAGAGGTGAACCGAATATAGACAGTCCGGAAGTATTTCTGAGTTGTTGTTTGCGAATTCTCGTGTTGTTTCAATGAGTTTTCTGAAGAAAAAACCGACTGAAGGGAAACCTGGAAGTCGGAGGGTCTCT
>RDPX01000679.1:102893-133134 GCA_003991215.1 Morbakka virulenta | reverse complement strand
AAAGAGATGGAATAACATTATCTCCAACGTCCTGGAAGGATAATGAACATATAAGTAGTAAAAGAAGTAAACGATAGATATAGTTTCTTTTTATATATTTTTAAATTTACATGCTCTAATTTTGACACCATTGATTGGCTTTTTGAATTCTAACTGACCACATTCTTAAGAAGGCTAGTTACCATTCCCTTCAAAAAGTCAAACTGGACCGATGTAAGAGTTTGGTGCTAAGACATGGCGTTTGTACGCGTACGCCGTTTTTATGCCCTCGACTCTTGACAAAGGTGTAAATGGTTTATTATTTTTTTAAAAATTATAATTCGTTTATTTATTTGATTTTCTAAAATTTTATGTTATTTTACTGTTTATTTAAATATACATTTATTGATGTGTGTATTTATATATTTTATTTATATATTTATTAGTTTACTTCCACACAACGCGAAGTGCCACTTTATTGTTTAAGGTTACTTATTTGACAAAAGTTTGGTTTTTTTTCCTCCCTCTCTCTTTCTGTCTGCCTGTTTGCCTCTCATTTTCACACAACCTTTTGGCCTTTTAAACTTTTAGCTTTTTTTTATTCAAAAGTAACCTGTGACCGTGAATTTGAAATTATTATTATGGAAAGAGAAAGTCTATATTTCTAAATGGACACAAAATGTAGTGCATAATATTTTGAGTTCAATAGATCAATTTTTTTTTCAGGTATTTGATACCTTGCAATCACATTTTACCAAATCAAAAGCGGATCATTAAAGAGTTGGACTTTTACTGCAAAAGTGCTACAATGTTTTTGTACCTTATTCCCAATTGCTGCCTGGAAAATTCGAAGCTCTGTAAGTCGCGAATCCAAAATGGCTTCCTTCCTGATGGAGTTGAAAAAGACGATGAAAAACCGCCAGTGGATTATCCAACAGCCGCACAACTGAGATATCCTTTATCACTTGAATCCTTCATGAACTATCTGCACATTGCAAAATTTAATTTGTTTGCATGTAAGAGAGCCTGTCGTTGTTGGTCAGCAGTGTATGATGGAATGGATGTTATGACAGAGTTGCCAAGACGACGTTTATCAAGTAAGTCAGGAAGAGGTAGTATAACCTCAGAGGACAGGCTCAGAAATTTGTCAAACCAGTTTGACAGAAGTCGGTCATCTTCACTTATTACTGGGCCCAGATCAAGAACATCAACGTCAGAAAGCCGCGAATTTAAACAACCAACGGACTGTCTTGGTCCGTTTTTGAATGCCCTGTTTGATCGAATTGAATTAATGATGGAAAATAGTTTTTATGTCAATCTTTCACTTACGGAGTTAGTGTCACGAATCGCCTGTTATCCACAGCCATTATTACGATCTTTTCTGCTTAATTCGAATTTGGTGTTGCAGCCAGGAGTAAGATCTCTATTTCAGGTAAGCTTCCATTTTTTGTTTAGTGTCTTACCATAATTGTTGTTGTTGTTATTCTTGTTCTTGTTCTTATTCTTATTCTTATTCTTATTCTTATTCTTATTCTTATTCTTATTCTTATTCTTATTCTTTTTCTTATTCTTATTCTTATTCTTATTCTTATTCTTATTCTTATTCTTATTCTTATTCTTATTCTTAATCTTTTTCTTATTCTTATTCTTATTCTTATTCTTATTCCTATTCTTGTTCTTATTCTTGTTCTTATTCTTGTTCTTATTCTTAATCTTATTCTTCATCTTATTCTTATTCTTATTCTTATTCTTATTCTTATTCTTNATCGAATTGAATTAATGATGGAAAATAGTTTTTATGTCAATCTTTCACTTACGGAGTTAGTGTCACGAATCGCCTGTTATCCACAGCCATTATTACGATCTTTTCTGCTTAATTCGAATTTGGTGTTGCAGCCAGGAGTAAGATCTCTATTTCAGGTAAGCTTCCATTTTTTGTTTAGTGTCTTACCATAATTGTTGTTGTTGTTTTTCTTGTTCTTGTTCTTATTCTTATTCTTATTCTTGTTCTTATTCCTATTCTTATTCTTATTCTTAATCTTATTCTTATTCTTATTCTTATTCTTATTCTTATTCTTATTCTTATTCTTATTCTTATTCTTATTCTTATTCTTGTTCTTATTCTTGTTCTTATTCTTAATCTTATTCTTCATCTTATTCTTATTCTTATTCTTATTCTTATTCTTATTGTTGTTGTTGTCATTGTAATTGTAATTGTTTTACCTTGTCATCGTCACTGATTGGCACCGTCAATCCGAAAGTAGATGACCTTTGCTACCACAGAACAGGATCTTCAAATATACTTTTTTTCACTCTCTGTTTGTTGACACATGACCACTCGGGCTGCAACAGCCCCTTTGCTTTTAGCCAGTTAGACACACACCTTTCTCGATACACTCACTTTTTTTCACCAAACTTGCCTCATGAAAATTAACTTTCAAATCCTTCCTTAACATAGTTCAAATGCAACTATTCCTCATGGCAAGTTTCACCATCCCACTCACCCAGGCGAAAGAATATTATACCCGTGAAACAAAACCTGTATCCCACAATACTTGACCTCGCTCTTTGAAGATTCTATGATCAACAGTTAATAAATAATAGTCCAATGATTAAAGTGTATTCAGTTCCCAAAAGTGCATAGAAGTTTATACTGTAGAGAGTCGGAACTATTCGAGTCATTGTAAATTCTTGATCCTGATATCAAATAAAGTATGAAATAGATGCACATTTTCCAGAAAAACGTTCCTATCAAACTAGACGAAATGATAGGCAAGATTACCAAGTTAAAAGACCAGAAGTAATAACACTGGGCTGCGTTTAATACGTTTTTTCAAAGGTCGAAGGTTTTTGAACTGATTTGTGATTTTCAGGGGCGCTGAATCCAAAAATGCCATCCATTTTATTTGGTCAAGTTTTTGAGATGTAAATAGTGCACGTTTTGACACTAGAATAGTATGCAGTTCAAGAAAAACAGGGCGCTAGCTGGCCCAATCTTTTTATATAGAAAACGAAACTGGGATAGCCTCAATCTGAAACCAAAACTGCATCCGTCTATAACTTTAGTAAACGGAAACTCTGTTCTTTTGTTTACACCTAGATGGTCATTGATTGTTTTCAGAGCTGAACTCCAGTCAAATGTGACTTGAAATCGCAAGGAACAGATGTAGTGTTTCTATTTAGTATTAGAGCAAGAGAGAATGGATCGCAAATGTACAGATCATCCTAACAGGTTCCATTGTATATGTAATCATGTGATTCTTCCTGGTCGCGTTGCAAAAATAACTGATTTTGTGAATAAGGCATATCACGCCCACTTTGGAGTTAAGCTTGGAGATCAGGACAAGCCATTTGCACCCCATGTTAGCTGTAAAACTTCTGTTGAGAAATAACAAAAGGAAAAGTATGCCATTCGGTGTTTCTATGTGGTGATGAGAGGGTAGAGATCATGTGATAGACGGCTATTTTCGCATGACTAACTTGCAAGGAATCAATCGCAAGAACAAGGATTGTGTTCAATTTCCTGATTTTCCGTCCGCCATAAGACCAGTCTCTCATGGTCCAGACCTACCTATTCCCGAGCCAGATGTTGCAATGGAATGTAGCTCGGAATCTGAATCTGATATAACACATGGCAGAATAGAGGGTGAACAATACATGCCAGGAAATCATGGCTGGTTGATCTGTGGAAATCTTAAGGTTGTTGGATTGGTTTTGAAACTTCGGGGTGGGTACACAAAGTATATATACTTTCTGTGTTAGTAAGACAGTCAGGCTGATGATCAACGTTATATCAGATAAGAATGGCCGCCAAGACAAGATTTGGAATCTTGTTCGGACATTGTTCAGTTTCGCCCTCCTCTTGAACCAAACAAGATATTACTTCCACCTATACATACCAAACTGGAACTTATGAAGAACTTTGTAAAGGCAATGGGTAAGGAAGGCAGAGGGTTTCCTTCACCAGAAGTTTCCTCGGATAAGCTTTGAAAAGCTTAAGGCTGGCATTTTTTATGGGCCTCAGGTACAGGACCTGACGAAAGACTCAATGTTCGATGATGCGCTTAGTGCAGCTGAGCTGTCTGCTTGGCTGTTGCTTAAGTCGGTAATTCCAACCTTTCTTGGAAGCAACCGGAGTGGAGAATACGAGAAGGAGGTTGACGAACTCCTGAAGAACTTTTAAAAGTTAGGGGCTTGCATGTCAGTCAGAATGCACTTTCTACGGTCCCACTTGGACTACTTCCCCCAGAACTGTGGAGACATGAGTGAGGAACAGGAAGAGCTTTTCCAACAGGACATTCGTGTCATGGAAGAACGCTATAAAGGCCGGTTGACTGTGAACTTTCTTGTGGACCACTGCTGGTGTTTGAAACGAGACGTGGTTGCTTCTTAGCACAGGAAAAAGTCACGAAAAAGGACGTTCATCCATGATTAGCTTTTTGAAATATATAATCTTTATTTTCTGAAATGCATGCTTTTTGTGAAGCACTAAACCCAGAATTAATGGCAATAAATAGCACTAAAAATGCTAACAACAATTCTTTTACAACCTCGTATCTCAAAAACTTGACCTGATTGGACAACATGGGAATGATTTTTGGATTCTGCATAGCAAACTACCCTAGAATCATCTATCACAAGCTTGACCTTTGAAACTTTGCAGACAAGTGAAATTAACTTTCGAGCTTGAAAACTGTATTAGAGAATGAAAGCTACAAACATAAGAACAAGTGGGGTAAAAGGTGGGAAGCTGGTAACCTGTCTTAGGGTAGAATACAGATACAAGCAGAATGATTTTCTTTATCATGTCGTGAGTCGCAGCTTTTTCTGAACTACGTTTCGAGATAGATGCAATTATTAAAGACGTCCATTTAAATAGTTTCATTGTACTCATCAACAGTTTTCACTCAAACATCGTGTTCACCATGGGAAAAGTAAAAGAAAGACAGTTGCCCTTCCTTGATGTCATAGTGAAAAGACAGACTGCGCCATTTCTGTTACTATCTACAGGAAAGCAACTCACACAGACCAGTACCATAATAACGCAGCTCATCATACTGTTATTACGACTCTGTTTGGAAGGGCAGGAAGCATAATTTCAAACCCATATGACCTCAGAAAGGAAGAAAGACACTTTGAAAGGCTCTCTTATCCAATGGATACCATACTAGGGATAACCAGAGAGCATTACGAAAAACTAGCAGGCGTAATCATGAAGACGAAAAAGAACCTATAAAAAATATGCCTCCCACAAATCAAGGGCATCGGTGAATAGCTAAGACGAATTCTCTGACACCATAATTTCGAGTGTTTTCATTTTTCACAACATCCATCCTTAGGACGATACTGTTAAAGCCAAAGGATCCAGTTCCACTTCAAGAGAGAAACAGTTTACAGAATACATTGTAAGAACTACGCTGCCCACTACGTAGGGAAAACTAAGCGTCCCTTTGGTCAAAGACAAAAAGAACACAAGAGCGCTGTTAAAAAAGGTAGCACCAAAAGCCATGAAATAGCGGAGCACTGCTGAACAAAAGATCACCCCTTTGACTGGGAAAATAAAAAGATTCTGGACAGGGAAATGAATACTACAACAAGAAAAATAAAAGAAATCACCCATTTCCCAACAGCACAGCAATCACATCAACAGTGTATCTTACACTCTTTCAGAAATATGGTTTTCAGCATTACAGAAAAGAAACACGACAAACACAAGATAGACATGGTGCCACTCTTTAAAACATTTCTATTCCTGTCACCAAGCACGTCCGTACTGTCAAAGTACAAAATAGTTGTACCTAATTTTTTCAGTATCCTGGCGATGGGAGAAGTATCCCTCGAAACTCACGACATGATAAATAGCCCACATCAATGGCTTCCACTGAGTCCATAAAATCAAAATTTTTTAAGCTAGGCTTCAGTAGTTGATATAAAGCACGAAGTATACCATTGCAAAGCAACAATAGCCAGTGTTAAAACTAATGATGACATTGAAATTAGTTAGTATCAAATATTAATATGCCACGATAATAATATCACCGATGATAACATTGGTAAATTTTGATTTTTAGAAATAACAAAATAAATTCCTTTTGCCTTGCGCTGCAAAAGTCTCATGGTGATTAAAGAAACAATGAGGTTTTTTTAATTAACTGTTTCAAAACGGGGTCATTATTTAAAGTACTTTTGTATCTTGTGTTTGTATGATACCCGGGGTAACTTTGAAAAATATAAGTGAGTTGGGTATTTTTTTACCTTTTTGATCCTGGTATGAACATAAAATGCTTAAAGCAGTTTGAGTCACTAGTTCACACTAAGCAATTGGAAATTGCATTTACAGTGTTTAGTGTCGCTCCCCGTAGTGCCTTTTACAAGAGTTAGCAAGCGATGGATTGGGCCATAACACTAGATTGTATATCTGATCTGGTCAGGCCCTGACATAAAATTTATAAAGGCTGAATATTGCTTTTTAAAACTGCAGCTACATTGGCCCTGATTTTTATCTGTTTTAACATATAGCTAATCATGAAATGACAGATACACGTAATAAAGAGTTATACAAACGTAAATAATGCATAAGATATGTTTTAAGAGAAGATCGTTAATCATTCTCAACAGCATAATATTGCTTTTTGATAACCCACCTACTCCGTTCGGATCTCTCTGCAGTCCAAATTTAAGCCTATACCATCAACCTATATCACTGGCTGACTCTCCTTTTTGCTTTTCTTCAGCTCTTCCTTCAAACACATAGCTCTTCATACCTTCCCTTATCATTGTGTGACCGAAAAAACATAGCTTTCTTGAAATTATCTTCCTGGGCAGTGCATGGTTGCTCATATCTTATAGTATATACAAATGTATTTATAATCCACAGCAGACGTAAGGATGGATATCTACTCACTTGTTTGTCTGTCACCTTCAGATTATATTTTGATTTTTTTCTTTCCGTCTTACTTGCTATAACCAGGATGACTGTATCCAGTTTTTGCCAGTTCGGGATCGTGAAGAAATGTAGGCTTGTGTCAAAGTTGTTTGCTAAGGAGGAGAGGGATTTGATGGAAACGACTAATTCACTTCATTTGTTGCTGATTATTTGTAGTGAATTAGTCAATATCGTACTCCTAAAATCGAAATATTTTTCAGGAACATGGGAAAATCGTTATTGTACTTGCTTGGTAAATAAAAAATACCGGGTCATATTCCTGATTAAGAAAGGAGTTCAGAGTATCACTAGAAACTCTTGGTTGGCATTGAAACAGAGGAATCATGAAAACAGCCGCTTTCGATAACTAAGTGTGAATGGTCGGTCGAGTTGTTGTATCATGAACCTTCTTGAGCAGCTAAAATTTGTACGTACATGTATCTACATGCATGTGCACGCTAAGTCAATTTAAGTAAAACGAAAACATCAGCTTGGAGGGGGATATACATATGCTCCAGACAAGTCCATAAGCCACTAATTAAGCAATAGGTTGCTCGAGAAAAAAAACACCACACCAAGCAATAGGATCTTACTGAAGAAAGAGAGAAGAAACCTGGTAATTGGCAGACATTTTTTATACCCTGTACTGATCAGGTAAGCAAGAAAAAGAGAGAGTTTTAGAGGTCATCTGTTCAGTTTTAATAGCTATTAGGGTTCAAATTTTTTTGGAAAAAAGGAACATCGACTGTTTCTGAGTATGAGTTGACAGGCAGTCGAGTGGCACAAGGGCACTAAAAAAAGTGCATAAAAAATGCAGCGAGTTTGGAGAAGTATCGTGGGAGTTTTATTGAATTCCCATATAACACATTGCCTGCTTCAGGCAAGTAACTGTTTGATTTATGTAACAAGAAATCAAAGTTTTTCCCAGACATCAGGTCTAGAAAAATTTCATCTGTTCAGTTTGAATTAGGAGGATATTTGAAAGGTATGTTTGAAGTCGTTAAATTCTCTTCGTATTTGGAACTTTTTTAAATAGACGGGTCTCCGTAAAGTTATATTTGGCGTTGACAGTAGATATACACAGAAAGGGTAAAACAGAATGGGTGAGACGAGAGAGTATTGGTGGGCCGCGAAATACCTTTTACCACAGGGAGTCGCCAGCTCATTAGAAGTGGTCCAACTAATGCATTGATTTAGTATGTTTAGAATCCTTAATTTTCACATTCAACAGTGTTCTCAGTTTAATAAAAAGAAAATAAACTTGTGGCACCAGCTAGAAGTTATATTTGCATTGAATCTGTAGAACAGTCCGTTGGCGGTTACTTGGCCATTGTACCTTATTCGAATTTTATTATTATGGCCTTGGTTTTGTAGACTTAGATTATTAGCAAATGAGATATTACGATTTATTCTATTATCAGATTTATATTTACTGTACTACTATATATTACCAAGCTTCTCACTATCAATAGGTATAGATCTGCCGACACGTTTTCTCTTTCTGTGACTGGCTCGTCTCCGCCTGAAACTCAGTCTTACATATTTCTCGGACTTATTTTTTGTTATTAAATTCACTGGAGTCAATAGATTGAAGCGATTGCCAAGTCTCAAACTAAGAAAGTAGATTTTCTGTATTGTGCTTGCTTATAACTTCCTCTTTGAAGATTTCCTACGTGTCTATAAGAAAGCAATAAGATCTTGCTTGGAGTAATGTTGTCCTTTTTAGGCTAGACCACCTGCCTGTTCTCTCGACATGCTCAATCGTATTAGACGTTGCATTAAAAACATAATCGAAACTTCTCTTGCTACCTAACTTCAAAGCCTTTACCTTCATCATTGTGTTGCATTCCTCTTATTAAGTAATTATATGAAAATTGTTTCAAAGGTTGTTATTCCAGGGGTCAGTAGCGAGAATAACCTTCCGCCACCTATTAGTGCTTCTAATGACTTGCATCCGTCACAGCTTCTGACAACCAAATGCAGGTCCTGGCCTTCATGTGTGTCTTAGATATAAGCCCAACTGAACTGTGTTTACTGAAAGAAGGGGCGAAGGCAGGTCTCTGGCACCGCAACCAGATGCTCTGAGCAGATAGTGCTCATCCGCCAAGGCAGGCAGCCCATCAAGGAGAAAGAAAACTCTGATTTCAAATCTCCGCTACCTTGCGACTTCATCCAGACATGGAAAAACCAGAGTCAAAAAACCGGATTTTTCCCAGAGTCAACCTCTGGGAAAAATCCGGAATCGGAGCCCCTAAGGCAGTTTGTGGTTCTTTTCCTTACAGCACATTAATCAGTTTTATTTTACTCTAACGACAGATTGTCAATGGTAAATTTCCTCGTCTAAAGCATTGTCAAATCGTGATTCGTTGCGCTTCTTCTCCAAGTAATTTAGAGGGAAATATATGTGCTGGTTCATGTGATATATATGTGATAGCTTAGAGATTTCGAGTTTTGCAACAAGGACTCATTAGATACAATGAAAAACCAGCATGTTATTTAGGCCTAACGTAAACTTGCCTGGGGTTCGCTGAAAAAGATATTTGTATTATATGGACAATTACGTGGATGCGTGCGCGGAATATTAAAGAAATATATAACGATGATCTCGGTGATTAAAAATTTGGTTTTATTTGACTTATGGTGCAAGAGTTGGGGTTTGGGATATATCTGATGTCTGTAACACTGTAAATAGAAAGTTAAGACATAGAAGGACAGAAAGCTGGTACATTGATTATGTTTGAGAAATGATGGGTCAGAGCGGGACTGAGAAAGGCACAAAACAGAGGTGGTGTAAAAGATACAGCTGAGGTGCGACTGCTTGTGAAGGTGCGACAGTTATCTCTTGAATGACAATAAGGACTTTTATCCCGACAGTTGCAGATTTGTAAGGAGCTTAATTTTTTTCTGACTCGTTTTACTTTGAATGACATAAATGGTTTTTTTTGTATTGCAAAACGTCTTATATTTTTCATTTTGTGTTTTGGACCCCATTTTTTGACGACTATTTTTATTTTAGATCTTTTCACTATCAGTCACATAAAAAACAGTTGAATTTTTTACTCTATTTTATCCGATACAAGGCGTTTTTTAAACCATTAATTTATTTCCTCCCAAAGATTCTTACAACTATTGCTAACAAAACAGATATGTTTGTTTCACAAATGGAAGATCACCAGCGTCTTTTATTCACAGCAAGACTCAACCTATTTAAAAGACAAGAGCATTTAAATGCAAATGTGATTACTGAGAGTGACAAAGATGAATCAAAAAATGAAAGTTCCAGTGAATCTTCAGTGGAGACATTACCATCTGGTGGCGTCGAATTTCACTCATCGGGAAAGAACCGATTGAATCGTTTTAATTCGGTGGTAAGTCAAAACACTTTACCATTGAAGAAAGAAAATGAGCCACCAAAGCGTTCGTCATCTGTGGTATCACCTTCGGGGCCTGGTTCTTCGATCATTGGACTGTTACACCCAGTTATCCGTCATGCACCCAGGAGCCCCACTAGAAAACCGAAAACAGAGGGGAGCCCGTTAAAAATAGATATGCTTCAGAAACGGAAAAACCAACTTATTATGCGAAATGCTGTTTACTGTGCACTGACTTTGGAAGAATGGTTACAAGAATTGGCAGCCATCTCTTTAGAACACAATCTTCTTTAATTTTTATATGTTCAGCTAGATTTTGATGCAGTTGTAAGTGTGATTTGTAGCGGGTGAATATAACTGCACAGCACAATACCTTTTCACTTAATGAAGACCTAAAGTAGTAAAGAGGTCCACACTGTTGGATTTATTTATATATCAGGTTTCAATATTCCATTTTTGAAATTACTTTTGATGTTTGAAAAGGGCCCGAAATAAAGTCGAATTTCTTGTACCTTCTATTTTGCGGTTTGTGTTGCTACACAGAAGATGCACTGATTACTTTTTTTGCACAGAAAGACTTTCAGCGTGATATTCAATAATATGGTATTTAAACTTTGCAATTTTTAAAATTATTGATGCTGTTTTTCAATAAGACGACGCAAGAAATTAAAGTTTGAAACTACGGAATAATTTTAAACAATTTTTTGCCGTTAAGCGTTGTGTAAAAATTCAAAAATCTGGAGGTTGTTTTTTTTAATAACATTTTTCTATATCTTGGACATCTAATTTTTCCTAGTTGAAAATATTTAACCTGTATGGTGACAAGCAGGCACATGCTCATTTTGTTTCTGCTAATGTGTTTTATCTTGTACGCAGAGAAGCACAGTTGCAGATTGAGCTGTGCGTGTGCTTTGCTGGACATGTTGCCAGATACTCGCAGAAATCCTGCCAGTTTAACTTAAATGGTAGCTCAGCTGGCCGAGATATATTGGCTAGTGTTTAATTAGAAACAAAATGGAAAGGATTGTCGACATCGGGCAATTTCTGCCTAATTTCTTGCAGAATGTTTGTAGCAGTGAATTTCGCGAAGAGATTTGGTGAAGTTTACAGTTGATATAGAATTTTAATTCGACTGCTGAATAAACTTGAGAGATCGCCTGCATAATTCTCGCTTTGAGATACCACGCACTGTTTCAATGTTACTGCATGAACTTTTTTTATGCCTTTAATATTTGGTAAGAAGATATGTGTTTTAAGAACTGTTAAAAGGGTTTAAAGAAAAATCGGGAAATCAAATAGATGTTATGTAGGTAAAAAAAAGATTTGAATTACATTTGTATTACCATCGACGATAAGGTACGTTGTTATTGAGCCCGTCGCGCACTCAACACAACCTTTTGTTGTTGTTGTTATGCGATTGCAGCTCGGAAATTAGTGACATGCGACTTACCTTGTATTTCCAGCAAATGAACAAGTGGATAATTTGGGGGAATGTTACCAAAATTTTATATTGTAATTTTGACCATTTTTCCAACATTACTTTGACATAAAGGCCCTTCATAGCAGTTCAACAAAAAATAAAATATAATATTCCTATGAGAAAACTTGGTTTTTATAGAATATCACTAGACAAACGTCAGTTAAAATGATATACAATATTAAAAATAATTAACCCCTTGAGGGTATGTGTTCCCATTGTAGACAGGGGTTGCTTCTCACAGGCATTTTTGGGGGACAGCCACCAAAACAAGGTTTGAATATCTTCAAAAAACGTTTTTGCTCAAGTATCAGAAAAACGGACATACTACGTTGATACCTGTTGTTAGATAAGCATTTTTGGTGTAGAATTTTAAGTATCGCAGTTATGATCACTTTTAGTTTAGAGCATTTTCTTTGTTATCTGTTTTTATCTGGGTTTTTTTGTCGCACGATGTTTTAAAGATAATTCTATACAGAAAAATGTATTCCGTACGTCAGAAATTGTAGTTTTTGTAAGGCGAAACGACATGGAAAACTATTTTTTTCAGTGTAACATGGAAGAGATTTTTCCGTAGGCGTCAAAGCTGTTACCTCATTAATCTACATGACCAAATAATAGAGAAAAAGAATGAAAAAATGAGAAAAAGAATGAAAAAATGAGAAAAAAGAGAAAAAAAAATGACTGATTTTTATTAGCAATAATGAGTGAGTAGTTAACCATAATCATGATTACCGTGGTTATTTAAATATCTTATGAAAAACAGAACCGTGTCCAAAATTAGACTTAAATTATTCCATTGACGTGCCTTATTTACCTTATTTTCGCACCATTGGGTCGAGTGGGCATGTACTTTTTGAGCAGTTCTATCACTTCGCCACGGTTTGTATCACTGTGACTAGGAATTGTTTTTTAGCCTGTAAGGAGCACAAAGTTGATTTACATACAATATTTGAAGTTATTAAAGCTGTTTAAAGTAGGGAACGGGGAGGGAACCTTATTATCACATTTTATCTTAATTTACACATTACCGTCTTTTTGAAGGCTGTGTCATGCGTTTTTGTTTTGTGAAATCCAACAGAATTTAGACAAGAATTACAGAAAACAGTAGCAAGGTGGTACCTTCTGGTAATCGAAAGTGTAGTTTTGTCAATCAAGTTTTATATTTCAATGCCCCGTGTTTGTCTTACCTGTTCTTCAAACACCAAAAAAATCAGAGTAAGGATACTTAATTTCTGAAAAAAGCACCTTGCAATAACTGTACTTAACTGTAATCCAAGATTTCTTCTCTTTTTAAATTTGCTATTTTGTCAAACGCTAAAGTAGGCCTTCTGTACGCTCCCTGCTTGTTAGCACATTTTCATAGGAAATATACGGGCATTGCCCTGCATGTTTCGACACTCGGGCTTGCTTTAGAAAAAGCTACATTACAACGAGGTGATTACTGTAAGCAATGGACGTGTGTTTTCTAAAAATTCTTTGAAATGTGCTAATTTCTCTTCTCTCTTATTTTAAACGGACTTCGTTTGAGTTTTTTAAATAGGTATTTTTTTGTGGGGTAGGGTTGCCCGATAAATGATGAAATTTCAGAACCGATTTTTTCATTGCTTAAGCTGAGCAACTTCTTTGCAAAATTATTTAGTCATGTATAACTTCTCTTT
This sequence comes from Morbakka virulenta, assembly GCA_003991215.1. Taxonomy (NCBI): domain Eukaryota; kingdom Metazoa; phylum Cnidaria; class Cubozoa; order Carybdeida; family Carukiidae; genus Morbakka; species Morbakka virulenta. The sequence goes on along the minus strand of RDPX01000679.1, from coordinate 119,721 downwards.
ATATGGGCTTCCAAAATTCTGTCGAATTGTATAAAACAGTTACTCTACGCAGGGTTTTACTGTATTGCGAAAAGTGTCTATTAAGTTTGTTAAGTTCGATAACGGAATATTACAATAGCTATGTAGTACCAGTGACTTGACCAATATCTTGTTTTCCAAAATTTAATAAATGGGTTACAACAAATGGAGAATTATGTATATATTTGGTTTTAGATACATTTATTTAATAATTGACCTGATTCTAAGAGTAATAAGTATCAGGAAGGTTAGCTGGTTCGAATATTTGTATAGTCCCGCTTAGCCATTACGAGGGGCTTAATCCGTAGTTTAGATAGAGTAATTGATTTTTTGCACTGATTTTAGGGAATCTTGTTCTAATGGTTTGCAATCACGTCAATTTTAATAAATTGTATTACTCCGATTTGTAAGAGTGTCTTTTCACCCTGCTGATTATTGTAATTAATAACTTCAAACAACAGTTTTTTGACTAAACTCAGTCGTTACAAAAATGCTATGGATTTCTACGAGAAAGATTTTTGTTTTTATTACCTCTGCATTCCTGGCCTTTGCTTTCGTGGCGAGAGCCCTGGGAAGAGTTTTCTTTTCTTGTTAACGGGCTGACACCCTGGAATCAGATTGCCTGGAGATAGGGTTTGATGCCCGGTAAAGCATCACACTTTTTGTGATGTCCGGTGTGCTCTCCACGGCCCTTGAAAATCCGAGCGAGTGATTAATTTTCGCGTCCGCTCGTACTCATAACCGCAGCAGGTCTCCGAGTTGAGCAGCCTCTGGCCGATAGAACAAAGCAGGTAAGGGAAGTCGGCAAAGAAGATCCGTAACTTCGGGAAAAGAATTGGCTCTAAGGGTTGGGTCTGTCGGGCTGGAACATGAAGCATATGGCTTCGGTCTGAACTGGCCCTGGCTCGTAACACTGCCTGTGCTCTCGCTCTTTTGGGGGGCCAGGGCCGTGCAGTTGTGAACTTTGGCATTTAGAATGACATTAGTATCAAACAGAAGGGAATGCGAATAGAAATATTTTTTACGTCGTTTGTGAAGGTACGAATGGATCGCGCCGGGAAATAAATAATTTATAGCGATGGTTACCAATAAGTAGAGAGGAGTCTCGAGCGCTAAATTGTCTGCAAGTTGACACAAACCAAGGGCGTTGTAAAGGCGATGATCCTTGAGAGCGTATCAAACATGGCAATTGTTTTTCTATCAACGCAAGTTTGATTCGCACTTTTACTGTTTTTAACTTACTAGTAGAGAACCATCTTTAGCACGGCAGATATTGATTGCTGAAGCGAGAGAAGTATCCCGGCCGCAAAAAGGCAGGTTTGATATCGCTTAATCCAAATTCTCCCAATGTCTACAAAAGTAGACCTCTAAGCCAATGCTTGTTTTATAGACACATGGAGCATATTTGGCATTAAATTATGTCCCTCGTTATTTCAGGATAGATGATAGGCAAGATGAGCTATAAACTGATATTTAGTTTGGTACTATGTGTCAGTATAAGATATAAGAATTGTGCCAATTTTCAAAATTTCAAAAGAATCTGAACTGCCAACCACGTTCTGCACTTTGCTGTGTTGGCGAGGTAGTTGGCAGTAAAGATGGTTTTAAAGTTTGTATTTACACTTTACAAGGGTGATTCTGTCTAATAAACATACTTTTATTTTGTTATTGACCGTTACACAAAAAGTTCATGTCAATAAATTTTGAAGTCTACAATTGTAGACATTGGTAGGAAGTGTTAGCATATTTCAGATTTGCAAAATTGAGACTCATATTGATATTTCCTGTCGATTCTAGTTTGGACTACTTAACACTTAGTTATGTAAATGGTGTTATGACTAATATGACTATTGTTATGATTAATATCAATTTCAAGGGGCTTCCCAGTATAAATAGGTGTGAACACTGGTGTATTGAGAATTGGTACAGTATTTTGAAACCACAGAAGCATTCATTTACAAATATAGCACAATGATAAGCTCAAATCAAGTAGTTTGTTGGATAATTCAGATGAAAATGCGTCTTCAATTCAGACTGAAAAGAATACGAAAGAAAGTTGTCAAGAAAACTGCTCCTAAATGGACGAAATCCCACATTGACAGCATTGTGTCTCCTTCCGACCAAGAAAAGAATGCACAGGCAAAGCTTCTTAACGAAAAGCCCCATCTTGCTAATTTGTCTGAATGGGAAGTGGGTCAACTTGTTTTTGAAGATGTAATCAACCTTCTGGTTCGAGAAACAAACGTATATGCATTTCGAGATCGAAACAAGTTTTCAATATTACGAAAGAAAAGACGACGAATTTTGTAGGATATAATGTAAGGATATAATAACCGCTTGGCTGAAGCTGACTACTGGAGCAAGGCAGCTGACCTTGTTTGCGATGTATTTTCTGAAACTATGAGCAGAAATAGATTCCAGGAAATAAAATCGGTTTTGCATACTGCCGACAATCAATCACTTGGCCCAGGAAAAATGGCAAAAGTTAAGCCCGTTTATGATTTACTAAACAGTAAATTTCAGTCCTTCGGTATTGTTCACGAAGATCTAAGTATTGACGAATCAATGATTCCTTACTTTGGACGTCACTCATGTAAGCAGTTCATTCGTGCTAAGCCAATTCGATTCGGATACAAAGGTTGGATGACGGCCAGCAGTACCGGCATGCCATACTATGTATCCATGTATGAAGTTACCTCTGGAAATTCTTCTAAAACTGAACCACTAGGTACGCAAGTCGTCAAAATTGCTGCAGCAGTCTGCAGTGACTTCTGAACGCCATCTATTTTTTTGACAACATTTTTATTTTGTATGATCTCATCAAGCATCTAAAGAACGAAGGTTTTCGTGCGACTGGCACATTATGAGGTAATAGAATGGCTGGCTGCCCAGTCGAAGACGTTCAACATATTAAATGTTAACCACGTGGCTCATTTGACTACCGCTCAGAGGGAGGCATCGAAGTAGTAAGATGGAATGACAATGTTGTCGTCACATTATGCAGCAATGCTGTAGGTGTGCAGCCTCTCGGTGAAGCAAAACGGTGGGTAAAAGGAAAAGGCAAGATATCTGTATCCCAGCCTGCTGTAGTAAAAGCTTATAACAGGGGACTGAGAGGAAGAGATTTGGTTGACCGTGCCCTGTCTGATCTTAGACCGATTATTAAGGGGAAGAAATGGTATTGGCCATTAATTGTGAATGCACTCAACGTGTTGATGGTCTTTTCCTGGCGTCTAATATCCAATGTTGCGATTGACCAGAAATCATTTTGACGCAACGTTGTGTCTATCACGGTGAAGAGGGCCATCCCACGACCATCAGCTGATTCTAGATCTGGTCCTTCTCACGACGTGCCAATTGAAGTGCGATCTGACAACACTGGCCACTATCCAGAGTCTGGTCCTGTAAGAAAGTGTGTTGTCTGCCGGCAAAGTTGCCGAAATAGGTACGATAAGTGCAAGAAGAACATGCATGTCAAGCTTTGCTTTCAGCTCTATCATGAAAAATGAATTATGCAAAAACAGCTGAATTGACTTCTAGACTGTCTCATTTTATGATTGTAGCATTTTAAATAGCTTGAAGAGATGCAAAGATCATCAATGTAAAACATAATGAGTTGTTTTCAATTGCGTTTTCACACTTGCTTTTTCTAACAGATCCTACCAATGTCTACAAAAGTAGACATAGCTAAAAGACACCTTTCCTATCAAAGGATTGCAATTAAACTTTTTACACATCTATTCTAGCCTAAGGCGGATATTTACACCAATTTTGGTAATAAAAGAAGTTAGGGGGACATGGTTGGGAGAATATGGGTTAAAGGTGGTACCAACACCGAACCACTGTAAAGAAACAGTTGAAAGGAACATAGTCGTAGTTTTCCAAAGATTCACTTTTACCACAACTTCTACCTTGTAGTTAATTCCAAATACACAATAATCACCCTACTGCAGTTTTGTGATCGATGCAAGTTGTAATACCATTTTTCGCCGTTTTCAATCCACTGTGTGATTGAGAGTTACCCTTTGAAGGTTTTAAAAAAGATTTTGGCGGAATGATATTGAAAACAGGTGCAGCGAGTTAACTGTTCGATTACTATCTTTTAAGTTCAACAAAGAATTATTTTTGTTTTATTTTTGGCTGCTTGAGGTCATCTTTATACATCACTCCTTATTTCATTGAAGAAAATGCTCCAATGGTTAGGTCCCACAGACAAATTTCTGCAGGGTTTTGACAGTATATTTTGACTGCCGTGGACGTAGTTGACATGCTACAGGAAGCAATTCTGTGGGAAAAAACTCCAATTTTATGAGTGTTTTTCTTTTGTATTAATTATGTTGCGATTGGTAGTCCATACCTAAGAGGGACTTCATCTGATCTTAAGTTGTTTCGTCTCTTTGGATAATGTGTTGTGTAAATTATATTCTGTAGCCTTATTGGTAGAGACGTAGTCTAGGTTGTACTATAAACAAGCCCATTCCTAGATAGCCATTTCACTCTTTTCTTCTATTCTTGGCAAATAATCCAAGATCCTTTAGTTTTATTTGTCACTTTTGCGTTTTTAGTTCTACGTCTTCGATCTTAGTCTGCAAGACACTAAGCACATTAGTACTATGTTATTGTTTATAAGGTCTGCGTTTATGTACCCCTGTGGCGGATTTATCTTAGTGGCGACCATAAAGGAATAATTCACAATACACGGTCAAACATGGTTTAACTTAATTGAGCCAGTCAAGTGAAAATTTATGGTACCTTGCACATCCTGCATATTGCATCGCTGAAGAAGTGACGTTCCTTCCAAAGGTGATCTTTGATTATACGATGTTTGCAGCAATGGACATAAAGCTTATCGAAAAGTTTTTTTAGAAATGTTTAAGTATTGCAATTGTGTAAAACAGAAATCCACAAGTATTATATTTCCCAGGGTAATACTGTGTCGATAACTCCATATCTTTGAAAAGGACTGAAAGGCTGCGTTTCCTCACGGTAGATGGCACAACGATGTCGAAGGAGCGGCGTAGCAAATACCCAAGTTTTCCCTTGTTCATACAGCATCATAAACTTGGCGCTCAGTATTTTCTTATCAATTGATTTTAATCTTTCTTCCGCTTGCTCCTGAATGTCAGTTCCTCTGTTTCGATCGTTACCTCTATTTTACAATCTTGCAAGACTTTTTATCAGGTTTTCCATTACGACTGTATATCGTATCTTGTTTTTCTTTGACTACGGTAAAACCTTGATGCATTTGCTTTGAACTTCTATCTTATTTGGGCAATTAATTCACCTATTCCTCCACATACTTTCTTTGCATCATTCACAGATGTTGCTAAAATGGTTATATCATTCATAAATGCTCTTAGTGTTAGCTTAATGACATTCGTTTCCACATCTGTTGATAAAATTATTTCCAAGTCCAGTACAAAGAGCACAATAGAAACTGTACACGCTCCTGCTATTTCCACCTTAAGTTTTTGCCAATTTGTGGCATACTCTTAGTTGAAAATCTCATTATAAATTCATTATAATATTCAATTAGCATATTCTGCCTTTTTTTTAACCAGAAGTGTATCATAGCTTCTTTAATCGTGTGCGAGTGGTACAGAACCATATACATTCGCTAGATCTAACCAGAATCCTGAGAGATGATCTCTATTTTCTTTTGCGTCTTTGATAGCTGCCCATATGGGGAATTCATGTTCTACGCACCTTATTGTATTTGTTATTTCTGCTTTCTGTACCCTCTTATCTATATAGTCGTTGTTCCTCACTTAGTCTTACACTTCCTTCAATTTTAACAAACATAATTTTACCATCTATATTCAGTAGGGGCATGGTTGAATCTGACCTATGCCTTCCAAATTCTTTTCCTTTGGCAAATAAATGGTCTGTGCTATTTCAGACATTTCTGTGTTTCCCAGTGCTTGGATCCAGCTACGGAAGCAAGTGACCCTAAGACCATACCAAGTAAGCATAGCTACCGCATTCTTTGAAACCAATTTATGCTGCTCCAATGAAACCACCAAATTACTTTCTGGTACAGTGCAGTACTGGTGTTAACAGAATCAACCATAAGCTGATTAGAACCACGGTGTGACAGCTTATTTGTGATGGCAGCAATTTTACATACTATCGATGACCAGTACGTTTTTAAGGTTGGGTCAGGCTTCTGCAGAGATATATGTGGTTTGTGACTAAATGAGACTTCTATTCGACCACTGGTTCTGTAAGCGCCACTAGAAAAATTAGCGTGACTTCAAAAACATCTTGTGAATGTCAATATGTTTAAGTGCCTCCTCAGCAAGAATTTTTGATAGCAACCGCTTTTCACTAGAGGAAAAATAGTATACGTTACTATAATTGACGTGATAAAGGCGCTTTAAGACATGTATCTGGGAAAGAACAACACATAATTTCAGAACAACATAAGGAACTTTTTTGTAATACACATTTACATTAAATGATTTAATTTTATTCGATAATTAACATAAACCAGAGGCTTTTTTATTGCTTAAACTTTAGTTGGTCTATTTTTTCCTGTTTTTGCCAGATATTTGTTTGATTCAGTCGTTCGGATGTTCCAAAGTGTGCAGTGGGGTTAAATTCATTACAAAATTTTTTTGGACATAATCAATTTTAATTACATCTTCTCTATTTTAAAAAGAGGAAAAGCTGAAGTAATATAAATGACAAGGAATTCAAATATTCTTATCCTATCCATACTTTTATTACCCTTCCAAGCCCGTAGCAAGCCCTACTTGCTGGGGGGTCGTTATTAGGGTCTGAGGAGGCCCTACCATGGTTGGGGCCGACGGCCCGAAAATTTTAAAATTTTAAGTCTCTAGATTGGCTTAAACAGCCTTCTTTTGATACATTTCTTTCTCAATCAATAAGGGGTAAAACACCAAATAATGAGAAAATACAAAACATATCCCGTAAATATGTACTGAATTTACACAATACAAATGTTAATATTCAATAAAGTTTTTGATATTTTGGTAAACTAATTTGGATCAGCTTAAATTGGAAAAAAGGAAAATATCTAACTTACTATTAACTGACATTGACAATATTTATATCGGATTCATATTCATTGAGAGCTATTAGAATCGACAGGAAAGTAGAACTACAGAAGAAAAGGAAAATTATTTTAGAAGTTAGACGATGGTTTTACAATACCTTGAAGCTAAAATCTAAAAAAATAATCTGTGTGGGCTACGTTTCCATTCTACAAGAAACTCTTCAAATATAAGGCGATTCAACTTTTCATGTTCGAATGCAAGGAACGCAAGTTCACACTCTCTTTTAGACAGCATGGATCTCCGCTGGGGTGAATCAACACGGGTCAAATAATGAAAAACGCATTCAACACGTGTTGATGTATAGCCTGCAGTTATGGCTAATTCAAAAAGCTTGATCAAAACAGTTGCACTCTTTTCATGATGGCAATGGATTGGATTGTAAACATCTAAAATATTGATGGTACCATCTTTTTGTCTCGGCCACTGATGGCCGCAGAAAGCACAGCTGAGAATGCGGCATTCACAATGAAGGTCTTCGACCGATAACTTCTGTTCACCGAAAAAATCACGAATATATGGAATCGTGTATGAGTAGTTACTTGTCGATAACAGTTTTTGCTTTGCATTCATCCGTCTCACAACGAAGCCAGTTCCAATCTTCTCGAGTGCTCTTCACAACGGTAATTGCTGAGATGATATTTTCGTGAAGTTGATTGGTGTTAGAATTTCCATGAGCATAGCATTTACAAAGACAAACTGCTCGTTTTTAACTAGATGTAATAAACCAAATGCCATGGCACGATCCTTACTTTTTAATTTGGTACCTTTAGCGGCAATATTCAAGCATTTCACAATATCAGAGACGTTTTTATTGATATGCTGGGTGCTTGCATAATGGCCAGACCATCTTGTCACAATCAGCCTTTTCAACGAAGTTCCTTCATATATTTCGGCAACAGCGGCTCTTTTAAAAAAATTATACAAGGACTGTGTGACTTCGAAATAATGCTTCACCTCTGACAAATTTTCCATGACATTTGTGACTATCAGATTGATTTTATAAAAAGTTAACTAAAAAGAAATGAATAAAAACGAAGAGCGAGTAAAATAATTACAAAGAGCATTCCTACATTTATTTAAATTTCCTAATTTTCTTAATTTAAATGGCAGGGTGTTATGTAAATTTTTATCAACCAAGAAAGAGGGTCACCTGGCAACTTTAACAAGTGCTTGTTTGGTCCTGTATGCCTTGTTTTTTTCGGGACATAATTTAAGGCATTATTGAAAACCTGCCAAACACACTCTTCATTGGTACATTGATATAAAGAATACACAAAGAAAAAATACAATCGGACAAATTGGCAATAAAGCAAAAGTTCTGTATGCAATGTTGTAAATTCCAATTGCCATCTCAGCTATTGATTTGCATCGACTTAGAAAACAGCATCAAGCTGTAAGTGTGCTAACACCGATGAAAACTGGGTTCACGTCGAGTTTTGGTCCCAAAATGTTATGTAATGGTTGCTTCTAAGGTATTTGTTGCCATTTACACAAATAAATATTTTATGGAAGCCGTATTGTAATCAACTAAAACACTATAGTGTAACAAGACAACCAGTCACTTAGTGGTTGGGTTTTTGGGCAAACAGTAAACAGGACGCTCGTTTCGGGGATACCCAACTCACAAACTCGACATCATGTGACCTCAAAAGACCCAGAAGACCCATAATAGGTATATTTGCTTGACAGACGGAAGGAAGCGGAAACACAGAGAGACAGGATGGATGGACGTGACAAATGAAAAGATTGCTTCAATTCTTGCGTTTCAGAACTATTTTTAAAACAGTAAGAAAAATATGAACATACTATACTATCTATTGCGAAAACTAAATAAAAAGTTGGAATAGATTTTAATACCTCCCATTTGGTAAATTGTCAGTGCAATCTCCTCCAATTTAACACCACTTAACTCAGCCCATGCGTCCAGGACACAAGAACCAGTCATGAACATTTCAGAAGAAAAGTTCCCTTCATTTTTAACAGCGAGCAGTAACATGGTGGTCAAGCTATCTGAACCTCAGTTGGAATACTTTTGTGTCGATCTGACAAAGTGAATAGCATTCTTAGATTCCTTTCTTGTTGTTATACACAAAAATGCCCATTTAAGTGATATCACAAGATTTCATTATCTTCGGTTCAAATTGCTGGGACCTGCTAAAGATGTAATTGACAGGTTTATCTTTAGTAGACCCAACTATCAAAATGCGATTGACACTACCAAAGAAGATCTGGATGACAGCAAACGAGGACTGGTGCCAACCTGTCCGAGTTTCTAAAGCTGCTACATGTGGGTAGCTCCATTAATTTATCTGTAATTTGCTTCTTTTATGAGAAGCTATCTAATAATGTATTAGCATTGGAATGTAATGGGGTTGAACTATCTCAGCATGGTTCCTTTTATTCCCTATTACTTAAGCCAAACTGCTGCATTAATATGATTGCAAATAAATCGTAACATTTTTCATAATGACCTTAGTTTTGATAAAAGTTTTAACTAGATAATGAAGAAAAGTGAGATTCCCCCAAAATGTATGAACAATTAGATAGCCTTTACCATATGTCAAACCCGTAATTTATTATCTTTCTGCAACAAAATTGGACATCTTTAGACATTTGGGTTTTAAAGCAGGGTGTTTTACACGTATCAAATTTCATGTGTACTTATTTTCTTTTCAAACTAAACGATTTGACAACTATCAAAACTACATTAATGCAAATTGAATTTTAATTTTAATTAAAATATAGCACATATAGAAGCCAAATACTGTTAAATATTTAAATACATACAAAATTAAATAGTCGCTAGAAAAACAAAAAATTGGAGTTTGGGTCCAATTTTTAATCTTCAATATTTTAAAATAACTTAAGGAAAGCAGCTAACATTTATCAACCTATCTCCTCACCATAGTACCTTGCGTTTTAAAAAGTTTCAAGGAATTTGGTGGCGGTAGGTTACAAATTTTCTTTAAGTGGACTCCTCTGATACAGAGCGACTCTTCAGCAAGTATGGTTTACCTGTAATGTGTCTCAAACTGCATCTATCCTTAGTCTTCTTTCCCCTGAATGGTTGACCACACGAAAGAACCATATCTGAATTTATCTGATTGCAACCCAGTACTATCGTCTGCGAGAATTTTCCAGTCATATTCATTCATATTACATTATATTATATTATATTTTATCATATTACATTATATTATACTGATACCATGGACAGCAAGATAAACAAATCTATTCTTAAAAACACTGCATCAGGGGGCACTTTTTCTAGGGTGGTTGAATGTCAGTCTTTCAGTGAGTCAAGACCACAACTCCTGGCAACAATTACACAAAAATCAAAACCCATCCAAGGAGAAAGAAGTGTCTTACACTTAAACTTTGCTAAAAGGGTGAAAAGCTATTGTTGACCTATTCTAACTCGTGAAAAGAAAAAACCACGTCTGATATTTGAAAGTTTTTAGGACTTTTTTTATCTATACTTCTTGATTTCAAAAGGCTTTTTGTTTAAAAGAAACTTTTCTAACATACTTATGTCTACTATGTCTACTATGTCCCATTATAAAAATAAAAACAATGTTAACGAATAAAAGTTTTCAAAATAGATAGCTTTTCAGAATTCTTTTGTGGGCTAATGATGAGACTGGCATATTGTAGGCTCTTCTGTTGAGCAAAGAATGTCAAAATTACCCACAAGAGAACAGGAAATGAAAAGTACCATTGCTCCAACTATTTTCTTTCTCTGTTACTTGATTGTATCCTGGAACAAAACAAAAATTTTTGTTTATCTGGATTTTCATAGATTGCTTGCTACCTAACTAAAAAAGTTTCTGATCAAAATTTTTCCGACTTATCGTAGCTATTGCAGAAAACTGTGGTGATCAAGATGGTGAATGGTATGTGACTTTACTAATTAATTTATATGAAAGTGTATTTAATTGGTTGCATTGCATTTTAGTAAATTAGTTAAAAGTATGATAAAACTCGTATAATTAAAAATATTATACGAGTTTCATTCACAAATGTGGCAGCTAAGTAAAGCAAGTACTTAAGTAACACATATCTGTTTTCAGTTTTCCAATATCAAAGACCTTGTCAAATGGAAATGATATTCAACCTCTTCAACTTGGAAATGGGTTGATTTTAATTGTATTTGATTGTATTCTATAACAAAACAATAATATTTGTTTATCTGGTTTCTAATAAATTGCTTGCTATATATATATATATATATATATATATATATATATATATGTGGTGTCCAGCTTGGAGCGAGGTAGATTGAGTTATGTTACATAGATCAATCCACGGCTCTTCGCTTTACCCAGATTCACAGACAAGTTCTACAATGTCCTTCCACTTATTTCTATCCTGAGCTAACATTTTCAGATATTCGAGGTCATATACACAGTTCAAGGTTTTAATATTCATAAGCTCAGGATTCAATTCATTAGCAATTTTAATATACTTCTCTATCACTACAGGGAGAATAGTTCTAGGCCTGCTTCTAAACTTCTTTCTGTTGTGAACATTTTCAAACTAAAATTTCATACTTTGTTGAGGTGGTGTATTTTCATTCAACCGTAAAACATGTCCAAGTATTTTCCATCTGGCTTTCTTGATTTCATTACTTATAGCTATTGCACCACTCATTTCATATAACGCAGCATTCGACACTCTGTGTCTCCAATTATATCAGCCAATTTTTCTTAATTCCTTTCTATGGAATGCATTCATTGAAATGATACTTAATGGTACTTAATGATAGTTAACCGCTACAATTTGACAATTGGTTGATTTTAATTGTATTTGATTGTATCCTGTAACAAAACAATAATATCTGTTTATCTGGTTTCTAATAAATTGCTTGCTACCTAACTAAAAATGTTTCTGATCAATCATTTTTCGGTTTATCGTAGTTATTGCAGAAAACTGTGGTGATCAAGATGGTGAATGGTATGTGACTTTATTAATTAATTTATTTCAAAGTGTATTTAATTGTTTGTATGGTGTATTTAGTAATATGTGTAGTAGACTATTTAATGTAATTAAGCAGTATTTAAGTTAGATGTTCTGTGTTGATCAACCTGTTCAACTTGTTTACCCTGGGCAATCTTCGAAATCGCCTCTTCGATTCCTCCACTTGGCTTCTTGGACTTCGATTCTCCTACTTCGACCTCTCCATTGGCCATGTTCCACTCCGATTCTCCGCCTTCGACTCCTCCATTGGTCTTCTTCGACTTCGACTCCTGCACATCCAAACTACCAAACTTCAATGTTCTTCTTCAACAATAATACCTCAGCCAAATACAAATCTCCTTCAATATCTACGATCTGCGAAGGCCCTGTTCTGTGTTTTACTAGAGTATTTAAAGTATTTTATTAGTATTTAGTTCGTTGTGCTGTGTTGTTCCACCAACCCACGTTGTTCCACCAATTGTCCACAACTGATACTGCATCCCAACTGCTCTGCAACATCTACGATTACTCAAGGGCCGTTCTGTGTGTAGTGTGTATGTGTCTCTTTATTGTAATTAAGCAGTATTTAAATTAGAAGTGCTGTGTTGTTTCAACAATCAGCCAGTACCACGGTAGTGCGACACTGACCCCACGTCATCTCCACAATCTAGGAAATGGGCAAACTTCAGCGTCAGTACATGATACAAATTGTTAACAATCAAATTCCCATCTACTAGTTCTTCAGAATTAGGTTCTTTCAGTCTTCCACTATCAATGACCTTGCCAAATCGAAATGATAACCAAGCCGCACCATTTGGCAATGGGTTCACTGTGTTTACTAGAGTATTTTAGAACTAACCATTTACTTACCTAACATTCTTTTCCCAAGCAGGGGGAGACTGGTAAATCGTAAGCGGTGTATTTAGTAGTATATTTAAAGTGTAGTTAAGTGATTAAGTAAAGTATTCAAGTTAGATGTTCTGTGTAGGTCAACCTGTTCAACCAGTTCACCCTTGTCCATCTTCGGCATCGCCTCTTCGATTTCTCCACTGGGCTTCTTCGTCTCCGATTCTCCGACTTCGACCTCTCCATTGGGCATGTTCCTCTCCGATTCCCTGACTTCGACTCCTCCATTGGGCTTCTTCGACTTCGACTCCTGCATATCCAAACCACAAAAATCCAATGTTCTTGCTCAATAATAATATCTCAGCCAAATCCAAAACTGCTTCAGTATCTACGATCTGCAAAGTCCCTGTTCTGTGTTTACTAGAGTATTTAAGAACTAACCATTTATTTAAGTAACATTCCTTTTTTCAGGAAGGAGGAGACTGGTAAATCGTGAGCGGTGTATTTACTAGTGTATGTAAAGTGTAGTTAAGTGATTAAGTAAAGTATTTAAGTTAGATGTTCTGTGTTGGTCAACCTGTTCAACCTGTGCAAGCTGTGCGACTTGTTATCTCTGGTCATTCTTCGGCACCGTCGCATCGCTTTCTCCCATGGGCTTCTCAGTCTCCGATTCACCGTATGTAAAGTGTAGTTAAGTGATTAAGTAAAGTATTTAAGTTAGATGTTCTGTGTTGGTCAACCTGTTCAACCTGTGCAAGCTGTGCAACTTGTTCACCCTGGTCAATCTTCGGCATCGCCTCTTCGATTTCCCCACTGGGTTTCTTCGTCCCCGATTCTCCGACTCCGACCTCTCCATTGGGCATGTTCCACTTCCATTCTCCGACTTCGACTCCTCCATTGAGCTTCTTCGACTTCGACTCCTACACATCCAAACCACCAAAATCCAGTGTTCTTGGTCAATAATAATATCTCAGCCAAATCCAAAAGTGCTTCAATATCTACGATCTGCGAAGTCCCTGTTCTGTGCTTACTAGAGTATTTAAGAAGTAACCATTTATTTACCTAACATTCCTTTTTCCAGGCAGTAGGAGACTGGTAAATAGTAAGCGGTGTATTTAGTAGTGTATTTAAAGTGTAGTGAAGTGATTAATTAAAGTATTTAAGTTAGATATTCTGTTTTGGTCAGCCTATTCAACCTGTTCACCCTGGTCTATCTTCGTTATCGCCTCTTCGATTTCTCCACTGGGCTTCTTCGTCTCCTATTCTCCGACTGCGACCTCTCCATTGGGCATGTTCCACTCCGATTCTCCGACTTCGACTCCTCCATTGAGCTTATTCGACTTCGACTCTTGCATATCCAAACCACCAACATCCAGTGTAGTTAAGTGATTAAGTAAAGTATTTAAGTTACATGTTCTGTGTTGATCAGCCTATTTAACCGGTTCACCCTGGTCCATCTTCGGCATCGCCTCTTCGATTTCTCCACTTGGCTTCTTCATCTCCGATTCTCCGACTGCGACCTGGCCATTGGGCATGTTCCACTCAGATTATCCGACTTCGGCTCCTCCATTGAGCTTCTTCGACTTCGACTCCTGCATATCCAAACGACCAAAGTCCAATGTTCTTGGTCAATAATAATATCTCAGCCAAATCCAAGTGCTTCAAAATCTACGATCTGCGAAGTCCCTGTTCTGTGTTTACTAGAGTATTTCAGAACTAACCATTTATTTACCTAACATTCCTTTTTTTCAAGAAGGAGGAGACTGGTAAATGCTAAGCGGTGTATTTAGTAGTGAATGTAAAGTGTAGTTTAGTGATTAAGTAAAGTATTTACATTAGATGTTCTTTGTTCGTCAATCTGATCAACCTGTTCAACCTGTTCACCCTGGTCCATGCCCGGCATCGCCTCTTCGATTTCTCCACTGGGCTTCTTCGTCTCCGATTCTCCGATTTCGACCTCTCCAGTGGGCATATTCCTCTCCAATTCTCCGAATTCGTCTCCTGCATTGAGCTTCTTCGACTTCGACTCCTGCATATCCAAACAACCAAAATCCAGTGTTCTTGGTCAATAATAATATCTCAGCCAAATCCAAAAGTGCTTCAATATCTACGACCTGGGAAGTCCCTGTTCTGTGTTTACTAGAGTATTTAAGAACTAATCATTTATTTACCTAACATTCTCTTTCTAGGCAGGAGGAGACTGGTAAATCGTAAGCGGTGTATTTAGTAGTGTATTTAAAGTGTAGTTAAGTGATTAAGTAAAGTATTTAAGTTAGATGTTCTGTGTTGGTCAACCTGTTCAACCTGTTCAACCTGTTCACCCTGGTCCATGCTGGGCATCTCCTCTTCGATTTCGCCACTGGGCTTCTTCGTCTCCTATTCTCCGACTTCGACCTCTCCAGTGGGCATATTCCTCTCCGATTCTCCGACTTCGTCTCCTGCATTGAGTTTCTTCGACTTCGACTCCTTCACATCCAAACCACCAAAATCCAATGTTCTTTGTCGATAATAATATCTCAGCCAAATCCAAGACTGCTTCAATATCTACGATCTGCGAAGTCCCTGTTCTGTGTTTACTAGAGTATTTAAGAACCAACCAGTTATTTTATTAACATTCTTTTTCCAGGCAGGAGGAGACAGGTAAGTAGTAAGCGGTGTATTTAGTAGTGTATTTAGAGTGTAGTTAAGTGATTAAGTAAAGTATTTAAGTTAGATGTTCTTTGTTGGTCAACCTGTTCAACCTGTTCCCCTAGTGAATCTTCGGCATCGCCTCATCGACTCCTCCATTGGGCTTCTTCGACTTCGACTCCTGCACAGCCAAACAGGATGTTCTGGGGAAGTTCCAAACAGGATTTTCTGTGTTGCTCAACCTGTTTAACCTGTTTACGCTGTTCACCCTTGTCATTTGTTTTGTTGCACTCCGATTCGCTGACTTCGACTCCTACATATCCAAATCACCAAAATCCAATGTCCTTGTTGAACGATATTATCTCAGCCAAACCCAAAAGTCCTTCAATATCTATCATTTGTGAAGGTCTTGTTTTGTGTTTACTACAGTATTTAAAGTATTTAATTAGTATTTAGTTTGTTGTGCTTTGTTGTTCCACTAACGCACGTTGTTCTACCAATTGTCCACAACTAATACTGCATCCCAACTGCTCTGCAACATCTACGATTACTCAAGGGCCTGTTCTGTGTGTAGTAGACTATTTAACGTAATTAAGCAGTATTTAATTTAGATGTGCTGTGTTGTTCCACCAAGCCACCTGTTCCACGCTACTAATAAACTTCATCTTCAGTAGAGTGTTCTTCACCATCGTTGATTACTCACTGGCCTTTTCGGTGTGTTTAGAATGCTTAAAATAGAATCTCTGTAAACTCTGGTATTTCCGATACAAATATTGATGGAAATTTCATAGGGTAATTAATAATTTTTTCCATTTGTAGTCTAATTAGGAATTTTTCTTAGCTGCTGCGGAATCTCTTAGGTATGGAGGAATGGAGCTGGCGAAAATGGAAATCTGAATTTATATTGGACATTTTCAATTCAAAACAAGCACAAATCTGGAAAACATATGCCTACTAATTTGAATAAAGACATGCTTAATAAATGTAGATCAATACTGCAAGAAATTTTGTGTATCATATCAAATAATAGATAAAACCAATGTCCAAGGAGTTTCTGACCACAATTTATTAAAGATGTTAAGATCTGGGAAAAGAAGAGACACCCTTAAAGACAGCTCTTGCAAATTGGCAACAGCAAAATAGCTTATTTGGAAGCGTTTTGAAACCGGTGTATTTTGGAAGGACGTTGACTTGACAGTGATGAAATGGTAAAGAAGTGGAACGTAGGCCTACAGGGGACGCCGCCACTCTAAAAAAAGGGCAACGCGCCATGTGCCTACCTCATGGTGGTGTGGAAATGG
>RDPX01000679.1:54746-65913 GCA_003991215.1 Morbakka virulenta | reverse complement strand
TATAGCGCTGGGCGTTCGTGGGTAATTTGACACAAGGTTTCAGGCTGATTTATAAGTCTACTAAGTAATCAATAGTTTTATGCTGATTTTTATGATGAAAAGTAAAAATAAATAATGAAAGATGAAGAGTTACATACCCTCGTTGGCAATATCCCAACAGGCCTTTTGAAGACTATCCACGTTACAGATTGATGGCATGGTGGGGTAGGTAGAGACCCTTTGTACACATAACGACGTAGATTACCAATACCCTCTTTTAATGCTGGTATCATATTTGTTATTGACAATCCATCAGGAAAAGAAATTTGTTGTTCTGAAAGTAAACAAAAGCTGTCTTATTGCCAAAATGTAAAATGTAATACAGCATTGATTAATGATAGCATAAAAGAAAGCTACCCAATCTGTGTCTCCATGTGGCCCCCAACACTATAACTAGTGGTTTTTACATGCATTGTGTTTTAGGCATAAGGGATTCACTGAACAACTTTTACTTTATAAAAAAATCAAATTCACAATACAAAGTTAAAGTACATGATCACGGTATCAGCTTCGTCAGTTCATTTTGGAAAGTAACTAGTTTCGAATTAGAATTCTTCTATGTTTCCAAGCTGATACCAGGCATAACCAATACTACATGTCAGGATAATGTGTGTGTATGTGTGTGTGTGTGTGTGTGTGTGTGTGTGTGTGTGTCTCTCTGTGTTTGAAGAGCAGCCAGATGTCATATAGTTGTTTTGACTGTATCTTGTCAGAACATTTCGAATGAACCTGTGTACTAAAAGGAACATACTTGGTTTTGCTCGAAATGGGGAGGTGCATCCTTTCTTGAAAAGATAATATTTTACCATTTTATGACAAGGTTAAACTCATAATTATGTCCATATAATAATCTATAATATATATGTATAAATTTCTATAAATATATATACATATATCACACCTTTTTTTCAAATTTGCCGAAGACAGTCATTACCATTGTCGAAAAACACTATACAATTGGTTTTTGGTAATTTAGGTATTTTTTATAGAATACTTTTGTCCATTATAAATGTGATAGATAGGCACACAGAGAGACAGACAGGTAGATAGACAGAAAGATAGACAAATAAGTGGATTGGTAGATAGATAGATAGACAGGTAGATGGATGGATAGATAGATGGTTGGATGAATAAACTGACACTACAGATCCGTACTTGTAACATCAGCTCTTATGCTCTCTCAGACAGTACAGAGGGCGCTCATAAGATGGGAAGCCTACACTCCACATATCATCACAGGCTCGTTTAGAACAAAACAAAGGAGTATAGGCCAAAACATTTTTACTGTTATACCCCACCATACGACAACGATGAAGAGAGTAAAGAGGAGATTTACAACAGATTACAGACAAACAGATGAATGAAGAGGGAAAGGATTGCAGACCTATGTGGCATAAGTAATCTTGTCATCGGCGGTACAATTCTCTTCCACAGGCAAATCCACAAGACAACTTGGAAATCACCGGGGTCATTCTACAAAGAACCAGGGAGCCAACAGTTGCCTCTCAAGGAAGTTCAGCAGATCACCTGAAGACGTCAGAGTCAAGACAAGAGACGATGTTGCTTGAGATTACCATTCAGTTGTTGTCAGATTGAAGCTGAAGATGAAAGGAAACTCGGCAAAGAATGGCCAATGCCAGAGGTTTAACAACACACTGCTGAAAGATGTAGACAAGAAGGGAGAGTTAGACCTTGCCATAAGAAATAGGTTCCATGTTCTCCAGGGGCTTCTAGATGAAGATGCTATTGATAAACAGTGGACAAAAGCAAAAGATTCACTAACAACAGCTTGTAAAGATCTACTTGGCTATAAAAAGCACAACCACAAAGAGTGATTATCACCAGATACATTGGAGAAGGTAGACAGGAAGAAGAAAGTAGAACTAAACAACAGCCAGAAAAGACCAGAGAAGGTTCGCGCATTGAAGAAAGAGTAGAAATATTCACAACATTCAGAAGTATTTGGAAAGAAGAACAAATATCAACAGAGTGGAAAGAGGGATATTTGATAAAATGGCCAACGTAAGGAGATCTTTGCATCAGTGGAAACTACAGAGGTATCAGCCTACTATATGTTCTGCGAGAAGTCGTCAGGATCCTATTGAACAAATGTAAAACATTGTCGACTCCATACTTCGAGATTAAGAGGCTGGCTTCAAAAGAGACCGATCATGTATGGACCAGATGGCTACCCTTTGCATCATCCAGGAGCAGTCACTGGAATAGAACTCCGCTTTCTATATTAACTTTGTAGACTATGAAAAGGCTTTTGCCAGTGTAGACCATGAGACCTTATAGAAGTTGCCGAGACATTACGGGGCACCAGAAAAGCTTTTTAAGATAATCAAGAACTCCTGTTAGGAACGTATTTTCAGAGTGATTCATGGAGAACAGCTGACTAACGCCTTTCAAGTATGGACAGGGGTCAGAGAGGGATGTTTGCGTCTCCTTTCTTGTTCCAGCTGGTTATGAACTGGGTCCTGAAAACATTCATAGCACAAAAGCGGACGGCACTCAGTAAACGATTTGGACTCAGTTGGACCACCTGGATTTCGCAGATGATCCAGCTCCCCTCTCCTGCACCCAAGAGCAGGTGTAGAAAACGACCACCATGGTTGCAGAGACCTCTGCAAAGTCAAGGCTGAATATCTATCGGGGAAAAAGCAGTCCTGAAGATCAACGATCACAGCATAGCCCTCGTCACACTTGCAGGCGAGGAGTTGGAAGAGGTGGAGAGCTTTACCGGCCTCAGCAGCATTGTTGACAAACAAAGAAAAACAGATCCCAATGTGAAGCCGAGGATCGGCAAGACCAGGGCAGCACTTAGTAACTAAACAACATTTTGGTATCCAGAACCCTGTCAACTAACATAAAGACCAAAGTTAAGACCACAAAGAAGATTCAGACCTTTATCAACAGCTATCTGAGAAGATTTTTCCGCATACGCTGGTCTGATACCATTAGCAACGAGGGGATAGTACAGTGGAAAAAAACAAAAAGCCCACAGAAGTGGCAATCCTACAACGTTGTTTGAAATGGACAGGTCACACACTACGTAAGCTGGTCAATAATGTTATGAAGGCAACCTCTCAGATGGACTCCTAGAGAGAAAGGAAGAGAGTTTGGCCAAGAAATACCTGGTAACGCGACATTGAACCCAATGCCGGAAGATGAGCTACTCTTGAAATCAAGTGGAGAGACTGGCGTAGAACAGAGTTACCTGGAGGGTCCTTATCGGCGAATTATGTCCCGGGAAGGGCAATAGGCACCAGTAAGAAGTAAGTATGTCTGTGAATATGGGCAAAGCAAATAGTTGTACATCAGCCGGATGGTAGATAATGCTTCCACAAAGATTGTGGATGGAAGAGTGTGTTCACCGATCAAAGGATATACCACACTACAAGCTGGTAGCCTCCTTATATACATATATATATATATATAGGTTTGTGTGTATGTTTGTGTATAAGTTATACAATACATGCACACAATCGTTCTTGCCAAATATAAGGGTACACCAAAATTCCTCCTCAAATTAACTAACAATAATAGAGAACAAGAAGGTATAGTCTATCAACTGTTACATACTTGGCCCCTTAACATTATCCACTTGCGACGAAATTCTTTCCAGGGCTTTGTTTGGATCAGCACTTCCTACCTGGAGATAAATAAACAATGGAATATATTTATTAATAGCAAGTTAATTTATTTGTAATAGCATACTTATGTCTAACCACTGCTGACGTTACTTTAAAACAAAGCGTGTCAACAAGAAAAAAGAGAAAATCTGAAGTTAGTTAAAGGAAAATCAATCGACCAATAATGAACCAAGGCCACAGCACCGGCCCATATCCATCACCGTAAATGCTGCACTCAAACCACTAAAAACATCTTTAAACCACCACTTCAATCTGAAGGCCAACTGGACCGAGTATGCCAACAAACTAATCAGCCTCCTGGCTAGTATTCAGGCTGCCCTAAATAATTATGGGAAGCTCGTGGATTGCGTAAGGAAAGCTGCAGAGCCCACATCCCAATGCGATACATGAACAGGTAAATTGCAGAACTCAGCAAGGACCCAACCAGGCACTCAGCAGAATATGAACAGAAATGCCAAGAGGACCCCTTTTTGAGAATACCATCCACCTAAAAGAAGCCTTCATACACCCCATATCGGCGACAAGAGAAAACGAATTACAAAGCTTCCCCAACTTCCTCCAGCAGCAGCCAATGTAATACTTAATGCAGTTGCCAAAGAGGTGGTGGCTAATGGCATAATGAAACTCCGACTCACGTCATCAGGATTTTCTCAGATTACAAGCTTTGAAGAGTCATCCAAGTCCTACTTCTGAATCGGGAATACTAAGTAACCTTGAATTGTATGAAAAGGTGTTGGTTCAAACACAAAATCGGGCTTCCACAGGGAAGTGTCCTTACGCTCTCCATGTTCAATATCTATTCCATTGATGAGCCAAGGCCACCTGGTTGCCAAGTTTTCATTTATGCAAATGAGTTGTGTATCACAACACAACGGGACTTCGTTCAGACTGATCAAACTCTTGAATCAGGCCTCAAAGAAATGACTACGTACCACAGGCTTAATCATCTGAATCCCAATCCATCGAAGACACAAATCTACAGTTTCCATCCAAACAAACGACAGGCATAACACGAACTGTGCGTTTACTGGAATCAGGAGCTACTACAATTCCAACCGCACCCTATCTACCTAGGAGTTACCTTGGACTATACACTCTCCTATAAAGAGCAAATCTTAAAATCAAAGCAAAACTCAGCACTCGAAGCAACTTAGTGAGGAAACTTACCAGCAGCCAGTGGGGAGCAGAACCAAGCACTCTTCAAACACCAGTACTGACGCCGTGGTTTTCTACATCAGAGTATGCCTGGTCAAACTGGGACAGGTCAGTTTATGCCAAAAAAATTGGACACAGCACTAAAGGTGCGTGCTTTATCGTAACTGGGTGCATCAAGTCAACCTCCATACACTGGTTCTACGCCTTGGTAGGAATCGCTCCTGACACACGTCACAACACCATTAGTAAATATGAAAAAGCCAAACTTTAAAACTACGCACGTCATTTACTGCATCAACACCAAGCTCCATAAGCGGATAGGAGCTTGCAATATCTTTCTATACACGACAAAACCACTGAAACGATACAAGACTGCTGAGCGGAAAGTGTAATAGCTAAATCAGTGGAATCGACATGGAGGAGAGGGAAATCCAGTGGACAGAGCGAGGTGCTGTGCGTAAAGAGGATATCACAAATGGAAACGGAGAACTCTGGACGACCAGGAAAACTTCAACCTCCTCAAGAATTAGGCATGGGAGATCCATAGGCTCGCGAAAATAGTGGGATTTTTTATCAATAGACCTCTGGAGCTGTGGCTTTATACAGATGATTCCATACCTTCTTGAACGCCCAATAGTGCCTAACTGCTCCCCTGTAGATCTCTCAGTTCCAAGAAATACAGCTATCGAATCTGCAAACTACTGAAGCAAACTGACTTAGTAAAACAGGTCAACAACAAGAAGAAAACGTTTATGCTCAGATAACAATGCATTTTGGGGGGAATAAAAAAAGTAAGGCGAAAATTATACTAACCCTTAAGAAAAAACCCAATATTGCCAAGCCATCTGGTTGAATAATCGCATTCATTAGTTTTGGATATTTATCGTTTGTGAACACAAGATGAATCTGAAAAAAATAATTAAATATTTAAAGACAATTTGGAGTGACAGTTTTATAAATTATCTATTATTTAGAAAATGCCAACTTAATTTGTTGATGAAGTTGGTAGGTCACTTGGTTTCTTAAGAAGCACTTTCATCTTCATTAGGGAATCCTTGCAATTATGCTTGGCGATCTTGGCCCAGTACTTTTACAGTAGGTACCTTAAACGGAGTAAAGGCAATCTGCTTGCTGAACCTTTTGTATAGCTACCAAATTAGAAGAAATTCAATATCACGTACAATAGCAGAAAATTTGGCCCAAAAGCATTGTATGAAGGTCATATTCTTGATTAAAACGTGGAAGTCTTAACCACGCACGAAAAATGACAATGAGAACAAAAGCAAATATATTAACATGATCATGAAATCTGTAGGCATCAGCTTCGGAGTACAAATCAAAAGATTAGAAGCATTTGTGCTGACAGTAGCATAATTCATGGCCGAGAAAATTTGAATTTGTTTGGGCCAACATTCATTACAAAAGAAGATGAGATGATTATAAATTATGCCGTCCACCTGATCTCAGAACCTATATCTTCTGCACTGGTTAACATACTACCAGTTGTGTTTGGTGTGCCTTCAAACAGGTCCAGGTGAAAATATCTTTTGTTCCAACTGTTTGAAATATGCAAGGAAGAGGATTCATAAGTACCACAGCAATCTAAAAACGGTCCTTCGTAACGCATTTAGGAATATTGCAGAAGTTATTCAAGTCATTCCCACTTCACACACTTCTAAATTTCATCAAAGAGGAGAACTTCTCTTTTCTTGGGTGGGTACGCTTTCTGTTTTTTGTTGAAATATACCGGTACTTCCATGTTTCACTTAATTCTGCTAGATTCCAATTTTGGGTTTTGCCCGCTATTGTAAATTAAAGGTTTTAACCTTAAAATTTTGTAAAGTTAGGAAAAATTTCATACGAATCCTCCTATATCTAATATTAGAAATTCCAAAATTTGGGGAAAAAAATTCAAAACCAAGTGCAGTAATGCCTTTTTGTTTGATATAATTCTTAAAAAACCGAAATCTAATAGTGTAAATACTATTAGTAAATGAGATTCTTAGAAAATATATTCATAAAAATCACACAGCTCATTAGAGAAGAATTGACGCAAAACAAGGTAGGAAAAAGATTAGTTTTTCCTAGAGGACAGAGAAAATCACTGACGTGTCAGAATTCTAGAAATTTCGACTTGTGAGTCATGAGAAGAAGTAGACTTAGAAATTCGTTCAGCATAGCTTTAGAATTTACCCGTTTACAATCTTTGATTCTCCATTTGAAAGAAACATGAGATATATCAATTCCAACACGTTGAAACTGAAGGTACAAATGACTGCTATTAGCAATGGTAGAGAAGCAATGAACATTGACACATAGAGAAGAATGAGGTTTGGTAAGGTACAACTACATACAAATGTTTAATATCAATCTGAACACATTCACAGAACAAAATTGTAGCATTAGAAGCCGATTTGCTAAAGACTGAATCCCAAGGAATATCACCAAGAAATTAACCAAATCCATCTGATTCAACTTAACACAAAGTTTAATTTTGTAAGTGAGATGGCTTTCATCAAGATGCCTTAACCTCAGGAATGACAGCAACACGCTTAGGAATTCCAAAAAAAGGTAAAGATGAAGCTGCACAATCCTTAGGAATACAGAGTCAAGAAATAATTAAAAAATCCGATTCTCTCCATTCTGAATCAAGAATGTTTTTTGAAAAAAACAACAAGTTGTAAAAAACCATTTGCAGGGCGAAGTTGTGAGTAACGTCTTCAGGGTTAAAAATAGAGGCTTTATCATGTCATACGTCGTAAGCTTTATACTCAGCTATGCTCTCAAAGATTATTCTCCCATTTTCAGGTTGCTGAAGCGATTAGAGAGCAATTCTTTTATACGTCGACACTGGGTTATTTGGTTTTGACAGTGTCTTCCTTAAGGTGGTTGTTGTGAAGACGTAAAACAGGGCATTTTTTATCGGAGAGCTCATCTTAGGTGTTCACTGATGCTCTTGACGTAGGGCGGACTTACTTGTGTCAGAGGTTCCATTTCGTCTTCATGACTGGATCTAATGCTCCTGTGTAAGGCTCTCTAGAGATAATTAGTATGGTATCAATTGGATAAGAGAACACCTTCTGAATGAAGGTGATTTTTCCACCCTACGGTGGTTTGGGTTTAAACTGACGGTCCTTTTTCTTTCAAGCAGGGTGGTGATGACACAATTAGGAGCTGAAATTGGATGACGTGATGCATTATTGACGTACTGATCAGTGCCAGTTGGTTTCCTGTAGATGGTAAATGAAATGGTCCAATTTGCTTGCCTGTTCACTTTGATATCATGAAAGGGTTGCCGTCTTTCTTCGTCTTTCTCCGTGGTAAAGATGACGTTTGAATAAAGACTTGATGAGTTCAAAAAAGACTTGTATATGATCTTCTCTAATTATTGCAAACACGTCGTCCACGTGTTTTTCCCAGACAGTTGACTCTTTGTCGGCCATTGATATTGGTGGAAATAATACGTTGGGTCCACTGAGTCCATACAGTCAAGAATTCTCCAGATTGTCAGTCATTTAAAAATAATAAATCAGGTTATGTGGTCAATGTTGAAGTCAGCAAAGAACTAAGGTGATTTAAGTGTGATGCTTATTCAGAGCCTTATTATTCTAGTTTAAGACTGCTTCAATAACTGGGAAAGAGCTAGAAGAAGAAGATTGACACTAAAATACGTAATAAAGGGCCGCCTGAAGAAGTAACAGTCTAGTTTCACGTTCTTGTACTTTAAGAGCCAGAAGATTCTGACAAGCACAGATAGCAAGAGCATGAAGATATGTAATAAAGTCTACTCGAATTTAATGTAAATAGCCATCTATTTACGGGTCAATAATACTAACACTATCACACTACTATTGTGAATCGCTTTAGAAAGAGCAAGAATAAGAACAGACATAATAAAGGAGAGCTTTCAAAAAACGTCCTCTGTTCTTCTTTCCTATGGGATGAGCAAGCTAACATATTCCTTACGTCTGTTTTTGTTTATATATATATATATATATATATATATATATATTTGTGTTAGCAATATTTGGCCTTTTAGATCATTTGTTAGAATTGACTCCAAGGATATACATTA
Organism: Morbakka virulenta; assembly: GCA_003991215.1. NCBI lineage: Eukaryota > Metazoa > Cnidaria > Cubozoa > Carybdeida > Carukiidae > Morbakka > Morbakka virulenta. The sequence continues at coordinate 56,988 of RDPX01000679.1, read as the reverse complement.
TTAATGCATGACATATTTTTCTAATTTGAAGATAGCTATTCACGCTATTTTATAAGAATATACTTTATAAGAATATAAAAGCTGAAAATGGGTAAAAAATTAAGAATATTTTGGATGTTTCAACACTAAAATTGATTCCATTCAATGTTTCACAACACAGGAGTTCAATTTCTGACTAGCAACTAAACTGAACTTTAACGAATTATCTAAAACAATTACATAACAAGATAATATCTTCAAAGAAGAGAAGCAAGTGAAATCGAACCTCATGACGTCATTCATTCATAACAAATATATATATATATATGTGTGTTGTTATGGATGACTGACGTCATAAGGTTCGATTTCACTTGCTTATCTTCTTTGACTGAATATCTTGAAAGAAATATATTTCTTTCAAGATATTCAGATATTCTTTCCTTAGATATATATGGTCACTCGTTCGTTATACTGTGAGAAGATGGATCGAAATCGTAATAGGAAGAAGCTGCTAACTCTAGGGGTGTGGAAAGGCTTTAACTTGTCACTTATTCAAAATAAACTGTTGTCGTACTGAGAATATATTCTGAATTTACGAAGCAGAAACGAAATAACACTACCGTATTCTCATAAAAAAGCCTATAACTTTATTGTTACACAGTTTTAGTGTTCATTATAAATTATTGTACTAATTTGATTTATTCTCCTTAATTTCAGCCCATTTGATTTCTTACCATCTTATTATTTTTCTAGTAGGTAGCATCATTTCAGTTAGTATCATCAGTTGATATAGCTATATATTTTGTTATTGCAAAGAAATAACTAAATTTATTTGAATTCAACCGTCATAAATCAAATTATATATAGTTAACTATAACTATACGAAATGTCAAATGAAAAACCGATATCATATGAAATCACAAAAGGTAGATGGAAACTATTCGGACATATCCTTCCAATGAGTAAGAATACTCCTGCACAACCCAGTATCAAATATTACTTTAAAGAAGAAAATTCATACAAGAAATTTAGTGGAAGGCCTAGGGAAACTCTTGTGTCGACACTTGCTAAAGATGTTAGAAATGCTTATGAACGTGATGCTGCAATATTACCGGTGAAGGATTTACAATCATACAAAGATATTCAAATATTAGTGGAAATTTCCACAGATAGAACTAGATGGAGAAAAGTGGTTGACTTCGTTGTAGATTATACGGGCAAAGCGAAGCGATGGCATCTTTTGGTGCAAGACATGATTCCTCTTACTTTCGTAAGACGAATTATGCTTTGTACCAAGTCATGCTTCTCACCAAGCTGCACACCCATCATATATAAATCAAATTTCACCGACTAGCCTGTCATGAGTTATAAACGTGACAGTAAAAATGTTAAATTTTAACGACCTGGAGCACAATTGGTAAAATATTTTACGATTCTCTTATTTTATAACAGATTTTTAATTTTCTTTAGGGCAAGAACCATCATTTTGGAACATTTTCAGAGTATCCTATTAGCAAAAAGGATCTAAAATATTTGGTATTTTTGCAAAAAATATTTTTCTTTGCATGGTCGAAATTTTGAAGTACCTCACATAGAAAGGTTTTAAATGATAAATTACTCTTAAAGTGGTCTTTTGAAATGTAAAGGTTTCATAATAAAATCTATAGTTTTTCAAAAGCTTTGCAATAGAAAAAGAGACTAACGATGAGTTTAAATGTCAATTAAAATATTAATAAAAAAGGTACTTTTCATTTTTCAGCCCGAGCAAGTATTGCTACGCCTCTACATATTTGTATTTTCCTTGTTCTTGTTCTTGGACGATACATCTTTTCGTTAAAGACAATTGACATAATAATAGACTCGTCTTTAATGCGTGCCATGTACGCGTGCTTCATTGTGTAATAGAAAAATAAGTTGGTCAGTTCTGAAACTGAGTTGAATGTGGACCTGATGGGCACCCATCCATGTATTAAGTGAAGTTCAGAGTTTTTTTATAGACACTTCTTTGGTGAGTAATGTTCAGTTATTTTTATAGACACTTCCTTTGGTGAGTAATGTTCAGTTATTATTATTGACACTTCTTTGGTGAGTAATGTTCAGTTATTTTTATAGACACTTCTTTGGTGAGTAATGTTCAGTTATTTTTATAGACACTTCTTTGTTGAGTAATGTTCAGTTATTTTTATAGACACTTTTTTGGTGAGTAATGTTCAGTTATTTTTATAGACACTTCTTTGGTTAGTAATGTTCAGTTATTTTTATA
>RDPX01000679.1:31654-43364 GCA_003991215.1 Morbakka virulenta | reverse complement strand
AAAATAACAAACACACGTCCAATCAGCTACGATATTACTGAAGCCAGATAGAAACTTTTCGGACATGTCATGAGATTAGCAACTACTACTCCTGCCCAACAAAGTATGGAATATTATTTTCAGAATTATGACAACAATAAAAAGTTTAGTGGTAGACCAAAGGAAACACTAGTAACAACTCTAAACAAAGATATAATTCTTGCTAACGAACGTGATTCATCCATTATGCCTGTTAAAGAATTGAAAAATTGCAGCGACATTGAAAAATTAAGAACTCTTGCAGCAGACAGAAAACTGTGGACGAAAATTGTTGAATTTATTGTAAATGATCCGGGCAAAGCAAAGTGATGGTATGAAAGAAATAGTCTAGTTATAATGTCGAATCACCGATGGTGGTCTGATGAGATGCTGATTACGATATTCATACTCTCATCGAGCTGACAACCCTAATATATATATATATATATATATATATGATAAAAGACGGACGATGAAAATAATATAATATTGGTGATACAGACAATGATTTGTCAAAGATATAGATACGTATTTCTTTCGTTAGCTGAAAATTTTGTCTTTCATATTTTCCAATTTTCAACAATTGCGACTGACACAGGAAAGTGACTTAATTTTTGCACAATTTTCATGCGGAAAAATTGAAGGAAGTAAAACACGTGGAATAGTAAATCAGGATTTTTTTAAACACAAGGCTGGTAGCAATTTCATTTCAAATGGCTATCTTTTATTTATTTATTTGTTTCTCTGCACCTTTTTACTTTTTAACCTCTCCCAATTCTATCTCCGAAAACACGTAAAAACGCAAAAAAGGCCTCTAATAACGGCGAAACGAAATTAGTGTAACACGTCCAGGCTCGTCACTGAGGCTTAACCCAGTCAGCCACTACTAACAAAATATTTGATTTAACTTGACTTCCCCGACTAACTCATTTTGTCTTAAGTTTATTTATTTTTGTTGGTAAATAAGGCTGGTCAAGCTCTAAATATCTGTTTATTAAAGTGTAAAAAATATCCAACGTAAAATACCAGTATTTCTATTGGTTATGCTATCAATGTTGTAAAGAAATTCCTCATTGCCAAATCCAAAGTCCCTCTGAAGGGCACCGTCTGAGCCCCAATTGCTGGGGAAAAATGACGTTAAAACTAAAAAAAAAATGCTATCAATGTTGTAGCACAGACAAAAAACAATTACAAAGTATGAAAATCAGAAAACTCTAGACCAACTTTGGGTATAGCATTGTAATCCCACATGAGAAAAAAAGAAGAATTATTTTGATACACTTCTATTTTTGGGTTTTTGTTATCCCCTTTCATCATCATCATCATATTCGGTTTAACAAAGAATTTATGCTTTTTCGGGTGAATTAATCCCGAGAGTCATTTAAAGCACATAAAGTCTTTAGTTCATTCTTGCAAAGTCGTCTTTGGAAGCACAGTCTTTATAAAATAAAGCCTAGCAAGTGTGTGCTTGAAATCTGTAGAAGGTAGGAAGGACACTAAAGTTGCTATAGAGAAATTGATGAGTTTTTACCACTGCAAGAGTTTTTGTTCAGCATTTTTTCTCTCTTTTAACTATGAAAGTAGTTACTGTTAGGCTAAATATAAATGCAAATTTGTGATAAAGTTACCTTTCGTTCGATCCAATATAATATGATCATCCCCTGTGGCTGCCCAAGGATGGCATTGCTCTGGAGGACACATGGGACAAGTTGGGACAGGTGTGCAAACGCAACTTGTTGAACAACCTAGGACCGTAAAAAAATATCCTCAGTTAATATATAAATATTTCAGTACAACGATAAAAAATAATTTTTTAAAGCTCTATCTTGGTCATCCTTTAATTTTTGGTTTAGTAATAACAAGGAACAGTTCCACACGGTATAAATGATTAGAGTTTAGTACTGGCACAAGAAAATTGGGAGTTTGGAAAATACTACCACCAGTAGAAGTAGTATTATTACCTGTAGTCATAGTGGTAGTTGTACTGTGATTGTGGTAGTGGTAATAGTAAATGTAAAAGGGACGATAGAAAATTAGTAGTACAGATAGTTTTAATAGTCGTGGAAGGAGTAATAATTGTACCAGCGGCATTAGTATTATTAGCAGCAAGTAGTGATAGTCGTATTCGTGGTAGCAGTATCAACTGTACTAAAAGCAGCAATATATGGTAATAGTGACAGTAGTTAAACTACTAGTAGCAGTAGCAGTAGTAGTAGTAGTAGTAGTAGAAGTAGCAATGTAGTAGCAATAGTAGTAGCAATAGTAGTAGTAATAGTAGTAGTAATAATAGTAATAGTAATAGTAGTAGTAATAGTAGTAGTAGTCGTCGTAGTAGATGTAGTGTAGTGGTATGCAATTTCTAAAAGACAAATTATTTTCTCGTCATTTTTATGCACTGTCACACTGTGACAAAGCAGTTATTGGATTTTTCTTAATGTTAAGCATCTCATGGTTATTAATTTTTTCCTGTCACGTATAAATTCTTCCTTTTTATAGATAACGAAGAGAAAAGAAAAACGCATCTGATGTGCTTTTAATTGGTAATTAATTATCTTTATCACATTTTTGATACAGCTACATTACCTTTTACGAAACTGCTTCTTTTTTCTTTTGAACTTAAGTCCATTTTCAAAAACATAGTTATTGATTTCTTCTGGCATTTTTACACTTTTCCATTTTTTTTATCATCTTGCANGGGCACCGTCTGAGCCCCAATTGCTGGGGAAAAATGACGTTAAAACTAAAAAAAAAATGCTATCAATGTTGTAGCACAGACAAAAAACAATTACAAAGTATGAAAATCAGAAAACTCTAGACCAACTTTGGGTATAGCATTGTAATCCCACATGAGAAAAAAAGAAGAATTATTTTGATACACTTCTATTTTTGGGTTTTTGTTATCCCCTTTCATCATCATCATCATATTCGGTTTAACAAAGAATTTATGCTTTTTCGGGTGAATTAATCCCGAGAGTCATTTAAAGCACATAAAGTCTTTAGTTCATTCTTGCAAAGTCGTCTTTGGAAGCACAGTCTTTATAAAATAAAGCCTAGCAAGTGTGTGCTTGAAATCTGTAGAAGGTAGGAAGGACACTAAAGTTGCTATAGAGAAATTGATGAGTTTTTACCACTGCAAGAGTTTTTGTTCAGCATTTTTTCTCTCTTTTAACTATGAAAGTAGTTACTGTTAGGCTAAATATAAATGCAAATTTGTGATAAAGTTACCTTTCGTTCGATCCAATATAATATGATCATCCCCTGTGGCTGCCCAAGGATGGCATTGCTCTGGAGGACACATGGGACAAGTTGGGACAGGTGTGCAAACGCAACTTGTTGAACAACCTAGGACCGTAAAAAAATATCCTCAGTTAATATATAAATATTTCAGTACAACGATAAAAAATAATTTTTTAAAGCTCTATCTTGGTCATCCTTTAATTTTTGGTTTAGTAATAACAAGGAACAGTTCCACACGGTATAAATGATTAGAGTTTAGTACTGGCACAAGAAAATTGTGAGTTTGGAAAATACTACCACCAGTAGAAGTAGTATTATTACCTGTAGTCATAGTGGTAGTTGTACTGTGATTGTGGTAGTGGTAATAGTAAATGTAAAAGGGACGATAGAAAATTAGTAGTACAGATAGTTTTAATAGTCGTGGAAGGAGTAATAATTGTACCAGCGGCATTAGTATTATTAGCAGCAAGTAGTGATAGTCGTATTCGTGGTAGCAGTATCAACTGTACTAAAAGCAGCAATATATGGTAATAGTGACAGTAGTTAAACTACTAGTAGCAGTAGCAGTAGTAGTAGTAGTAGTAGTAGAAGTAGCAATGTAGTAGCAATAGTAGTAGCAATAGTAGTAGTAATAGTAGTAGTAATAATAGTAGTAGTAATAGTAGTAGTAATAGTAGTAGTAGTCGTCGTAGTAGATGTAGTGTAGTGGTATGCAATTTCTAAAAGACAAATTATTTTCTCGTCATTTTTATGCACTGTCACACTGTGACAAAGCAGTTATTGGATTTTTCTTAATGTTAAGCATCTCATGGTTATTAATTTTTTCCTGTCACGTATAAATTCTTCCTTTTTATAGATAACGAAGAGAAAAGAAAAACGCATCTGATGTGCTTTTAATTGGTAATTAATTATCTTTATCACATTTTTGATACAGCTACATTACCTTTTACGAAACTGCTTCTTTTTTCTTTTGAACTTAAGTCCATTTTCAAAAACATAGTTATTGATTTCTTCTGGCATTTTTACACTTTTCCATTTTTTTATCATCTTGCACCCGTTTGTTGAAAAATTTAGATTTTGTTCCTTTTGGTTAGTAGCACCGCCAGAGCTAATGGGAATGGACTTGAAAGCCTTTCTGAATCCATAGATTTTGGCTGTCAATGATTTTTTTCTTCTATTATGTATGTAATTTGATGTTGGTCGTGAAAATAAGATGGTTGGCCGGTTTCCATCTAATCGGTTTATTATATATCTCTGTTCGGTTCTGGTATCATTGCTCTATCACTGTTCTAGTATCATTGTTCGGGATATCAAATTAAATACAATCTGTAATTATTGCAGAATGAACCTCTAAAAATTCTTCCTTACTTTTCCTTTGGTTGTGGCCTTTCTTTCTAGAACGATTAATGCCCTTGATAGTTCCAAGAAAGAACTATTTTGTATGATCTTTATGTTAAAGGTTCAAATATTAAATTATATTACAGAAATGACACACACATATACACTTTTCTTATTAATTTAGGCAATGTTTGACGTTTTCCCCCTGTTTTTAAGAACTTTCTAGGCTAAGTATTCAATAGGCAGCATAGGCAACTAATGCTGCTTTATGGCACATTTATCCTTCTCGTGTCAGCATTTCTTCATTTTCTTGACACTTACATATTAATTTAAATGTGAATGTTTGCACCTTGGTTTAGATCTTTTATGGCAAACAATATCCATTAACTTGTTATAGATCATGCTGACAGAAAGACTAGTTTTTCAACCTGTGGAGCCCTTCATAAGTAAATTTTGAAAGCAGAGACAAGGGTGAGAATTTATTGCCAGTGAAGGCATCTAACGATTAATTAACTGTAAAATTCTTAATTGAAATTGGATTTTCACAACTCTCTTTTACGTCAGTCAGGTGGTACCTGAGTTCCGTAGGTAAGGTTGGTTAACTTGTGACGTCACACATAGCACTATGCAACAAGGTTTTTTACGTCAGTGAACCTTATATGTTTTTAAGCAAAGTTGATGGTGTAAAAATATGACGAAAATACAGTAGATGGAGTGCTGAATTTACATAAAGAATGATGAGAATATAGTAGACTGGATGCAGAATGTAAGACCAGAGGTATAAATTGCAACGGTTTTTAGGACGATCTTTTTAAAACACTTTTGTTCCAGTCATAACTAATCGTGATTTTTTCTACAAAAACAAATATAGTTACTGAGTATTTAATGAAACTTCTTTTGGTATATTTTTAAGAATCGAATAACAAGAAGCAACGTTTAACTTCTTAGTTCGGATTTTAAATTTAGATAATTCCACTGATTTAAAAATCAAATTATTCATACGTAAATAAAGCGATATTTATGTAAAAAATGCTAAAAACTACGTTGTTTAGCTCTTTCAATCAACCTTGTTTTTTCATTTGTTACAAACATTTCTAAAACTCGAAAAGCAGAGCACTTCACACTTTAAGCAAAATAGTTTTTGCTATTTTCTACTTCGCTCGAAGCTTTTAGGATATAACAATGTTTTTGTTTATTGTTTTACTCACGAAAGACCAAAGATTAAAAAAATTTACCTGCAATGAAATAGTACACTTTGCATACGCACTATTGGGATGAATAATTTAATACTAAAAAATTATAATTTTCCAGAAGAAAAACAGATAAAATACATTACAAAAATATGTATGAATGATAATTTTAAAAAACTGCACTGCTTTTTAGCTATTTTTGATAATGTTGGTATTTGCCTGCTCACATGAAATTTCCAATTATTCAAAAACTTTAAAAAATCATATTCAAACTTCCAGTGTATTAATGGTGGTTTTGTTTGCTGTTTCATTCATGAAAAATCAAAGATTAGAAAAATTTTACCTGCAATGAAATATGAACACTTTGTATATGGATTATTGGCATGAATAATTTAATACTACAAAATTAAATTTATCCAGAAGAAAACAGATAAAAAACATAAAAAATATGTATGGATAATAATTTAGCTACTTTTGATGTGTTTGTATTTGCTTTCTCACATGAAATTTCCAATTATTAAGAAATTTGAAAAAATCATATCTAAACTTCCAGCTTATTAAAGGTGTTTTGGCTTGTTGCTTTATTCAGTAAAAAATAGATTTAAAAATATTCACCTGCAATGAAATACGAAAAATGTTTATGTGCGAATTTATTCAGAAGTAAATAAATAAATAAATTTGTAAATAGTTATTAATGAAAAAGGCAATGCTTTTCAGCTTTATTATCTATATTAAACTAGGACCTAGTAATAAAATTCATATCGGTGATCCAGAAGATTGTTAAGAACCTCGTATTTTTAACACTTTACCAACGAAAGAAAGAACGAACATTTATTTTACAAAGTTTAATCGACTTATAAGAACGCACGATGTTTAACACTTGGTATATTTACGAGGCATTATTTTTCTGAGGTTTGTTTTCTCTCTAAAGTTCAAATTAAAAATCTGGGTTTTGTTTTTTCACCTTCTCATTCCTAAAGTTCAATCTCACTCTATATCACTTAGTTTGCCTCAGGTCTTAATGATTTTTATTCCTCTACTGCTGTTTTTATTGGGCAGTTATGGATACTTATGAGAATATCATGGGTAGACCATCAAACAAATGAGGCACATTTGAGAAAAGCTTGAGCAGAAAGGTGTCTAATAAAAACCATACGTGAAAGGTAGATGTGGTCTATCGGACGTATCATAAGAAAGGAAGGACTAGAAAATCTTACCCTTACAGGTCGTATTGAAGCCAAAGAAGTAGAGGAAGACAAAGATTAATATACTTGGGAAGTCTCAAATGCCATATTAAAAAGTGTATGTCAGCAAGTGAGAAGGAAAAGGTAAAAGCTGGAGATCTGCTGCATACGATGCAAGGTAGGAATCTGTGGAGAACCATGATCGCCAACGTCTGGAATGGATATGGTACCCAGTGAGATAGAGAGAGATGGATACTTCTAAAGATTTTAACTTTTAATTTAGATTTTTCACTCAAGTCCTATATTGATATTAAAATTGTATTTTTCTGACATAGTCAAACTGATTAAATAGAGGAACCATGGCTTAATGGTTAGTGCAGTTGCAGTGTAACCAAGAGGTTCCAGGCTCTATTCCCCTAGCGGGCGAAAAAAATCTGGAACTTTACAAAAGAAACAGCCATTGGTTGGCGTCAGGAAGGGCATTCGCCCAAGAAATTCCTCACTTCCAATACCAAAGTCCCTCTGAAGGACACCGTCTGTGTCCCAGTTAACGGGGATAAATGACTTTAAAACCAAAAAAAAAGTCAAGCTAATAATGATGATGATAATAATAATAATGATGATGATGATAATAATAATAATAATGATGATGATGATAATAATAATAATGATGATGATGATACGTAATAATAAATAATTTTCATCAAAACTGGCAGGTATCCTATCTTTTCAAATTATTTTTACTCTTTACCAACACAAAGCACTACAGTGTTTTTCAGTACCATTCCAGACTTCAACGAGAAAAAACATATTTATGTTGTCAGTCCAAACAAGCAAATTTCATTCCTAAATGGGAATGCTTGGATATTATTTTATAAACCAACTACAGGTAGCTACTCCTAATGAAAATATTGATTTTGGGAATTACTTCATACCCTACAATAGTAAAAAAGTGCATCACCCAGAAGGCTACTCCCACTCAAGTATGCTTGATGATGGTAATTATGATGATAATAATAATGATGCTATTGATAATTCTTCGTTGGACTAAAGGAATAAAATCACATTAATTTTTTGTAGAACGTTATTTGGAGAGTTAATGACTGTTTTTAAGTTTTCCGATTTTTTTGTTGTCTTTCGATTTGTAAGATATTTTACTTGCAAATTTTGCTAAAAAATGTGGTAACATTGTTAATTTGTTACCTCATACAAACGATCCCCTTGTTAATCTTACCTTTTTTCAAATCACCTTTCTTATGAAAAACTAGATAGCAATAGTAGCCAAAAATCTGATGTTATGGTGTGAATTTATAGTTTTACATGATGAAAACATTTTAGGCAATAAGTATGTATTTCGTACAAAAATGAATGAAACGAGCACAGCTGTAATGACCTTACGATGAGAACTGAAATACGTTTAACATATAGTAGTAGTAGTAGTAGTAGCAGTAGTAGTAGTTATAGTAGTAGAAGTAGTAGTAGTAGTAGCAGTAGTAGTAGTAGTAGTAGTAGTTATAGCAGTAGAAGTAGTAGTAGTAGAAGGAGGAGGAGGAATAAAAGTAGATGAAGCGGTAGTAGTAGTAGTAGTAGTAGTAGTAGTAGTAGTAGTAGAAGAAGAAGAAGAAGTAGAAGTAGAAGTAGAAGTAGAGGTAGTGATAGTAGTAGTAGAAGAAGTAGTGGTAGAAGCATTATTAGAAGTAGTATGACAGGGTGTTGTTAGTAGTATAATTTAAAGGAATATTTACTTCTTTATACAGCGAACGATGTAAACTAAGCTGTATCTATGTCACTATGCTTCGTCCTTTATCATATTTACAATCGTTTATATATCGTTAAGCATGATACAGAGTTCTGCTGCTAAACAACAAAGGAGTTTAAGTCAATTATGCCAAACGCCACAAAAGATTCTACACTAATTACATTTGCTGTTCAAATTTCTTTGCAAAAATAACAGAATTTTAATAATTACTGAGCATAACTGCTTTGTGTACTTTTTTCTGCATTGGAAAGCATACGATTAAAGCAAAGATAAATAATGGTTTGAAGTTATTAAATTGAACTTGATTTTACTATAATATATTTTTAAACTTTGCAAAAGTTGAGCGACAACAGTCTTGTACAACCTTTTCTGGCAAAAAAGATTTGTGTTTCTACACGAGGGCTTGCAAAGAACTAAACAAAAATTATTGGAAACAACAAGGGAAATAAAATACTGCTGTTACAAGTTAGTTTAATGTATAGTAAGAAAATGAACATCCCAGCTGTATAAAACTTACTCTTTGTACGTATTAATGTAGTAATCTTAGTAACCCCCTATAAATGAAGCAGAAAGGTAATAATGTATTAGATTCAAGCATTACCTTCGATTCCATTTGCTGATATTATTACCAGTAAAATGTAAACCAACGGGTCCATGGTAATGTTATTGGGAAAATCTTTCTATTTTTCTACTTTTCTTAATTTCATTTTTGCATGAAACTGTCAAGTGTCTTCCATTTTGCTGTCAAGCTGGACTGGAATACAACCATTCTGATTTTCGGCACCATTTTAACCTTTACATTATCAGCTATTTTCGCAGTACTTTTGATCTGCACATTTTTCCTATGCTTGTGGTACAATGCAAACCTATGAACCATGGTGACCTTAAACTGAACAGTGCTCATTAAACAGATAACACAGTTGAAGCAGGAGAAAACTGAAGAGATAATAAAGCTGGAGTGCTTCAACGAGTTTAAATTTCGATTTTTTAAGGATACCTTAGGGCAGAAAACAATATTTAAAAAACATATTACATGTAAATATGTTGGAAATGGACTATAAAAAATATATTCTATTTACTTGACTGAAGATTAGCAACTACCTGCTCCGGACCACGAGATCCCAAATCTAACCTGAAAACGGTAATTTGATAGCAACCGTTGAAGCATATCACGTTTTGGTTAAACCTGGAGTTTAACTATTATATAAAAGAAAATGTTTTTGATAGAGAACTTAAAACTAACTAAAATCTCGCATATCTTAATGGGGAACATTTTTACTCTCATTTTTTGAACGAACAGCCCAGTCCACGAGATCCCAAATCTAACCTAAAAACGGTAATTTGATAACAACCGTTGAAGCATATCACGTTTTGGTTAAGACTAACACAACAACCTGGATTTTAACTATTATATAAAAGAAAATGTTTTTGATAGAGAAACTAAAACTAACTAAAATCTCGCATATCTTAATGGGGAACATTTTTACTCTCATTTTTTGAGCGAACAGCCCAGTCCACGAGATCCCAAATCTAACCTAAAAACGGTAATTTGATAACAACCGTTGAAGCATATCACGTTTTGGTTAAGACTAACACAACAACCTGGAGTTTAACTATTATATAAAAGAAAATGTTTTTGATAGAGAACTTAAAACTAACTAAAATCTCGCATATCTTAATGGGGAACATTTTTACTCTCATTTTTTGAGCGAACAGCCCAGTCCACGAGATCCCAAATCTAACCTAAAAACGGTAATTTGATAACAACCGTTGAAGCATATCACGTTTTGGTTAAGACTAACACAACAACCTGGAGTTTAACTATTATATAAAAGAAAATGTTTTTGATAGAGAACTTAAAACTAACTAAAATCTCGCATATCTTAATGGGGAACATTTTTACTCTCATTTTTTGAGCGAACAGCCCAGTCCACGAGATCCCAAATCTAACCTAAAAACGGTAATTTGATAACAACCGTTGAAGCATATCACGTTTTGGTTAAGACTAACACAACAACCTGGAGTTTAACTATTATATAAAAGAAAATGTTTTTGATAGAGAACTTAAAACTAACTAAAATCTCGCATATCTTAATGGGGAACATTTTTACTCTCATTTTTTGAGCGAACAGCCCAGTCCACGAGATCCCAAATCTAACCTAAAAACGGTAATTTGATAACAACCGTTGAAGCATATCACGTTTTGGTTAAGACTAACACAACAACCTGGAGTTTAACTATTATATAAAAGAAAATGTTTTTGATAGAGAACTTAAAACTAACTAAAATCTCGCATATCTTAATGGGGAACATTTTTACTCTCATTTTTTGAGCGAACAGCCCAGTCCACGAGATCCCAAATCTAACCTAAAAACGGTAATTTGATAACAACCGTTGAAGCATATCACGTTTTGGTTAAGACTAACACAACAACCTGGAGTTTAACTATTATATAAAAGAAAATGTTTTTGATAGAGAACTTAAAACTAACTAAAATCTCGCATATCTTAATGGGGAACATTTTTACTCTCATTTTTTGAGCGAACAGCCCAGTCCACGAGATCCCAAATCTAACCTAAAAACGGTAATTTGATAACAACCGTTGAAGCATATCACGTTTTGGTTAAGACTAACACAACAACCTGGAGTTTAACTATTATATAAAAGAAAATGTTTTTGATAGAGAACTTAAAACTAACTAAAATCTCGCATATCTTAATGGGGAACATTTTTACTCTCATTTTTTGAGCGAACAGCCCAGTCCACGAGATCCCAAATCTAACCTAAAAACGGTAATTTGATAACAACCGTTGAAGCATATCACGTTTTGGTTAAGACTAACACAACAACCTGGAGTTTAACTATTATATAAAAGAAAATGTTTTTGATAGAGAACTTAAAACTAACTAAAATCTCGCATATCTTAATGGGGAACATTTTTACTCTCATTTTTTGAGCGAACAGCCCAGTCCACGAGATCCCAA
>RDPX01000678.1:123252-136485 GCA_003991215.1 Morbakka virulenta | reverse complement strand
AAAGGATGGAGGTCAGCAGAGATTAGGGAATCCGTATGGTAAACATGTGAAAAACAATCGAATAGTGTAAATTAAGACCCCTTTTTATAGAGAAAATACATGATGTTGTTGATAAATATTTTTGGCGAATCTCTTTCTGGTAACCCCGTTAATTATTGGGGATTTTAACACGCATTGGAAGTGGTCAGCCTTAATTGTAATACATTTACAAGCTTTCGTCGGGAGTCCGCGTTGAGTAACCACTGCGTGAAATTTCGGTGCGTCAAACACATACCCGCATACATTTTGTGTAATAAGGTATTTCCTATTTCCACTTGCTATGTCTTTGTATGCAAACCCAGAATCCTGGCTACCTGGAATACCTATTATTTGAGTAATGTCCTGTACATTTAAGCAGCTTATCGTCCAAGTAGACATTAGCTAGAGGGTTTCATTGAGATTTTTCTTTGCTATGATATCTAAATTTTCCCCATGTCGACGAGGCACAATTATCTTGGGCCAAACAGGTTGTTGTGTCAGCTGCTCATACTCTTCAAGGTCGGATTAGCACTAGGGTGTATTCCCCTGGTTTCCCGTCCCCGATTTCCCGGGAAATTTAGCAGAAAACTCCTCCCTGTTTCCCAGGATTTTTCTGAAATTTCCCTGGGAAATTAAGTATTATATAAAAATTGGATTTTTTTCAAAAGTAAATAGATTGTAATGTAATTAATTTGGATTAATTAAGCTGTTTGTGCACGACGAAAGTCATAAACAAAACCAAAGCTTGTCAAATCAAGTCGATAACATTGCGAAATTAATTCAAAAACAAGAAGTTTAAACAGGAAACACTCAGTTGAAAATGACGGACTTTTAAGATATTAATACCCAAAGGAAATCGGATGTGTGGAAATATTTTCTCTACAACCGAGAGCAAGAAAAAGCCCAGTGTAAAAAATGCTCTCAGCAAATCAAAGCTGGTGGCTCGAGTACCAAAGGGATGATCGGACATAAAAAAATAATACACAAAATTGATATAAAATCTTGTTTTGAAGAAAGCTCTGAACAAAAAACAAAAAACAAAAACTGCCAAAATTGACTCTTTCTTCAAGCCCAAACAAAAAGATTCCCTTGGTCAAGTCATTGCAAAACTTTTGGTTGTGGATGGATTGACTTTTAATCAAATTGCTTCCAGTGATACGATGAGAAGGGCATTCAAATCAGATGGCAATTTTATTCCGAAATGTCAAAAGCATGTCCGCACACTCTTCGTCAAGGAATGTGACGTTGTGAAGAACAGAGTATGTGATGAAATTAAGCAAAACAAGGCGGCTGATGTTCGATTTTCAATCAGTTTTGACGAATCAACTTCAAACAGAAACAGCAGGTTTATGAGCTTAAACCTAAGTCTTCCAAAGGGATTTCAATCTTTAGGAATGGCTCGTGTCAAAGGAGGAATGAACACTGACCAAGCAGTCAATCTTGTTCAGGAATTAAACACTGATATTATAGCTACAATGACAGACGGAGCAAGCTTGATGATGAAATTTAGTCGCGAGACTGCATCTATTCATTTTGCATGTCTGGCCCATGCTATGCACTTGTTTGTTTGAGACATATTGTACAAGAAATCCAAGTGAAGCATTTGCTAATGTTCCCGAGACCAAAGAGAATGATCAAGATGAAGATGATGAAAGTAATTTTGAAAACTCAGATAATAACAATGACATCACCGAGGGTCCTGACCTGGCTTTTGATTTAAACAAAGTTTTTGTTAAAGTTCACAAAATGGACAAATTGTTCTGCCGTTCCCCAGTAAGGAATGATGAAGATTTGCAGTCTAAAAATATGCAGTCTTTTGGCTGAAATAGCCTTTTAAATATGCTCCAGCGTTTCAAAGACATCAGAAAGGAGATCAAGCTTGCCATGTTAAAATTGGACTACAACTTTTACATTTCAGACACAGAGCTGGACAAGATCAAAGAACTTTGTGACGCACTTGCCCCTCTAAACATTGCAGTTGAGTATCTTTGTCGTGAAGATGCTTATATTCTACTGGCTGAAAAAAGTCATTGCCTTTACCATCAAGAAAATAAAAGAGAAAAAAATCAGATATCGGAAAGGAAATTTTGGAGAGGTTCAAGGTCAGAATAATAGAATTGTATTGAAATTTTACTGTGTTTCTTTATATAGTGCATTATCCTTTCAACATACTATTCTCTTTCAAGTATGAAACCTCGGCGTCTGAGAAATCCGTAAATTTACCTTATAAAAAACCCATCCTTAATATAAATATTAATCAAAAGAAAAAAGGATGCCTAAAATTTTACAAAAAAGATACCTAAAATAATGGTATTCAGCGATATTTTGGTACCAAAAATCAAATTTTTTTCGAAGCTGCGTCCCGGATCCCCTGGGGGGCTTACAGAGCCCCCAGACCCCCAGCTGCTTGGTCTAATATGGCCCGCTATGGCCATATCCTCTCTTCGCTCGGATCTTACGGCGAACAACCCTCACGAAAAGGTAAATGCGGCCCTGAACACAACACCCGGGTTTATTTTTGGCATCACAAAAAATACATTGAACGAGTTCCTGTTCATTCAAACGAGCTTGCAAAATTGCAAAGCCTTCAAAAAGAACACAACAAAAGGCCACTAAATAACTCTGTAAACTGTAAAGGAAGTCCTATGGTACTTAGCCTGCAAAGTCCTATGGTCTCTTTTCCAGTAACTTTTTGTGTGTTTTAATGACCTTTTCAAGGTCTGAAATCGACCTCACTCATGACCAGCCATGTTTCACCGTGAAATTGAAATTGGCGGTCAGGCAGATAACTAAATGAACTTTAGTCACGTGACTCAATTGGCTCCATTATTCAAATTTAGTCACGTGACTCTAACATTGACTAAAGAAAATGAAAGCCGGCAAAATAGTGGGTTTTTTCATTTCACCGGTTACCGGCAACATAGACACTTTTTACAAAAGACTAAACACGAACACAACATGGCGCAATCACTTTCAATCCTCCATATGTATCATGTCAACTCAATAGAAATCCAAATCAAAACACGAAGGGGTGAGGTTACCACCACTTCACCCTTTATATATTAATTTCATAGTCTTTCAAATAGCTGGGTCGACGAACAGCTCTTTTTGGACGATTATTTACAGTTTCTTGGTCATCAATGTTCTCATCAAGGTGATTAGTATCTGAATCATTGTCACTTATTCGCTTGTGTTTGAATCTTCGTGGAAGTCCCAGTCGTGGAAATGGAGCTTCGAAGGTCGACTACTGGCTGGAAAGCTTGATGTTAGCGGAATGTCATATTTTCTTGACGTAAATTTGCTGTTGCCGAACTGTTGAACAGTAACTGTGGTATCGTGCTGGGTAGTTACTATATACTGTTCCCTGGATTTGTGTTTCGAGCCTTCACGCTTGACAAAAACCAAGTCACCTACTTGTACGTTGGCGGGCTGAGCCGGCATTCCACCACGGGCTTTGGAGACAGCACTCGAAGCATGATTCTTTTCGCGGAGTTTTATCTGATGAAAAGCTAGGTCTGAACCTCTTAAATCAATTTCTTTTCACGATGACTGATCTCTTCGCTGGATAATCTCTTTGGCAGATAGTCCAGGAGAACAAATACGAGAATTGAGATTATTGATAGCAATCTCAAGGGTAAGTTGTATGACAGGCTTACCGGTGCGTTCAATGCTTGACAGTTCATGTTCGAGTTCTTGGATGCCTTTATCGTCGGTAGCGTTACTATTTTTGTTTTTAAAACGTCTAAAATCCAGGACGATACCATGCGAAGCTAAGGTGTCTTCATCCTTTAGGGATTGAAATCTTGTGGCATTATCAACTCGGATGGTAGAGGTTGGACTGCGAAGAGAATTTGTGGTGGTGAGAAATGCAGAGGGCAGATTGTTAGCTTTTTCGTCGGGGATAAAGACGGCTGTGGTAAAACTGGAGAAGACGTCACGCGACACAAAGATCTTTTCCTTATAGTTCTCAAGACATCATATGCGAATTGCGTCTCTGGGTGTTCTGGTGGTGCAGAAGAAGACTGGACATGTATTTCAGAAAGGATTCGCTTGAGGGATTGGCATACATTGCAGTCGGATGTCGTAACTTCAATGAATGTACTACTATCCAACGAGTAAAAGTGACGATCGAAAACTTTCTGTAGTTGGGTCCTTGTTGGGTGATTTAACTGTAAGTGTAAAGCAGTCAGGAGGCCTGGACGGATGTTGGTTGGCACGATAACTAGACGGTGTTGATGGACATATGGGTCATTCTTGACAACGACTAGGGGGCCGTTCTCAGCGTCCCTTGTTGCGGGTGTGCGAAGGTGCGGCGGGGGAAAGGACACTCTTGTTGTAATGAGTGTCACGCCTTATCATTCGAAAACGGAACATGGGCAGAACCGGAAAGAATGTTGGAAACCGAAACATTAATTGGAAAACTTGAAAATCTGACATGATTGATCAATGCAGGAGTTGAGGTGTCGTGAGCTAAAATCACTTGATGAATTGGAAGAACCTTTAATGTGAAACACGTTGACATTAAATTCTCTTAAGGTGGAGAGAAAGGTAGAGACTCGGTTTGACGCTAGAGAAGTGTCCCTTGCAAAGTTTCTGATATGCCTCCACATAGGGTTTACTGTCGGTCAACACCTGTACGGGGTGATAAGAGTCAAGAATGTAAGGTGCAAAGTTACGGACTGTTGATGTTATTGTCAGAGCTTCATGCTCGCACGGGAGCCATCCAATCTGGTGTGACTTTAGTCTGAAGCTGTAGAATCCACCTACATGGCGTTGGTTGTCCCGGTTGATAAAAAGGGTTGTTCCAAGTCCCTGGTTGACGGGTGAAGCATCGACTGCTAAACTGAGTTTATCTTCTGGTCGAGGTATGGTGATAGTCTGCTGGGATTTGACGGCATCTTGACATTTTGCGAATTGCTTTAGGAGACCTTCTGTCCAATTGATTTGCTGCTGGCCTTGCAAACCCTTAATCGAATCCTCCAGAGGTGCGAGAAGAGAGGAATACTTATATACATCTCGAAAGGGCTGTGAACGCACCAATAAAAGATTTAATCGAGATACAGATTGAGGGAGGTTTAACTGTTCCAAGTGGAGTAATCTTGTGGGAAGATGCTGTAAAGGTACCATTTTGCCATTTCCAACCGAGGGTGATAGTCTCAATAGGACAGACGACAGCCTTGGCGGCGGACAAGTTGAGATTGTTTTGGGAAAGAAGACGAAGCTCCTTTTCCCAATTCTCAATAAGCTCTTTGATTGTGTTTGCACAAACGTGTATGTCATCAGCAATTATTATAACGAAACCTAGCTGAATACACTCACCAAATATGCGACAAATCAGTTTCTGTAAGTATTCAGAAGAGCCTGGCATACCCATTGCTGATCTTGTATTCACACGTAAACCCGTGAACGGTGTGACTGTACCCAGATATGTCATTGACGACTTCGACACGGGTATTTGAAAGAAGCTTTTTGTCAAATCGGACTTGCTAATATACTTCCACTTTGACAGATTATGTAGAATATCGTTACATGTCGTAGAGACGGTTGGAAAAATTTTAGTGTATTGTCCTAAATTATTGAATGCTGTAACTACCGCAATATGTAGCCTCCAGATGGCTTTGCCGTCAGAAAACTTGGAGAGACATATTCAACATCAACGTTCACATCCTCTGGTTTTGCTAGAACTCCGAGTTGTTCCAGTCTGTGTGCTTCTTCCAGCAAAAGCTGGAGATTGGATTGCTTATAAAAGGGAAGTTTTTCTTTCCTTAGAGGGGAATGAACACTTCCGATGTTAACCTTTTCTCGAATGGTACCACTGTGATCATTATAAGCATCAAGGATAAGCATCACAGGATTAAATGCAGTGTCATATTGTTGGTGAATAGGTCGGAACCTTTTCAGCTGGTCAGCATTAAGTTGGCGAACTGAATCTAAAGAAAAAGCGTCTAAAAACATGTTGATAGAGAGCTTGTAGGTGCTGGATACGGAACTTGGTGAGCGGTAGGCAAGTGTTGCGACTTAGATAATGTTACTGGATTATCTAAAACATTTGGGATACGAATACTGCCGTTGATGACCCTGGATATTTCAGGTTCTGGCCAGGATCCACCAAATGGGGATGATCGGTGAGGCACAATGGCTATTTCACCTTCATAATCCTTCAACGTATCACTAGAAAATTCTAAATTTTCACCGGACAGAACGACGTGGGAAGAGTCACTTCGCAGAATAAAAGATTCGGCTCGGTACACATCGAATGTCGCAGAGGGTTTGGTTACATACGGTACTTTCATATTTCCTAAAGTAATTGTACGACTACGCAGATGAACATGAATGTCATTGTCATGATAGAATGGGGTACCTGCTAGTATGTCACAATCCAGAGTGTCAACGACTAAAGCAGTTATTGGCAGAATGATAGACCCAAAGTTCAATTGTAACTTGACTTCCCCGTAGATTTTCAACGCAGTTTTGTCGACAGATCGGGTTAAAATGTTTTATGGTTGGATGAGGATTCCGGCACAGGGGACAAATTCTCGAGTGATAAGAGATGATGTGGTGCCGGCATCAATGACAATATGAATAGGGTAGTGTTGATAGAATGTGTAAAAGTACGGGGATAGATCACATTGGACTTTTTGGATGTCACTGTCTTGGGAAATTTGGTATGAAGAAGATTCATCTGGTGTAGCATCAGGGTCAGAAGGTACGTTGTCAACATCCACGGTAAGTGCTTTAGCAACGTTAATTTGTCAAATTTTGATAAAAAATTTGACAAGAATTGGAATAGTTCTTTGTGATGTCCACTTTTACGGATAAGTCAGTTAGTAGACAGTCCATTGCTTCGGCAAGTTGTGGTTGGATTTCTTTCAGGGTTTTTGTTTACAAATCATGGGCGTATACTCGGGCCACATGAGCGGGAAGACGTTCGTCAATCAAGTTCAGCCACACATACACTGGAACATTCCAAGGTTGGAGACATTTCCTCATCAGAAGTGGGAACTTCACCGTTTTGTATGAGACCTGAACCGACTGTCCACAAATTGTCCTCTAAATAATAATGCGTTGGGAAAATATTTCATACCGTTCGTCTGTCTCCCGTTTGATATTTGACAGTTTCAGAAAGTTCACCTCCGACTGGGAGAAACAATAATGTTTCCGGATGCGTTGCCAGATCCAATTCAACCCGCTGCTCTTTTTGATTATGTCATTTCTTAACATAGAAGGTACAAATTGAGCGATTAATGCCAGCATTCGTTCGAGAATAATACTACGTTTAGAGCTGCCTTTTCGCCAACAGGAGCTTTGCTACAGACCTCTTGACTATTATGATTCGAGGAACTGACCAAAGGCATTTTTTCACGATAGATGGGATAAAATATTAGATTTCCAATTAGCAAAGCTTGTAATAGTTTCATTTTCTGTCAGCTGCCAATACTTGGGTGGTTTAAACGATTGGGCCATGATCAGAGGCAAAACAAAATATTGTCAACAAAATCAATATTATTGACGTTAAGTAATTTCAATATGTCTTCACACTGTATCTTCTTTCGTCAGACTAATATTCTGTGCGGGATTCTTGCAACTGTCACCACGCCAGAACTAAACTTAATCAGTCGTAAATGCGGATAGAGATAATATATTTATATTTAAACCTCCGTCATGTAAATCTATAACAATACAATAAAATGTGATATAAACTATGTAATATAAACTAAACGCGAACACAACATGGCGCATGAAGCCAGTCTAGTCATGTGAGTAACATGCTTATTATTTTAGTACCTGCAGCAATTAAAAGTCCATGATATTTTTTTGTATACCATCATTTCATGTTCATATATGGGTTTTTATCTTACATTTTTATCTAGACACAGCTTTGGTGTCTTGATTGATTTTTGTACCTTTAAGAGATTGAAACTTTTCTGAATCTTGATTTGGTTGTATCAACAGGGGACAATTATAGCATTTAACTTCTGTTGAATGTCTGGGATGATGGTTAAAGGATGTCATAGTGAAAATATATTTATGGAGACTAACATAATTAAATGAAAGCCACTTTTCTGTCCAACTATTTATGTCCAGTTTTATTTTTGTTTTTTTTACTTAGAGGATGGTCATACCTTGTTTAACTATGGAGTAACTTTGAATTCTCCTGTCCAAGTAACGGAAAGGCAAAAGCCACCAATGGATCAGGCTTTCATAGCTAGCAATGAAGTGAACGAGAGCAGCAAAGAAAGGGACAACACCTCAAAAGTAAGTTGACATATAATTTACTAACAATTGAAATTTGGGTCCTTGTCATTTTTATTAGACTATCTTAACATTGTTAAACTTTCTGGATCCTATGAGAGACACAAGATATCACACTGAAGAGCTCGTGTCTCTCTTTAACCCTCCCACTACTTCGTCTATTATTTCAATTCCAATTCTACCTCCCAAATCATTCCAAGCTTAACCATTCATTCAGATTTCATAAACCGCTCTCTTTTGACAGGAATTTAAGATCACTGGATAGATAGGTAATCCTGGTCAACTAGCTAAAGTCACTTATGTAGGCTGGCTATTAAAGAGTGTCTGCAGTTTAATCTGAGAAAAACGTACTGAAAGAGGGTTTCTCTAATTAATAAAATATTAATGGATTAGGAAAGCCCATTTCTGCATGCCCTTACTTTCAGGAAAAAGGTTTTACATCTTGAACGCATTGTTATACAAAAACTGACAGAAGGGGTTAAACAGGAAGCAGTTGCCAGAGGAGGGGGGGGGGCATGTGTTTAACCTGGGCAAATCTAATTTATTGTCTCCAGTTTGTCAATTTGCCACGAAAGCTCAGGTCAGGAGTAACGTGTGCACCAATTATCATGGGGCTCATTATTGTTGTAAATGCTGCCAAGAGAAGCACAAGATTAAACACCGTAGTTTGTGTAATTTTCTTTGTTCAACAATAAGGTTCAGTCAGATAATTCTAGGTCCTACTCAAGTCACGTGACAATGAATGTTCATGCCAAAATTCTAAAATTGTTGGGTGACAAATGTAACATTAAATGTTTCATTAACGGTGTTGAAAGTTTTAGTTTATCAGCTTAAACATGGTAAAGTGACAAGTGATACTCGTTGTCAATTATAGCCACAATGATGTAATCATACCACCCAAGACATTTCTTGATCACCTTGAATCTATTTCTTCTCTCTGGATCCTCCAGTAATAACATCAATCGTCAGTTTTGGGCTGTCCGTCTCTTGTTCAGGGATCAGGCGGAGCCAAAGCAGTATTTATTTATTCCAGAGGTAATAATGACATCCAAATTTATGTCATTGATGTACAGCGTACATGCATGTGCGGTCTTTCAGTAGACTAGCAGCTGCAGTGTCCAAGACGCAATCGTCTTGGACACTGCAAAGTTTTTACTATAGCTCACTGTGAGCTACCGCGTAATTATCTGGTTGTTGTGGAGTAACTAGTTTTATTTTAATTTACGGACTCCAAGTTGTATTGGGTATAATGAGTCGTATGAGTCTTTTGAGTCTATTGCGTCTATTGAGTCTATTGAATCGTAAAAAGTACAAAGATAAAAACAATTATGGTGAGCAATCTAAACCAATTCATAATCAGAAAAATACTTCAGTCTTGCACACACAATTACAATTTAAGCAAAACATTGACATACAAAATTGACAGCTATTACAAAAAACATAACGCAAACATTGTGAGAGTTGTCATATGGGTAGCAGGTACATACCTCTGTGCTCTCACTCCTGATATAACACAGTTGTATTCTTCATAATTGTCTTTGTTTGTCACATCTTNTTGTGCCATCTTGTACTCCAACTTCACTCCAACTTGAGATAGAGTTTTTACTATAGCTCACTGTGAGCTACCGCGTAATTATCTGGTTGTTGTGGAGTAACTAGTTATATTTTAATTTACGGACTCCAAGTTGTATTGGGTATAATGAGTCGTATGAGTCTTTTGAGTCTATTGCGTCTATTGAGTCTATTGAATCGTAAAAAGTACAAAGATAAAAACAATTATGGTGAGCAATCTAAACCAATTCATAATCAGAAAAATACTTCAGTCTTGCACACACAATTACAATTTAAGCAAAACATTGACATACAAAATTGACAGCTATTACAAAAAACATAACGCAAACGTTGTGAGAGTTGTCATATGGGTAGCAGGTACATACCTCTGTGCTCTCACTCCTGATATAACACAGTTGTATTCTTCATAATTGTCTTTGTTTGTCACATCTTGTTCACAAAATGAAAGGCACTGCACTGCGTGGTGTTTTCTGCCAGACTGAAGAAGTTTGTTAAGAACTCAGACAACCAACAGGTGCCAGAATGGTTACCACATCATGAATCATTTCTTTGTGTCGCAAAACGAGACCTATCTGAGAGGGACCAACTGTTTTTAATTAATTTTGACACAGTAGGGGGAAAACAAACAGCGGCATCTTTTGAGCAACAATGATTCACTGAACCCACTGGCCAAAATTTATCCTGTGAGCTACAATAACTTTCTCTTTTCTTTCACACAACTATCCACTGACTCATTCCACCACTGTGTTACTCTTTGGCGTGCAAACCCTTTGGTTCATCCACAGGCTTACTCTGCAGCTGTGAACATGGCAACTTTAATCTGTTTCCACACACACACATAAACGCATTACTTTTCGTTGTTGCACGTTCTGAACTCCTGAATTGTAACTTCATGCGACTGGGCTAACGACCTGAATTCCTTTGTACAATGTTTCAGAATCAACAGTTTTTGTAGCATTTGCACCGTTTTATTTATTTGACTGCCAAAGGAGAATCCTATGGTGTGATGTTTGTAGTAATGAAGTAAAATTTTTGTATATCAGTTGTATTTCACTCTTTTATTTAGTATTTGTATAAAAATAATGCCTGTTACTCGTTAATAAGTAGTAACATTAAAATGCATCCATTTTTACCCATTTTACATGGTAAGGCCGGTTTACCCTTTAACACAATTGACGCCAGGTCATCCTTGGGCAGGATTTATTGGCTGTAAGCCTATCCCGAAATCTTGAAGTACCGGGTTTGACATTCGGCACGGTTGTGCAACTCTTATTGGAATTTGAACTGTCTATTCTCTTTTAAAACCTACGTAGCGATAGTATCCTGAATTAAATATTCTAAATTGTAAATTGCTCTATCGATTTTGCCTTGCGCGATTGTTTTTGTTCACTTGGAAAATCATGCCAGGGATGGGGCCCCTAGTTTTTGATGGCCACTTATTGTTTTAGAGTAGATGTTACTGGATTAAGTAGTCTCGTGGTTTCTGCTTTTCGACTTGTGGTTACAGAGCCTAAATTTGTGGTAGCGCTTGAGGAATCTGCTTCACCAACAACTGAATATTATTGTGGTGATTGTAGTGCCATGTTGCGTAGAATTGGTGTTCCTATTGCTATGTCTAGTGGAAAAACTTAAGGTCTCTCTTGTTAGATTAGCAACTCTCTCTCTCTTGGTCATCATTGGATTTTTGCTTGTTGGTCGTATATGTTCCATCATAATATTCTCACTTCTGTGATGACAGGTCTTCGTGAGTAATCTTCAAATAAATCAGATATAATAAAAACACCAAAGCCTTTATCAAAGGCCTTCATCAAAACCTAGAATCTTCGTTTCTACTTTGATACTCTCGAGTCTTATCCAATAAACAACTCCCCTTTTTCTTCGCACCTCTTTGTAGAACTAATCCTAACGATGATATAACTAATTCTGACATTCTTGCTTGTGGTTAGCTTCTTCTTATTCGTAAGGAATTTGGTGGTCGTATTTATTGCCTATGAAGCTTTTTTTGAGATGCTTCAGGTGAGCATGAGGTTCCGTTCGAACGTTCTGGGCTGTATAGCCTCTTCTTGCGTCTTGTGTTGATTCATTTTACTTCGGATATTTTTTTCACCATCGACCTTTTTTCTCATTTGAGTGACCTTATCCTTTAGACGCCCTCATGTGCTAACTTGTACGTTTGTTGTGACTTAAAAGCTTATCATACTCAATGGGCAAATTATCATCCTACCCTTGGATTTCGATTGAAGTGTTACAATTTCTTTAGCTTTATATTTGACTCAGATTGTCGATTTTTTCCAGTCGTATTCTTGATAATGATAATCATCGTCCTTCTTTGCTTGACCATTTTCTTGTCCTTAACCCTTATCTATTCTCTGCCGCTTCTGGCTCACCTCTTAGTAAATCCGATCATATGGCGATGTCTATTTCTTCGTACTGTTACACCTTAGAAATACTTTATTTTACTTTCTGGTGTGAGTCCTTTTGAAGTCAATCTTCCACTTACTCTTATCTGCGTAGTGTAACTCCAGATGTTTTTCCATTAGTTCCGACGTAACGACACTCCAACTAATAAAAGGTATTTTACTGATGCTAGAAATCATTAAAAGGGTGTGTCTCAGATGAAGCAAAAGCTAATCTTGAAAGTCTGACTCGATCTTTTGTTACAACTTATCATTTGATGAGGTTGATCTGGCTTTTTTACGCTTACCCACCACTGGTCTAAAACTATCGATGACCTCTTTTCCTGATCTATCACATGCATCTAGCCGTAATGACACCCTTGTGGTTGCCCTTCAAAAATGTTCTTCTAAACTCTTCGTCAATCATTTCAAAATTCGTCAATAAATGTCTTTCTAAATATTGCTTTTCTTTTTGATCAAAATGTCCTTCTATTTTCCTGTCTTCAAAAATTCTGGAGACGGATCAAATCATCACTCCTATCACCCAATTTGCAGCAAGATGTTTAAACGACAGGTAATTAACCGCATTGTTTTGACTCACATTGTATTTGCCGATAACAAATTTGATGTCTGTAAATGTCGATTTAAAGTAGACTATCTCACTGCAATCGCTGAGTGATCTTACTGCTCTCTTGCCCACTAGGTGAGGGATATTCTCCTTGATCGTTCCTTGGTGGCTGATAGACATTGGCACTCTGGCATTTATAAAAAAAGATCGTATTGCCATTATATTTCTGCTGAAGCCATCCAACATTTCTATAGAGCATTAGTCGGGGCTTGTATGAGGAGCCCAGTGAAAACATTGTCAGGCCTTTGGGTTCTTCAGCTCCTCCCATTGTCTCGATATCGTGATGTTACATATCTCTCTCTCTCTCTCTCTCTCTCTCTCTCTCTCTCTCTCTCTCTCTCTCTCTCTCTCTCCCTCCACCTTTCT
>RDPX01000678.1:96391-121339 GCA_003991215.1 Morbakka virulenta | reverse complement strand
TACATATCTCTCTCTCTCTCTCTCTCTCTCTCTCTCTCTCTCTCTCTCTCTCTCTCTCTCTCTCTCTCTCACCATTTCTCTCTATCTTCTACAAGTACCTCAATAGTAATTGTTCCAGTAAATTTTCTTCTCTTTCTATTTCCCGAAAAGCGGTCGCCACGTCTTGCTACATGTGCTTATCCGAATACGGTCTTGAACCCAGCAAAACATTTTGCTATTTCACTAACCTTTTCCCATGTACAACATAACTATACTATCGTTTGGCCTCTTATGTTGAATGAGTTTGATTTTCCATCATTTAAACTCCCTGTTAAGCGTCGTCCTCTTCTGCTTCTTTTAGTTCCTTCATCTTTTTCTTCTCTTAACTTACGGGGAAGATAAGTGGTCATTTGCGATTTTCCAAGAAGTGAACAAGAAATGAAACATATGAAAGTATTTCTTTTCTTTCAACCATACTTTTCTTTGGCAGCAGGATCATTACGCGCTTTCAGGACATCCTTGTAGTTTGAATTAATATGAAATCTATTCTTTTGTAGCCGTTGCTGGGTATAGTTGCATATATTGTTAGATATTAGACTGTTTCCAACAGCGCTTTTTTACGTTACTCTTTTCTCCTTTTCTTTACTGTTTACTCATTTATTTGTCTTGTTAATCCATTTTTCCCAGACCACTAAATGGAATCGAAATGGATTGTTTGGTATTCTTTCCTTTGGGTAAGAAAATAACTTGCACTTTTTTACCTACTGTATATTTTGCCTGTCAATTAATGTGTTGTTGCATCTTGCTTATAAATAACAATATGTGATAGATCTCTGGACAAAGAATACAGTAAGTCAACAGGTTCAATTATCTCGGCAGCATGATTCAATCGGACGGCAGATGCGCTAACGAGATCAAGCGAAGGATTGCCATGGCGAGGGAGACATTCCATCGCATGTCGAAAGTGCTGAAGAGCTCGTCCATCTAAGTAGGAACCAAGATAAGGATAATGAAGTGCTATGTTCTTCCTGTTTTGACATATGGTTGTGAAAGCTGGACAATGACACAAGAAATGGAGAAGAGATTAAACGCAGTTGAGATGTGGATGTTGAGAAGAATATTGAGAATACCATGGACAGATCATATAAGTAACAAGGAAGTACTGAGAAGAGCCAGCTATGCCAAAGTAGTCATGAAGACCATAAGGAAAAGGCAGCTATCGTTTTTCGGACATGTAATGAGGAAAGAAGGCCTGGAGAACCTAGCAATAACCGGGAAAATACAAGGGAGGAAAGGGAGAGGAAGACCAAGAATCAAGTTTTTGAAGACCATAGCCGCAGTGACCAACACTACTGAGGAACAGCTGTTGAGGAGAACGAGAGACAGGAAGCTGTGAAGAAACATGATCGCCAACGTTCTGGAAGGACACGGCACCTAAAGAAGAAGAAGATAGAAAAGAAGAAAATAATTTTGCTAGTGCCCCTACTTGTATCAAGGAAAGAAGGCCACCCTTCTCTTTATTTTTCTTGTCTGCGTAAAGACAGATAAAAGCTATTTTGCAAGGTAAATTTAATTCCTTCTGGAACAAAGGAACAGAACGTTTTGGTCTTCATAAAATAAGCAGCGTAGTAAAAATATATAGCATAGTGTATACAAAAATTACTGTCATGGAAATTTGGGTGTTCGCTCTGCAAGTCTACAAATTGGAATTAGACAATAGACAGGGAAATGTGAAAGGGTAGCTGCTGGTCCACAACAGAACATTAAAATAAACGTAATGGATTACGGAGAAAAAAGGTCCTGTCTACTTATGCAATTATTTCTTGGAGAAAATTTCCATTTTAGCATTCTATCACAATTTCAAGCACAAAAAACAGTTCGTATGCATACCCAAACTCAGTATAGGTTATGGTCGGAGATCGATACAACACGTGGGAACAATAACTGTCATTAAGATTCTAATAGTTCTAATGATTTTAATAGTTGTGTGTGAAACATTTTTGCTGTTCATATTTACAGGGTTGTCATCTTAGTATAAGTACCCTAGATTTCTCCTGTGATATTCACCACTGAAGATTTTATGGAACTACTTCCCTTTTTTGTACTTTTTAACAGGACACGCATTGATAATATTTATATATAATATTTTTATTACTGTACGTTTAATGAAGCACTATGTTGTATTCGTGAAAAAAGTAACAAATGAATAAGACGATACTATCAAATAGAAAAGATCGACAAAAGGAGACAAGGAAGGTAACATGATACAGCTGTATTGAAAGATTGAAATGTAAAGAGATGAATGTAAGTTGTATGATATTGTGTAAAACAACAGGATATTGTAATTTAACTGTGAGGATAAGAGATAAATTAATTATATTACTTGTTAAAAATTTTAATCAAAGTAGTAAATATTAGAATTTGTAAACTAGGTGTTGGAGTCAAGCGGAAATGTCAGTTAATGTGTAGTAAGGGTAGAAACTGTACAGATGTGATATGCTAAGACAGTAAATACGACATGCTTTTTTCTTGGTTTGACGATGCTCACTGATATTGGAAAAACAGATGGTGCAGTCAAACAGGGGTTGAGGTGACGACAAACAAATGAAGTCATGGTCGGAAGTCGAGAGTGTCATTAGAGCAATATCTCTTATGAATATACATGAACCTCCTACATGTGATGCGCAGATAAATATAAACTAGTCTTTAAGGTACATTGAAACTTATGTAAATGGTGGCTTACGCTTCTATTATAGATTGGGTACTCAGTGCAAATTAGTAGACTTTACAGCCTGAATGATGACAAGGGTGAATCCAGGGTACACGGAGAAGACCATCGGTGTAGATATGTGAATTTGGTGCTGCTATAACCGTGGTGTTCATGTAAGCTTTGGTCATTTGTCAACATAGAAGAAAAGAATTGAAGGTTATAAATGATGTACCTTTGTATAAATATAGGATATGGGAATTAGAGGCGATGCTGATTGTGGTGACGTTTGCTGCTCCTCTTCTCTTCCCACTTCTATGTCTCTCCTCACTCTCTCCTCCTTCTCTCCCCTCCTCTCCCCCTTCTCTCCCCTTCGCCCCTCTCTCTTCCCTTTCTTTCCTTCGCCCCTCTCTCTCCCCTTTCTTTCCCTCCCCCCTCTCTCCCCTTTCTCTATCTCCCGCTCAGCCCCACCATTTTACTGCTTTCTTAGTTGCAGTCTTAGTTCTATCCATAACGCATGTTTCAACGTAGTCTCTCGGAAAGACCATATGTAGCCAGCCAGTTGTGTTAAGATAATCAGCAAAACGTACCTAATATACTTAAGGTTAATGTAGTATTTAGTATGGATTTTCGTATTTTCATACTACTTCTGTTGACTAATCAGTTTTATTCAGTTTCCTTATTTCTGTATGTGTCGTCATTTAAGGTAAACGTTAGATATTTTTGTATTTAAGTATCCTTTTCGTCTACAACCATTTTAGCGAAGAGCACAGTGGAATAAAAGAAGAGTGTAAAGTCATTTTAACTGATGAAATTTACAAAACAGCCAAATCCATTAATGCGAATGACAAGACAAGCAAATTTCATACCGGATCGGTCGCGGCCCGGGTAAAAAACGACCGCCTTTTCCTCGGGGAACCAGCGAGTTAATGGAAACTATGCTACTGGCCAACCAAGAAGAAAGCGGAGAGGAGGAAAGAGAGTTACTGGAAGACGAGCCAGGAACAAGAAGCAAAGAAAGGAGAAAAAAACGTCAGAATGAACGTGGAAGGCCTGACAGGAAGAGCCCGAGAGGTAGCAGATATGATGGAAAGAAGAAAAATACAGGTGCTATGCATACAGGAGACTAGATGGAAGGGATCAAAGGTTAGACAAATTGGAGGAGGCTACAAAGTCTACTATCACGGTTCAAGCACAACACGAAATGGAGTGGGCATCATCTTGGAGGAAAGACTGGTACAGGGAGTGGTAGCAGTGGAGAGGATATCTGATAGGCTGATGTACATGAGGTTGGAAATAAATGGCGAAAACTTCTGTGTAGTGAGTGCGTACGCCCCGCAGGTGGGATGTGAGGAGGCTGAAAAAGAGGAGTTCTGGAAAAACATTGATGAAACGATCACCCAGCTACCAAGACAGGACCGGTTGTTTGTAGGAGGAGACCTAAATGGACATGTGGGTGAGGGAAATACAGGAGATGAAAGAGTAATGGGCAGGCATGGGTTTGGGAGAAGGAACAGTGCAGGCGACACCATCATAGACCTGGCAACCAGGTTTGACCTCGCAATAGCAAATACCTTCTTCCAGAAAGCAGACCAACACAAGGCAACATATTGCAGTGGGAACTCCATCACCCAGATCGACTACATTCTCTACAAAAGATGTCATCTGAAGGAAGTAATCGATTGTAAAGCCCTACCTGGCGAATGTGTAACAACTCAGCATCGATCTGTGGTGTGCACCTTGAAGCTGATTACGGTTGTGAAGAGAACGTGTAAGAAACCAGCTAGGATAAGGTGGTGGAAGCTGCAAGACAAGGATTTGGAGGCGCAGTTTGTGTCCCAGGTACAAGAAGAGTTAGGAGGGAATGAATTACCTGTGAACTGGACAAGAACAGCTGAAGCCATTCGAAGCATAGCAGAAGCAGTTTTGGGAAAGAGTTCAGGAGGAAAGAAAAGGGATAAAGAAACGTGGTGGTGGTCAGAGGAAGTTCAGAAAGCTGTAAAGAAGAAAAAGGAAAACTACAAAGCTTGGCACAAAGACAGGAGTGACAGAAGGAAAGCAGAGTACCTGGAAGCAAAGCGAGAGGCCAAAGCTGCTGTGTCTAGGGCTAAACAGGTGGCATATGAAGAAATGTACGGTAACATGGACACTGCAGAAGGACAAAGGAAGATTTTCAGAATAGCGAAGCAGATGGACAAGGCATCTAAGGACATCCAACAGGTCAAGATGATGAAAGATAAAGATGGAAGAGTCCTAGATGATGAAGAAGAGGTTTTGAACAGGTGGAAAGGGTACTTTGAAAAGCTGATGAACGAGGAAAATCCCAGGGAAGAGAGGGAAGAAGCAGCACAAGCACAGGAGCGGGATGTACCAAGAATTGGAAAAGAAGAAGTGAAGAAGGCGCTGAGTAAAATGAAGAATGGGAGAGCAGTTGGACCGGACGAGATACCTGTTGAAGTGTGGAAATCGCTTGGTGAGCAAGGACTTGAGTTTATTACAGCAATATTCAACGAAATCCTTGTAACTGGTAGAATGCCTGATGAGTGGAGAAGGAGCACCCTTGTACCAATCTTCAAGAATAAAGGTGATGTGCAAAATTGCGCAAATTATCGAGGCATCAAGTTACTGAGCCACACGATGAAGCTTTGGGAACGGGTGATTGATGGCAGGATAAGGGAAGAAGTGCAAGTCAGTGAGCAGCAATTTGGTTTTATGCCAAAAAGAAGCACATCTGACCCCATCTTTGCACTAAGGATAGTGGCAGAGAGGTTCAGGGAAGGCCAGAAAGAGCTGCATTGCACCTTCATCGATCTTGAAAAGGCCTATGACCGAGTACCCAGAGAGGAATTGTGGCACTGCCTGCGAAGTAATGGGGTGAGCGAACAGTATGTGAGAGCGATCCAGGAAATGTATGAGGGATGCGAGACTGTGGTACGTACATCAGTGGGGGTGACAGAGCCATTCCAGGTCAAAGTAGGCTTACACCAGGGTTCGGCATTGAGCCCACTGCTCTTTGCCATAGTAATGGACGAACTGACAGTGGATGTGAGAAGAGACTGCCCGCAAAATATGATGTTCGCAGATGATGTGGTATTGGTAAATGAAGGAAAGGATGAGGCAGAGAGAGAACTAGAGAACTGGAGGGATAGATTAGAAAGAAGAGGGTTGAAAATCAGCAGAACAAAAACTGAGCATATGTGCATCAACAGCACTGCAAACCTACCGCCAATCAAGATCGCTGGGGAGGATGTACCCGAAGTTGATGAATTCAAGTACCTTGGTTCAACGATCCAAAGTGATGGAGGGAGTGACAAGGAAGTGAGGAAGCGAATTCAAGCTGGCTGGAACAACTGGAGAAAAGCGACTGGTGTGTTGTGCAACAAACATGTCCCAGTCAGACTGAAGGGCAAGGTGTATAAGACATTGGTTCGTCCGGCAATGATGTACGGAATGGAAACGGTCCCTCTCACCAAACGCCAGGAAAGCTGCTTTGATGTGGCAGAGATGCGAATGCTGCGCTGGGCGAAGGGTGTAACCAGAAGAGATAAGATCAGGAATGAAAGCATCAGAAGAGACTTGGGCGTAGCGGAAGCCTCCAAGAAGCTGCAGGAGTGCCGACTGAGGTGGTTTGGACATGTAGAAAGAAGAGATGAGCAGTATGTAGGAAGGAAGTGCATGCAAATGGAGCTACCAGGGAAAAGAAGACGAGGGCAACCAAGACACAGATGGATGGACAATATAAAGGCAGACATGGCAGTAAAAGGGCTCACGAGGGAAGACGCACAGAACCGCATACGGTGGAGAAGCCACATTCGCTATGACGACCCCTAGCAAGGGACATGTCAGCAGAAAAAGAAAGAAAAAGAAAGGATAACTTAATACATACTTATTTACCATGACTTCACACTTTCCACCTGTCATCCCATAAAGTATAGCAGGTTTAATTCAGTAGTGATCAAGGGAACCCGTTGCTATCTTTAGCTTCTCGAGTTCTCAAGCCATTCTCTTCGAGTTAGTTACCCGTTATTGGACGTAAGATTGCTTTTATGCCATGCTTACGTTTGTTCACACCATCCACTCATCTGCCTTTAAAATTCTATCAGGTGACGTAAAGGACGGTGTTTCCCAACAGTCTCCACCGATGCCTTTTAGTCTCTAAAATTAAAGAGCAGAAACCCTCCTCGTGCAACAACACTTCATTTTAGATTATTTGGTCAAATCTTTTGGTGACCATTTGTAGATATTCTGTTTGTAAGGTCTTTGGGTTGTGTAATTAAATCCTGGATTCTTATATGTGCCCGGTAGAAAATTTCCAATGCAGAAAGATGCCTTAGAAGGTCGAAAATGAAATAAGTACACCAAATGTTATTTGGAGATGATAATCCAATATAAGTATAAGAAATGAACTTTTACTTTAAAATTTTTGTTACGTTTGAATTTGCATGAAGCACCATAATGAAATAATATTCATATGACACTGATGCTAAGCATACTCGCGACCCAACAGTTGGGGAGCACTATCTTAGACAATGTAACCTGACATATTTATTGTTGGTATGAGTACCTTAAACCTATTGTTTTCAAAATCGATATCGAGTTGTCAACCTTGGTTAAAACATTTTTATATACCCGTAGCCATTGGTTGGCGTCAGGAAGGGCATCCGGCCAAGAAATTCTGCCAAATTCAAGTCCCTGTGAATGACACTGTCTACGTCCCAGTTACTTGGGTAAAATGACGTTAAAACGCCCCAAAAATTCGACCATAATTTGACCATCATTTTAATATTTTTTAAAATATACATACCTGAAAAACAAAAGCTATTAACTAATTTTGTGTTATATTGCTAAGTTATCAATGTTCTTTCAACACCCTGCTAAATGGTGATGCGATAGTGCTTATTATACTGCATTCTACCTGAGATAGGGCCTCTTAACACCAAATTTAAAAAAGTAGATCACCAGGCTTGTTGTATTTATATCCTATGCGCCCACACCACCCACAATTTTTGACATCAAATCATTTCTCAATATCAACATAACACTTGGTCTGCCTTCCATTTACATGCATTAAAAGCTGTATACATCCTACTATCGTGGTCTTTGTTTTCTTAAATATTAGTATTTGCAATTTCTTAGATTTCTTTAGCCAACCCGTATAAGTTGTTGCTTGCGCTTTGCAGGGATTTTTTTCGCGATAAAGTGATGTTCAAATTTGTATTACTTGTTGATTTTTTTAAACAGAGGGACTAAAATCAGTCGATACGAATGTAAAAAAACATCACAAAACACAGAATTAATTTCGAAATATTGTGCTTTTTAAAGGAGGGCTTCACCGACCTAAAATTGTCCGCATTTTCTAAATCCCAAACGTTAAACATTCTTTGCTGTATGACGTAGTGAATCATGACGCCATCGTCCTGCAGAGTGCTCTGCATTCCATTGTTGCTCTTCAGGTTGCAACGCATTGGTAACCCATAAAGGTTTAGCAAAGTTAAATGCCTGCCAATGCGTACCAGCAAGCGACACTTTGTAACTGTTTCACTACCGAAATTTCTGTAAATCACTGGTAATATAGAATTTTAGTAAACAATTGCACAGAATGAATTTTGAAATTTGTAAGATTTGAATGGAGGGATTTTGTGACCCCAAATTTTATGCCTTGTTTGACCCACGCCTTTGGAAACCTCATACTACACCTCATGGTAATGAATGATGAGGCCATCTTTCCGACGAGTAATCTGTATTTCACTCTTTCTGTACAATTGTACCTGTCTAATCAGCCACTCGATACACCCAAAAGAAATTACATGGCTCTCGACAACAATTTTCGGATACTAACTTGCGTGCTTCAGGTCTTATGATGATTTCTATAGTCTATGGACCTAGGTGGCTGTTTCCAACGCACGTCAAAAAGTGAAGATCCTTTTGTATCCAGCCAGAACACTACCCAGCTCGCATACCACTTTAGGGTACATGAAATAAAGAAATACTAGCCCTGTCAAACCGTGTTAGGCGTTGCACCCATCACTGTCCACGAGCCCAAAGTAGAGAGGGCTTGGATATACCACCACCAAATAGTACCTTTGCGTTGGTGATTTTCCACAAGACAAAGAGTGCATTCAAAATGTAATGGTAATAATGTAATGTAAAAATATTCATTGATTACTAGAAGAATAATTTCCAATTTTGATAGATTTTCCTATAGCGCCCTGACAATCAAGTGTTCTTTAAATTTGTTAACAGGTGAAGTAGAGCCTCTCATGAAAGGCGCTGAAGTTCATAAAAGTACATGGAATGGTATTTTTTTTTTGCTTTACATTACAATAAAGTAGCATCGATATCCTTTTTTAGAGTAGTTGTAATCCTGGGTATTGTGGTAGGAATTTCGTACGTAGCGCAAAGGCTATAACTGAAAGACAAATATATTGATTTTGAATCACAGTGTCAGCTGTTCGTGTGATCTCCTGAGCAATTACTTTGAAAATCTTAACATTTTCCACCGTAACTCGTATGCTCAGAATTGGAAACGAGATTATACTTGTACCCCAGGACTCGAAACCCAAGAGGAGAATCAGGATACATCAACAGCTGTTTTTCCTTGTAAGTAAAATTACGGGAAAGGTGAAATCATTTTTAGAGAGTATCCTGCATAGCGGTGTGGAGGTACCTCCTTTTCCAGATTTTTATTAGCAGCTTCCTGATTTACGATAGCATATGAGTAAGTGCTCTTGTAAACTTATTGAAAAATAGTCTTGATTGCACAAAAAGGTTGCTCATATTTGAGCCTCGAAGTGATGTTTTTAAGACGTTCATAAAAGTTCCTATGTAACAGTTATGTCAATTCAGACCTACGTTATAAGTACGGAAATGATTGCCAGAACTCAATCATTAAAGTTACTTGGATGTTTCTCAGTGTTAACCATGTCAACAATACTACTCTTACCGATTTTTTAAGATTTTAAGCCGTTGTAGTCATTTCAGTTGAGTCCTATTCGATATAAATCTTTGATCATTTTCTGGTTCTCATTTTCGTTGTCAAGCTCCTGGGAATTGAAACTTTTTCTTACTTACTGGAAAATATCTGATGTCAACAATTCTCTTATTTCTTTTTAGTTTGACATTCTCTTTGGCTAAATAAATTCAATAACAACTTTGTTTGATGCCCCTCTTGCAGAAAGTTTCGTTGTTTTAAGAAATTACTTCAGACATATTGATGTTACCTGATTTTCTCCTTCCTAATGTTAATCTTGTACTTTTTAATTAGTTTTAGCCAATGACAATATGTATTGTGCTATTGGAAGGGTCTTTTTTCTCTCACCTAGCACACACATTGCTACTTCCATCAAGCAATTGCTTACCTTTGGACTCCACTATCATAACTGATTTGCACGAAAAAAAAAGTTAAACCCTTACAAATATCCAAAACATCATTGTCATATTGTTAAAAAAACCTACTTTGAACTGTAATCTAAGTTAATCTGTTATGAATTGTGTAGGAAAAGGACGACACGAGTGTACAAAGTGCCATGATGAAGAGACCAAACCTTGTAAAGAATGTGGCTGTTCGATTGTAAGTATTTTACAAATATACCATTTACGTCCATTGAGCTGGCTATTTCTGGCCTCATGCTTATGATTTTAGTGATATTATGCTAGTAATTTAGCTTTGTCTTCGTAGCTGGCGTTGCAAAACGAGAGGCAAAAACACTAAATATCTAACGATCCTACTCTTTTACCTCATTGAGATCAGTCAAGAAAACAAACACTTCTTGATTTACGTGTAGCAGTTGAATAAGAATGCAAGAGAGTGTTTATCTTTTTTTGTTTAAAAGAAAACAAGACACTTTTTAAGGAATAGTTGCTAGCGTATTTGTATCCCCGTTGATGTTATGTATTGGTGATCTCAGCTTTGTTTTTGAAATAATAACCGTGTCGTTTCATTTGTTAATGTAATAAGCGCTCTGTTTTACAATTTTTCAGGTTTACAGTTAATACCCTGTATAGAAAAAATTTTGTGACTGAAATACTGGTAGAAATCAAAGCTACTCGTCAATATAAACATTGTAAAAAAACACGCTGAACCATCCTCAGCATTTTCATACAAAAAATATTACCATCTGAAGAGCGCAATGGTTGGCAAAAGTTTTGAAAGACATGCAGTCAACTGAAAAACATTTCTCTACTTTTACTGTTTTACATTTAGGTGCCATATATGTTTAGATACATATCTGTGTTAAGGAGACTAACGTATCAGATTTTGCTTTCCGGCTAGAGAAAAGTATTTCAAGAAAAACAGTTGCTTACCACTCATAAAATGAAATTTAAAACATTTTGTAGCATCAAAGTTCAACATTGCATTGTGGTATGTGACTACAGCACTTAGTAACAACTTTATATGATATAACACGAACCCAAAAACGTCGAGTTTTCAAATATCTAGATTTTTGAAATAAAACCAGGTTTATCTTGGGTAACTGAGTAAAGGAGACAGGATTTACAGAAAACAGCTTATATAAACTTTGCTTGCCTTTAAAATATGGCATTTTTCCATCACCCAACTGTCGGAGATCATTAGGTCAGCTGGTCGGCTGTGTCAATGTGGATATAAAACCATACTGCCGTAATCTAAATTGAAACTGACCGCATTACCAATTCATGACATTAGGGACTTTGTAATTTCATTAAGCTTTTTTAATTTCATTAGGCCTAAGCTTTTTCTGAGTTACATTTTTGGAGTTAAGCTACAAGAACTGGCTTGAGACAGTTGTTATATATTTTAAGAGAGAAACAATATTGTTTACAAACTACATTATAAGGGACTCCCCTGGCTCCTATGTTGGTGAATGAAAGCGTTTGTTGGGTCAAAGGGAAGAGGTGCACAGGAAAGCTGCTTGAAAAAGTGACACCAAGAGTCATAAAAGAGGCGAACATTGCTGGACACAAAATTATGCCATTGACTATAAAAATAAAAGGATTATAGGCCCGAAAACCTATAAAACAGAGAGAAAAAACAAAAGAAACAAGCCATTAGCTCCAGCACATCAACCACACCAACAACCTTCCTTTAGCTTTCACCACCAGACAAAGAAACACAACAGACACCACCTATTTAGTGCAACTATTTAAAACATTTCAATTTTTGTTACCACACTGGTCCACACTGAGGAAATATAAAACAGTTGTACCAGGCCCTTTCAATTGGCTGACGATGGGTAAGGTATTTCTTGCAACGCAGCTCAAAAAGAAAAGACTGACAACTAATGACATAGTTGATAATATCCCCTATTTCTGTTGTTATCATGGTACAAATAACACAAGACAAAACATTATAATCTGCAAAAAAATTATCGTGTGTTTTCTACTTTGATGACTTTAAATCAAAATTTTATTACAATCTGTCTTGACCAAGATGGCACATATTTATTTTTCAGTGTTTCCTGAAAAATGATCCAGGAAATTTAATATTATGCGATGAATGTGATATTGGTTACCATATTAAATGTCTAAAGCCACCATTAGAGAGCATTCCTGACGAAGAATGGTAAGTGATTGCTTATTATCATATGAATTAAATAGCTACAGTTTCTGTTTGCTTAGGAAGCAAGCTGCATTCTAGTATAATTTTAAACATTATGATACGGGTGTAGTGTATGATATAGTATACATGAAGATTTTATGGGAGAAAATGAGAAGGCCAGTACAGGATAAGGATATTCGAACTAGCACTTGACAAGTTTTCGCCAAGGTTGCCAGACTTGACAATTTTTAAGCAAACCAAATCATCATTGTAATACGCATGCGCAGTAGTTGCTTGAACATTTATTTAAAAGAAAATTTTTCAAAGCTTTTTTGTGGTCATGAATAATTTCCTTGCACGAAAATTAGAAAACAATGAAATCGTACCCTTTGAATGCTTTTGTACAGAAACCTGTATGTAGTACAACTTGAAAAAAATGTTTCAAATTGGTAAAAATTAAATCAAAGGTATGCCTTACGTTACTGTTTATCTAATTATTGCTATTAAGCAAACATCGAATATCCAATGGCAACACTTGCGTGTAAATGTTGCGACATGCACAGACAACTCTGAAACGAATCCCAAAATTAGCAAACCTGTATTGAGGGTGAAGAAAATAAGTAAATGAATTTGGATAAAGACTTTCGGTACATGACAAATCATACAACCTGGTGGCCTGCCTTTGTCCTTCAAAAATGCCCACAATTTTGCATGCTTGCAGAAAAAAACTCTTTTTACATTTGACGAAATTATTTTGATTATTATGATATAATACAGGTTTTAATAGCATCTTCCCCAAAATGGCTAGAAATTTAGGAACAGACCCTTATTTTTCAGGGCTAAACTTAAAAAGCAGGCCAAATTGTTAAATATAGGCTAAAAAAGGCCAATATGTTAAAACTAGTTTTTACGCTAATAAGACAACTTCTTATTAAAAGCCCTTAAAACTCTTGCTATTACTAGATACTAATGTTTTGTGCAGATCCAACACAACTCTTTATATTGGCTATTGAAAGTAATCATTAGGTGTTGATTAAGACCACAAAAAGATATCGATTCTCTATAAGAGCTTTGTATTTTGTGACCTGTCTTGATGTTTTATATCACAACATTCTACTGAAGAGATTTATCTTATGCTCAATTGACCCATAGTCACTTGCTGTTCGTTAATTTATGAGAAGAGGTAGATCATTAATTTCTTGATTGATCGAGAGTAGCAATTTGGAAGAATACTCTATCCACAATATCCAATATGCTAAACCGAAGCCCCTGTAAAAGGGGCACCGTCTGATCCCCAATTAATGGGGGAAAATGGCGTTAAAACAAACAAACCCTATCCACAATATGAAAACACAACACTTGTTTTATTATAAGGAACTTTCACTTTATGCAAATATTTCGTCTTCACAGACATTATCAGGCAATCTAGAACAAGCGAAACCCTTGAGTTTTATATACCACAATAAGACAATGTACAAACATTTACTACTAATCCAGGGAATGGCTGGAGATCTGCAGACACTGACTACAACTTAATTGTGACGCCGTTTTATTGTGAATAAAAATAAGAATTTTTAAAGGGAATTCTTATTTAACTTACCCTTGACTTACTGTACCCATCAATGCTTGTAAACATGGCATTATACATATAGCATATAAAAAGTTACCACGTTAAGCAATACTAAAAGTGTTATACACAATGCTACAGTAGACATAAAGGTGTCCAAAATGGATGATTTTTCTTCAACTGCTTAATAGTCTTAAGTGTTTTTAACTCATAACTAAGCAACAACTTTACTGAAAGATAAAATTAGTATAGTGGTTTTAACGATACATAACAGCAATTAAAACGTTTTTTCAAGTTATGCATGTGGTTAACATGGCCTATGCATATAAAGTTTTTTCATGTTGTCATAGAAACAGTCGCTGCATACTTTTATCAGTAGAGACCATATGGGAAGTAGCGAACCATAACTAGCATCGGACATGACTTCAAAGATTACTTTCAGTGAAACATTTTGTAGGTGTAATCACAAAAAATTGTCTGGTAGTGGAAACACCTTAACTTTTTCTACTGTCAAAGGAAGGGGGTTTAAAAGATCAAGTATGCATACGATTTTTTGTATACAATCATCATTTCAGGACATTTTCCAAAAGTATCATTTCTTCATTTAAATCACTAAGCCCAACAGTATTCTTTAGTCGTGTTTACTTAGTAATGCCTCTAGGTTTCCGTTATCAATTTTTTGTTAATATTTGAATTACAATTCGAAATCATACCCTTCCATATGGTCTCTTACTTTTAGATTAACGTTTGGGGGGCTTTTTAGTGGACTTTTGTTTGTTTATGTAAACCCTTGTGGGGTTTACATAATGTTGGGTGAAATTGAAGAAATTTAACACAGTAAGGTGCAATTTTTTGTTCAGAAGTAAATAAGATGGAACAGGCTGCACACTTCAAATTTATCTGGTGGGTTGGTTGATGGCTTATCCCCATAAATAATAATATCATTTGTTTTTATTTATTTAGGTATTGCCCAAAATGCAAAAATGATACTTCACAGGTAAGTTGCTTTTTTGCAACTTTCTCATCCGGATTTTAAGTAATTTTATCAAACCAAGATCATCATTTTAAATGTAGTCTTAAAAATTACCATAAGACATAAAGTAACAGCATACTCTTTTCTTTGATTCTTGTCATAAATTTAATTATTTTTTTATCTATAAAGAAATATATTTGTTTATTCGTCCCATTGGTAGTTGATCTTAATGTCACAACCATCCATTTTAAGGGGGTTTGACCACGCCCTCGGGCATGAGCTTTTAAGGTGTACCCTCCTATATATCTGCTTTCTTTTAAAACATGATAAGCTCACTTTTACAACCAATTGTTTCATTACAGAATTTTTTTTGGCATTTAAACTACCAGTAACAGTTGCACGGCTAGTTACAGTCATCAGTTAAGTGCAGAATTTTATGACAGAATTTTATCACCAAAAAAGGCGCATCAAAAATTTTGTAGTGGTGGGAGTAAAAGTAAATAAAGTCAAAATTTGACAGAAAATAAAGTGTCTGAGATTTGCTCTTAGTCCGTTTCTGTTTGTCATGATACTGGACACAATAACTTAAGAGTTTAGGAAAGGAATACAGTGGGAAACAGTTTTTCCCGGTGACTTGGTGGTTATGACCAAGCGTGAGGAGGAATTGTA
Organism: Morbakka virulenta; assembly: GCA_003991215.1. Lineage (NCBI taxonomy): Eukaryota > Metazoa > Cnidaria > Cubozoa > Carybdeida > Carukiidae > Morbakka > Morbakka virulenta. Next base: position 105,927 of record RDPX01000678.1, on the reverse strand, counting down.
AGAGAACTTCGTAAATTGGCAGTAAGATATATGTCAAAACAAGGTTTGAAGATCAACACAAACAAAACTGAGGTCAAAGTGAGCAGCAGGGAGAAGGTTACAGTGAGCATTCCTGCTCGTAGCAATTTCAAGCTCAAACAGGTGGACAAGTTCTGATATATTGCCCTGACACTTGGTAGGAATGTTGTATCATAGAAAGCGGTCAGAAGGAAAAGTAATGTCACCTGAGTAAAGTGTAAACAGTTCACTGGTCTTATCTATGACATTCGCACACTGAGGAAACGTAATAGTGAAGATCTACAAAGTGGTGATACGGCCAGTCCTGCTTACGTATGGTGTGGTGTTATGAACTGTGAGGACGACGGAGGAGAGAATACTACAACAGAAATAAAGATGCTACCTAGGGTCACTGGGATCACATTCTTGGATAACAAGAGGAATAATGACACTCGTACGAAAATTGAATTTGTTAATGTTGTACTAAAAATACAAGAAAACACATTTCATTTTACATATGGTCATACTGGGTCTTTTGTTGATGGAGCCCTTGTTAAACAGTGGACCCAATTTCGTTTTTCACATATATCCACCTATGAAAGACCCGAAAGGAAGCAACATATAAAGAAAAGTGGGACAGAAAGCACGCAAGACACCAGAAAATGCAAGACACACTGATCGCCCCACCAGGAAATATGGTCATACTACGCTTGAGTAAGGAAAAGCAGGCCAAAAAGGAGACCGTGTAAGGCTGTATTGAAAATGTGAGAGAGGACAGAATTAAGACAGCTGTTTGATCATGTCCTTTGAGATCTTTCCTACACATTAGGATTTCTAGATAGAGCTTAGCAAATAGAATTAGAACGCTTTGACTAGGTGATGCCATACATGTATGCAGCAGCCGATCTAAAGATCTTTCTTTATTTTAGCTCTTGGTTTATGCTCTGTCGAATACAACCAGAATGAATGCCTTCAACAAAACCAAGGGAAAGTTTTGACAAACAAATTGCTTTTCTCGCATCGAGATAAAATCAACTCGAATGAATACGACAAATTTCTACAGAGGTAGTCAATGCTATCACTTAAGTTTTATGCTTAAATTTATTAATGAAATTATAATGTCTGTAAAAACATTGATAAAAGTTGTTCATTTTGTGTAAAACGAAGGGGGAAAATACAAATTTTTAACAAAAAGTACGCTTTGACTTTGAGCAATTATGAGTGTTCTCACTGTTTATATGGGGCTTATATATATGCCTCATATATATATATATATATATATATATATAAGTATATATATTTAAGTATATATATAAGTATATATATATAAGTATATATATATATATATATAAGTATACATATATAGTGCAATGCTCACTGCGCATGCGTGGTTTGAGCACTCTGGCAGGATCCCACAATACCTCTTTAAGCTCTGTTTGCTCCGGCAACATGCCCAGAGAGTTATGTCTCAGAAGCTCTGTGCTGCACTGATGAGCCCACAAAGGGCGAAACAGTACTGTCTGCAGATTGAGTATATAGATATATATATATATGTATATATATATGTATATATATATATATATATTTATATATATACATATATATATGGATATATATGCACATATGAATATATATGCCTTATATCTATATAAATATAAAAATAAAATTGGGATAGAAGAAAAGACCCCAGATGACCTATTAGTTATCAAAATACCTTTTCATATTGCATCTATATTATTAGACCATTCAAATGAACATATAGCTTCTTCACATATAACAATTCAGTGCTTAGACCCCAAGTTGGAGAGCACCAATCCCCTCATTTATGCAAATGCTAAACCTCCTTTTTAAACTATTATCGGAAATATGGCCTGTTTAATCAAGGGGAACACGAAAGTTCACTGTTGAAAACTAAGAGAAAATTGTTGGGTTAAATGAATCTTTAAATGGATTTGTATTTATGTTTTGTTCTGAATTTTATGATTTGATGTCGTATATTTCATTCAAACATTTGTTTGATTTCTCTTATAGTTTTGAACAACTAAGAACAGTTATTATTGGTGCAATTTCATTTCTCTTACGTCATCATTCAGAAGACTAATTTTTATGTTGCTATACATCATACGACATACGATATTGGATATTAGTCTATTCAATCTAAAGTAGATACGTTGGAGTTATTTATTGGACACAAAGTCTTTGACAACTATAGGGAATCAGCACGAGGAAGCTTGTCCTGTTACGTTCCAACTATTATTTAACGTTATAATTTTCTTCTACTGTTTCAATCTCAACGCAGATCTGTAAATTTTGTCAAGGAACAAATTTACAGATCTGCGTTGAGATTGAAACAGTAGAAGCAGCGTTGAACCATATTCAAATACTAATAAAGGGAGAGGAGTTTCTCCTTTTCACTGTGCTGTAACCAATTAACTTTCTTGCTCTGCTTTCTCTATTATCACAAAAAAACCTGAAGCTTGCCATATGATTAAGTTAAAAGAATATTAACGTTGGTTTTACAACCTGAATAATGGGCATCTGAAAGCTTAACAGGTTCCTTGATTATAAAGGGGGTATTCTGTTAAGAACTAATAGTACAAAAGAATTTCCACCAATAAGCATGGGATGCTAATTTACTCATTTTTTCAAATTTTTAAGATGAGCATTTTAGTTTTTGTCATTGGATATATAAGGAAAGAGCTTTTACAGCTTTAGAAAAAGCAATTATAATTCTCTCGTTTAGAGTAGTAGGGATGACGAAGGCCAACAAAGGGACAAAAAGTAACAAATACCTTGTTACATAAAATATAAAAAGCTGGGTAATTACCTCGGCTGGCTTATATCCGAGTTAAAAACACCAAATAATTTCTGATCCTCGTTGATTCAACCAAAGTTTTAAAAACCTACTTTGATAGCTAGTATTCAAGGGGATAATGATCCAAAGAACTAAATGGAGTCGTATAAAACACTTACTACTCAATCAATCAATCTAAGGTTGATATATTATCATTTAAAATATATTCAATAAGCTCAACAACTTGTTCCACGCTTCCATCCTCCTCTTCATCATCATCCAGAGTCTTGAATTCCTCAGCGGAAACAAGCTCTTTGAGAGTTCCTTTTAAGTCGTTAACATACTCTTCACCATTCGGGTATTTTATCTCCTCAACTTTGATGATATAAATAAAAAACTTTTCCACCTGAGACCAAATCACTTTCACCTTCGTTTTTTTTCCGAGTCCACCTTGAACTAAAGGAGAAGGCTTTGGTTTGGTTTTGTACACTATGGCTTCAAAATTTGCCCAATCTTCAATCGCATACCAAGTAGGAAAAATTCTCTAAGAACATGTCAAACTGTGAATGGTACAATACTGACTTTAGAAGAGTTTTATCAGTCGTAGTAAATCTGTTGCGCTTTTTATTCTGTTTACGTTGGGAAGATATATTCTGTCCAGTTTAAATACCCAATTTACAGAATGGCACTAACCGTGAAAGCCTCTCAATCCAGTAAGAAATTAAAATGTATCATTTATGTCATACTGATCAATTTCGATCATTATCAACAAATGCAGTGCAAAGAAAAAGCCAAATCTAGAGTCTCAATGAATTGAAAAGGTTTTGACTGTTTCGTGTCATTAATTTTCGAGTATTCAACGTCACTAAAACATGCTCCTCCATGCGAAGCGTCTTGAATTTTTTTCTTTCAGGCAAGTGGCACAACAAAGGAGGACTTCAAATTGATTTCGAATGTTTTCTTTTCCATCGAAGTGAGTTTTTCATCCTGCTCATTGATTTTGTTCAATGTCGCTATCTAAGCTGTTTAATAGAGGGAAATACCAAAGGAAAAAGCTGTAATTGATGCTTGTAAATCCTTAAAGGACTATCAACCGAAATGCATCACCGTTAAAGAAATTGTATGGCTTCAAAACAATCTACAGGAAAGTAATCTCCAAAACAAAAAGCGTGCTGTTTATGGAGAAAAAGCAAGACTTCACTAAATCAGTATCGGTGCATGGCAATACAGCAGGAGTCAGGAAGGTCAGGGAAAAGTTCCCAATCATAAGTTAAATAACTATCCGACTTTGGGTCAAGAGATACAAGAAAATTTTGAATAAAAAGAAGAAGTCAAAATAGACAACTTCCTTAAGGATTGGGCAAATCCTTATTTTTGCGGTTGACCTCGATTTAACGCCATTGTCGATGATCTAATCCCCAAGAACGGCCTGGGCAGGGATAAACCAGCATGTCATCAAGGGAGTATTGATAGGGTTATTGCAGTCAAATCCTAAGAAATTTGGTAAACATATGAAGTTCGAAGTAGCCCGATCATGGGAAAGAGCTCTGTATCAAAGAATAACCTTTTCGCTCAGAGTAGCTACCATCTCAACACCAGTTATTAAATGCTCCTTGAGGAATGAAATCCAATCTCTGTTCCTTTACAAAATTTCACAAAAAGTAGTACTCCACAATTTTTCTGACGAGTTGATACTAAATGCAGATCAGACAATTTCTAAATCTGTTACCACTGGTAACATTACCATGGTAACCAAGGAATAAAGCCATATTTCTAGAGCTGGTTCCAGTGATAAAAGAAGCATTGCTTAAAAAATTTCTCAAATACACACCTTTACCACTAATTTACAAGAGCAAAAACACAGATGTTGCTCCCAACCGTTGATTTTTCCGACGGTTTTTTTATCGTACAATGAAAAGCAGTGAAGTAATGAAAAGGAGATCACCCGTCTTATTAAAGGTACTTCGTCCATGTACCAAAAGGGTGAAAGAAGCAAAATCTCTGCTAGGTGATCATAAGAGGATTTTTATATGGCATGCTTTTAAAGATCAATCTTTTACTAGCATCTGATGTTCTTTCAAATCACAGGATTAACCCTGTTATGGTACAAAAAACATGACATATTTGTTGCTATCTGTAGAACTGACTGCAAACGGTAGTTTCAAGAAAATTGAGAAAACGACTTTGAGCGAGTACTTCAGTTCTTCAATAATAGCAACACTAAAAGCTGATCCAATTCGCAATGTAACCACAATCATAGCTGACTTGCGACTGTTTGTTTTGAAGTCTCTTCATCGGAATGCCATGTAAGACGCTTACCATTATATGAAGAACATAAAAAGTCCCAGAGGTTATAATGAATGGATGGAGGGCAGCAGAGATCGCGGAATCTGTTTGGTAAACACTTGACAAAAAAACCCCAAACAGTGTAAATTCTTTATCTGACAGCCTCGTTAATTTTTGCTGATTTAAACACTCATGGAACTTGGTCTGCGTTAATTATCACTCCTTTACAAGTTTTCTTTGAGAGTCCACGTTGATTAATGATCGCAATAAATTCCATTGCTTTAAATACACATCTACATTCATTTAGTGTCATGAGGTGTTTTCAATAAATGACATTTTTCCTATTTTTTCGCAGATTTAAACTCTAATTCTAAATTATTACTACTTAATAAGAGTGTAAAACTAGTTATTTCAATGATAAGGATACGTAATTGTTGACTTTTTTCTTCCCTTTCGTAGGTTTTCCTGTCTTTGTGCCAAGGCTGCAAATGAAAAAGGCTATCTTTATTTTGGTCTTGTATTCTGGGGAGAGTGTTGGGTAGGTAATGACAAAGTACTCTTTGATGCATTAAAAAGAGATAGAGAATCAAAGAAACACAAATGCTTTAACGGCAACTACAAAGGTTGTGACTGGAAATCAAACAAATATTCTTAGGTGATAAGGAAACTGAATTTATTTACACTGTGGTGAAGCCATTGATAGCAACGTCGTCAGCACCAAGAAGTCCAACCCAAAATACAATGTCACTGGAACTATTGACCACAACCCAGAAACCAAAGACAACAAAATCAAAGGTATCACCCCAAACAACGCATGAAGCAAAGACAACGATATCATCAAGATCATTACCTATAATTTCTTTACTAACCAAGCCAACGCAATCAGGTAATCAAGTATCTTTCTTTTTTATATAGCTATATAAATTTTTATTAGGTTCTATACATACAAACATATTTGAAATTATTCTTACGAGCAAGATATTGCTAATCAGTACCTAACACAATACTGAACCGTGATCTAACCCTGATTTTATAACTTACAACTTATGAATGAAGCCCAATATAATGCAAAAGTTTTATTTGGGGAGTAAATACTTTTGGAAAACCTTAAGGCAATGACTTTTTTCAGCCAGTAGAATATAAGCATCTTCACGACAAAGATACTCAACTGCAATGTCCAGAGGGGAAAGTGCGTCACAAAGTTCGTTGATCTTGTCCAGCTCTGTGTCTGAAATGTAAAAGTTGTAGTCCAATTTTAACATGGGAAGCTTGATCTCCTTTCTGATGTCTTTGAAACGCTGGAGCATATTTAAAAGGCTATTTCAGTCAAAAGACTGCATATTTTCATCATTCCTTACTGTGGAACGGCAGAACAATTTGCCCATTTTTGTGAACTTAAACAAAAACTTTGTTTAAATCAAGAGCCAGGTCAGGACCCTCGGTGATGTCATTGTTAACATCTGAGTTTTCAAAATCACTTTGATCATCTTCACCTTGATCATTCTCTTTGATCTCGGGAACATTAGCAAATGATTCACTTGGTTTTGGTTTCTTGTACAATAAGTCACAAACACAAGTGGGCCAGACATGCAAAATGAATAGCTGCAGTCTCGCGACCAAGTTTCATCGTCAAGCTTGCTCCGTCTGTCATTGTAGCTATAATATCAGTGTTTAAGTCCAGTTCAAATGACATAAGTCGATTCTGAGTGAGATTGACTCCTTGGTCTGTGTTCATTTCTCCTTTGACACGAACCATTCCAACGATTGAAAGCCCTTTGAAAGACGAAGGTTCAAGCTCATAAACCTGCTGTTTCAGTTTGAAGTTGATTCGTCAAAACTGATTGAAAATCGAACATCAGCCGCCTTGTTTTGCTTAATTTCATCACATACTCTGTTCTTCACAACGTCACATTCCTTGATGAAGAGTGTGCGGACATGCTTTTGACATTTTGGAATAGAATAGCCATCTGATTTGAATGCTCTTCTCATCGTATCACTGGAAGCAATTTGATTAAAAGTCAATCCATCCACAACCAAAAGTTTTGCAATGACTTGACCAAGGGAATCTTTTAGTTTGGGCTTAAAGAAAGAGTCAATTTTGGCAGTTTTTGTTTTTGTTTCACAGCTTTCTTCAACACAATATTTTACATCAATTTTGTATTTTAATTTCAGATGTCCGATCATCCCTTTGGTACTCGAGCCACCAGCTTTGATTTGCTGTGGGCATTTTTTACACTGGGCTTTTTCTTGCTCTCGGTTGTAGAGAAAATAATTCCACACATCCGATTTCCTTTGGGTACTAATATCTTCAAAGTCCGTCATTTTCAACTGAGTGTTTACTGTTTAATCTTCTTGTTTTTGAATTACTTTCGCAATGTTATCGACTTGATTTGACAAGCTTTTGTTTTGTTTATGACTTTCGTCATGCACAAACAGTTTAATTAATCCAGATTAATTACATTTTTATCTATTTACTTAATTTCCCAGGGAAATTTCAGAAAAATCCTGGGAAACAGGGGGCAGTTTTTTGCTAAATTCCCCGGGGAATCAGGGGCGGGAAAATCAGGGGAATATACCCTAGTGCTAATCCGACCTTGAAGAGTATGAGCAGCTGACACAACAATGTGTTTGACCCAAGATAATTGTGCCTCGTCGACATGGGGAAAATTTAGATATCATAGCAAAGAAAAATCTCAATAAAACCCTCTAGCTAATGTCTACTTGGACGATAAGCTGCTTAAATGTACAGGACATTACTCAAATAATAGGTATTCCAGGTAGCCAGGATTCTGGGTTTGCATACAAAGACATAGCAAGTGGAAATAGGAAATACCTTATTACACAAAATGTATGCGGGTATGTGTTTGACGCACCGAAATTTCACGCAGTCATTACTCAACGCGGACTCCCGAAGAAAATTTCTAAATTTATGATGAATAAGGCTGACCACGTCCAATGCGTGTTTAAATACCCAATAATTAACGGGGTTACCAGAAAGAGATTCGCCAAAAATTTTGTCAACAACATCATGTATTTTGTTTATAAAAAGGTGTCTTAATTTATACTATTCGATTGTTTTTCACGTGTTTACCATACGGATTCCCTAATCTCTGCTGCCCTCCATCTATTCACTATAACCTCTAAGACTTTTGATGTTCTTCAAATAATGGTAAGCCTCTTCCATGACATTGGCATGATGAGACTTCAAAACAGACAGTCGCAAGTCAACTTTGATTGTGTTTACATTACAAGTCGGATCAGGTTTCAGTGCTGCTATTATTGAAGAACTGAAGTACTCGCTTAAATCCGTTTTCTCAATTTTCTTGAAACTACCGTCTGCAGTCAGTTCTACAAGTAGCAACAAAATTGTCATGTTTTTTATACCATAACAGGCTCCATCCCGTGGTTTGAAAGAACATTAGATACGCTAGTAGAAGATTGATCTTCAAAAGCATGCCATACAAAAATCCTCTTTTGATCACCTAGCAGAGATTTTGCTTCTTTCACCCTTTTGGTACATGGACGAAGTGCCTCTTCAATAAGACGAGTGATCTTCTTTTCATTACTTAAATGCTTTTCATTGTACGATAAAAAAACCGTCGGCAAAACCAACGGTTGGGAGCAACATCTGTGTTTTTGCTTTTGTAAATTAGTTGGAAAGGTGTGGGTTTCACAAAATTTTAAAAAAATGCTTCTTCTGTTATCTCTATAATCAGCTCTATTCCTTGGCTACCATGGTTAGGTTACCCGTGCAAACAAATTTGGAAATTGTGGAGTATCACTTTTTCTGAAATTTCGTAAATTAAGTTAGATTTTATTTCATTTCTCAAGGAGCATTTTATAACTGGTCTCAAGATGGTAGCTACTCTGAGCGATAAGATCATTCTTTGATGCAGAGCTCATACCGAGGATCGAGTTATTTTAAAGTTCATATATTTACCAAACTTCTTAGGATTTGACTGCACTAACCCTATCAATTTTCCCCTGATTACATACTATTTTATCCCTGCTTAAGCCTTTGTTAGAGATAATATCATCGATAGGAGCTTTTATTCAAGTTTTGTTACCCAAAGTCAGATAGCACTTTCAGTTTGGGTTAGAAACATTTTTCTGGGGTTCCTAACTACAGCTGTATAGAGCCATGCGCCAATGCCTATTTAGTGACGGCTTTTAGTTTACAAACAGAACGTTTTTTGTTTGGAAGTTTACTTTCTTGCAGGTTCCTTTGAAGACATTCAATTTCTTCAACAGTGATACATTCCAGTTGGTTTTATTTAAGGGTTCATATGCATCTATTACAGTTTTTCCCTTTGGTATTTCCCTACGTTGAAAGCGACTTCGTCTCAACAAAGTCAATAAACAGAATGAAAGACACACTTTGATTGAAAACAAACCATTGGAAATCAATTTTAACTTCTCCTTTCCTTTGTGCCACCTAGCTTAAAGTAAAAAAATGTTT
>RDPX01000678.1:60066-73696 GCA_003991215.1 Morbakka virulenta | reverse complement strand
GATAGATTGATTGATAAACAGATGGATAGATAATAAGATTGATGGATAGATAGATAGATAGATAGATAGAGAGAGAGATAGATAGATAGATAGATAGATAGATAGATAGATAGATAGATAGATAGATAGATAGAGAGCTAGATAGATAGAGAGAGATACATACATACATACATACATACATACATACATACATAGAAGAAACAGGCTTGTAGGGGTGGAAAGTGTAGTCTTTGACTTTTTCCTTCTTTATTGCATTATTACATAAATCTATAGATGTATATATATATAAACGTTGTACTTACGGTGATACACAGCGATAATAAACTTCCAGGTACTTGACAGTTCCAACACATGGGTCTCCAAAAATTCCATTGCTTGCTAATAAATAGCAAGAGTTTTGATTCTGGCACCTTTCCCTTACTTTGCGAGTAGAAACAGAAGATCCGCAATTTGTTTTGAAATGACTGGCAAATCCACAGTAGTGTCTCGAACGACGACCATAATTTGCACTGACTACTTCAATGGCTTTACCAATTGGACATTTTAGCATGCCTCCATGGCGATGTTCGCAGATCCTAAATATTTTTGCAGGAGCTACAAAATAGAAAAATGAATTCATATGCATATCTATTTAGTGGCTTTAGATAGATTAAATTTAAAAATTTCCTTAAAATATGTAATATTATCTTATTGTAAAATGAAAGAAATTAAAAAAAGAATTGTCATTACTACAAATTATAATAGTGATAAAAGTAGCGATAATCATAACGATTAAAACAATTGATGTATGCAAAGATGCTAACATATGCATATCTATATAACAGTATGCAAAATTTAGTTGTTCATATAATAAACAGGTTCAGGCAAGTAGCCATAGATAGTAGAGCTGGTCGATGAGAACATTTGGTATGTACCTACATGGAGCTTTCAATCTGACAGTCTTTGTAAAAATTGTCACATATCCAATTACAGAATTCAATGTCAAACTCCACAATAACTGTTAGTTGGAATTGTGTGACAATATCAAGTGTAAGTACATTTGATCAGCATCCTGAAGTGGTCGCTAGAAGCCGTATTCATTAAAATGAATGTATCACGGGGGAAAACATGTACGCATGTATCCTTCCTTTCTTAGACTCTTCTTCACTCATAATCTAATCCCTAGCAAAAGTTATGAAATGACTTTAGCAAAGCCAATGCAATTAGCACCCCTGCTCTACGTCAAGCCTTAAAATATCACAATAATTGGTTGGGCCAATTAACAAAGAAAAAGAAAATTGTAATAATATTAACTTTTACTCCCTACATAGTTAAACAAGTAGTGTTACAAGATATCAGCTGCATACTTAAGAATATTAGTTTACGAAGAAAAAAAGAGAGGATTTATTCCTGTATGATTTTTTTGCGATCGTACAAATATTCTAGTTGCGTAAAAATGGGATTACAAAGTGTATTTTAGATATAATGGTGCTGAAACGCTTTATAATCAATTTAAACATAAATTTCTCGTACAAATTTTATTGTTTAATCTACATTACATAGCACTATCATTTTCTTCGTGTCATAAATAAGCAACGTATGACGTAATATTTTTATGCATCACTATAATAGCTTTGATTTTAAGCACGAAAAAAAGCAATAGTAGTAATAATAATAGCAATAAAATAACAATAATACTAATGATAATTATTATTACTATTTTTAATAATAATCTTATTATCACTATTATTTTTAACATCATCTACCGTAGTTTAAACACTTTATGACAATTTGACACTGAATTCTCTTACGTAGAATACGGGAGAACTAAATAAAGGTACAATATTACAAAGAGACGTAATTTCAGGGAAGTCTAAGTTATGAGTCCAAAGGTATACCCAATACGATCACCTCATAACTGTCTCTTTTGTTATCAAGATTTATATATTTCATAAGATTTTTTAAGTTTTCCATATATTTTGGATGAAAACCAAGAGACATAAGCTCAACCAAAATGAGTTTGATCTCTTTCCTTTCATCTTTCACATGGTCATTCAGGTATTGGGTACTCGTGCGATTTGACTAGTTTCGTTTCAGAACACACTGTCAGCTCAATAACGAATATTTTCAAAGGAATCTCTAATAATAAATCCGGTCACTGTGTATAAGTATATTTGTGTTGACACAGGCAGGGATGTCCAACAACCATTTCATGGATGGAGAGAGAATTAATGAAATATGTTGCACAGTTGAGCTCAGCACCAAATTGTGCCATCGTGTGTAGCTTTGTTGCTTGGCAGTAGCCAAACAGCTGTAAAGGATAAATGTTATGTGTGTGTATGTTTCTGAGTGTGTGTGTGTGTGTGTCTCCATGGGATAAGGGGAAAACATCTTTTGCAATCAATCCCTCGTTTCAACATAAAGAATAATAATAATAATAATAATAATAATCATAATCATAATCATAATCATAATCATAATCATAATCATAATCATAATCATAATCATAATCATAATCATAATCATAATCATAATCATCATCATCATCATCATAATAATAATAATAATAATAATAATCATCATAATAATAATAATAGTAATAATAATAATAATCATAATCATAATCATAATCATAATAATATTAATAATAATAATAATAATATGTCCTGGGTATTGTCATTAAACTGCATCCGGTTGTGGAGTTTCGACGTGGGAGAATGAGGTTACCCTTTGCCACAATTACCTCCAGGTCACCCTTGAGCAAGGTGTAGTACTGTTAGCTCTCCCCGAGGCCATGAAATACCGGGTTGGCGTACGGAGTGGGGCTAGTCTGTCTCATGGGTAGGGGGGACTCTTTAGCATTGGTTGGCAGCCCTCCTAGAGATGGTGTCTCAATAAAAACACCGGTGGTTGTGTAACCTAAAATACACAATCCTCTTTTGAGTGTAATGTCTTATTCAAATTATTAAGACAACGGCGTGAATGAGACTGAAGCATCAAGTGAATGTCTCTCGCCCGGCAGGTGCCCCCACTGTATGGCAGAGTGGGCCCGGTCGTTATCCAGCGTCTGCCAAAATGAAGTGGAACAAGGAATTGAATGTTGCTGTAATGGAGTGCTATTTCCTGAGTAAGCCAAGAGATGAAAATGGAAGACCTATACGAGGCTACAGAAGAAGGATGCATAACATCTGGAATGAGAGAGAATTACCAACATTAACAGAACAAAGGTTATGTGATCAGGCTAGGGCAATACGAAAAAATGAATGGTTCACCACAGTAGAGATGGAAGAAATCCGTAGAAGTTTTGAAGTGGATAGTGATAATGAAGAAGGGCATGATGGAAACAGGCAGTTGCCAGAAATAGAAGTGCAAGAACATGGACAAACGGAAGAGATATCAGTGCAAATCAACAGAACCGACGAACAAGGCGAACAGGAAAGTTGTATGATTGAGGAGATGGTTGAAATTACGAGGAGTGGCCAAATGTGTGATACAAGAGGACTCAAGAAAGTAAACAGAAAGGTTCTGTCAGAGTGGATAGGTAAAGTAAATAAGATCATCGGGAAAATAAGGACAGAAAACTTAACGGATACAAATAAGTTAATCGGTGCAGTTGCTATCTAAATCTCGAAAAAAGTTGGGTTGAAGACTGGTAATTCAAGAAGGAAAACAAAGGAAGAACCTTGGTGGAAAAAGAGGATAAAAGGAACAATCCAAGAACTAAGAAAGCATGTGAATATTTTGCAAAGAAATAAAAGAGGAGAACTCACCAGAAAGGAAAGGTATAAAGAACTGGATAGGAAATATCAAATTAAGAAAAAAGGAGAAAATGTCGTTATTGAAGAGCTGAAGCAAAAACTGCAGGCGAAAGTAGCAAAACTGAAGAGGTATGAACAGAGAGTTAATCAATTTAGAATTAATAGGCTGTTTCAGCAAGACCAGAAAAAAGTATATCAGGAATTTAATGGAATGTCAAAAAGTGAAGGCATAGCACCAGATGCAGAGGAAAGCGAACAATTTTGGTCTAGTATCTGGGGAAACGAGGTACAACACAATAAGGATGCAGGATGGTTGAAGGAATTAAAAGATGAATGTGGGGAAACAAGACAGGATGACATAATGATTGACTGTGTAATGGTATCAGCACAGGCAAAGAAAATACCAAACTGGAAAGCACCTGGACCTGATGGGGTCCAAGGATACTGGATAAAAAAGTTGACATCACTGCATGACAGGATCGCCAAACAAATGAATGAGATGATAAATAGCAGGGTTCCTGTACCTGCCTGGATGACAATGGGCAGAACAGTGTTGTGCCAGAAAGACCCGCAGAAAGGAAATGTGGTTGATAACTATAGACCAATATCTTGCCTACCACTCATGTGGAAACTGATGACAGGAGTCATTGCTGATAGTGTATACAAGATGCTAGAAGAAAGTGATGTTCTACCAACAGAACAAAAAGGATGCAGAAAAAAGAGCAGAGGAACGAAGGACCAACTTTTGATTGACAAGATGATCCTCACTGATTGCAAAAAACGACAAAAGAACCTCGCCATGGCATGGGTGGATTATAAAAAAGCCTATGACATGGTACCCCACTCGTGGATAGTCGAATGTTTGAAAATGGCACAAGTACCACAAAATGTAACAAGTTTTCTTCAGCGATCAATGAGGAATTGGAAAACGGAATTGATGTCATGTGGAGAGTCTCTCGGAACAGTCAACATTAAGAGAGGAATCTTTCAAGGAGACAGTCTTTCTCCACTTATTTTTGTAATTTGTATGATACCTTTGTCAAAAGTATTGCGCAAGGCTAAAGCAGGGTACAGGCTTGGAGACGTGAAAATCAACCATCTTTTATTCATGGATGATTTAAAGATGTTTACTAAGAACAAGAATGAAATTGATAGTCTTGTGTCGACAGTGCAAGTGATAAGTCAGGATATTGGAATGCAGTTTGGGGTAAAGAAGTGTGGCGTTATTATCATGAAACGAGGGAAATTGGTCAAAAGTGAAGATATAACACTAACAAATGGAGAAAGTATTCGGGAGGTTAGTGATGAAGGATACAAATACCTTGGTATTTTAGAGCTTGACAAGATAAAGGAGAAGGAGATGAAAGAATTATTCCGAAAGGAATATTTGCGACGATTCAATCTGATTATGAAATCAAAATTGAACGGTAGGAACAAAATATTTGCAGCAAACACCTGGGCAGTGTCACTTATGAGATACGGAGCAGGCATACTTAGATGGACTAAGAATGAGCTTCAAGAGATCGACAGAAAAACAAGAAAAGTTATGACAATAAACAAGGAACTTCATCCAAGGAGTGACGTTGCAAGGATATACGTTTCAAGAAAGAGGGGTGGAAGAGGTTTGATGAGTTGTGAGAACTGTGTAAAGGGAGAAGAAAATAACCTGAGTTGGTACATAAAGAACAGCAAAGAGATTCTCTTGAGAAAAGTAGGGGAAGTCAGTATAGTTAATACCGAGAAAGCAATGGAACCAAATGATTACAAAAAGTTTAAGAGCCAGGAAATGGAAGAGGAATGGAAACAGAAGGTGATGCATGGACAGTTTTTGAGGGACAAGGAAGGAGTGAATTGGGATAAATCATGGCAATGGCTCGCAAAGGGAGATTTGAAGGGATGTACCGAAGCACTGATATCCAGTGCTCAAGAACAAGCTTTAAGAACGAATTACACAAAGTTCCATATTGATAAGAATGCTGATTCCCCACTGTGCAGAATGTGCAGAGAAAAAGGAGAAACTATTAGTCATCTGGTTAGTGAATGCGGAAAATTAGCTCAAAGAGAGTACAAGAAAAGACATGACAATGTGGCACGATATATTCATTGGCAACTTTGCAACAAAGGAGGCTTGGAAAGAGCTGAGAAATGGTATGAACAGCAACCCGAAGCAGTAATTGAAAATGAGAATTTCAAGCTCCTATGGGATTTCACCATTCAGTGTGATAGATTTATTGAAGCAAGGCGGCCAGATATTGTGTTGGTAGATAAGAGGAACAAAGAAGTAAAAATAATAGATATTGCTGTGCCAGGAGATTCAAGAGTAGCAGAAAAAGAACTTGAAAAGATTGAAAAGTACCAAATGTTGAGAGAAGAAATAGGTCATGTATGGCAAATAAATAAAGTTACGGTGATACCTGTAGTAATTGGAGCATTGGGAGTCATTTCAAACAAGTTTGAAAGATACATGGAAAAAATGGGTGTGAAGATTGAGATGGCAATTATTCAGAAAACGGCAGTGCTTGAAACAGGGAGGATACTGCAAAAAGTCTTGTCTCTTTAGAGAAACAGGAGAAGGAACTTTGAGACCCCTGGTGACTTGTTGTTACCCGCTCTCAAAGATAAAAGAACAAAAGAACTTTCCATGCAAACATGTCTGAGATTTACATTAATGATAATAATAATAATTTGTCCTGGGTATTGACATTAAACTGCACCCGGTTGTGGAGTTTCGACGTGGGAGAATGAGGTTACCCTTTGCCACAACTACCTCCAGGTCACCCTTGAGCAAGGAGTAGTACCTGCTAGCTCTCCCCGAGATCAAGAAATACCGGGTTGGCATCCGGCGGGGGCTAGTCGGCCTCATGGGTAGAGGGGACTCTTTAGCTTTGGGTGGCAACCTCTCTAGTGATGGTGTAACGATAAAAACACTGGTAGCTGTGCGCCCAAGCTTTGAAATTCCGGCTTGGTGCCCGGGGCGGTATACTTGACTATCAACTATTTAGTGATGAATCAAAGTGCAAATAATATATCGGATCAGGGGGAACCCGAACAGCCTACTGGAAGTGTGACGGTGGCCGAGCCCCCCGGTACAGGAGTTATAGGCAACACTTCTGCTACTGGGGTATCAAAGTTTCCTAAAAGAAAAAGATGGTCGAAGGAAGTAAATGTTGTTGTTATGGAATGCTATTATAGATCCAATCCCACTGATGAAAATGGTGTACCCATTAAAGTTTACCGGCAAAGGTTATATAGTGAATGGTTAGAGGGTGGCCCGTTTCAAGACATTACTGAACAGAGGATTTGTGACCAAGCCAGAGCGATTAGAAAAAACGGTTGTCTCACTGAATTAGAATGGGAAATGATCAAGAGAAGAGTTAAAGGTTTTTCGAATCAAGAAAGTAATGCAGATAGTGATGAGGGTAATACTGTATTACTTGAAGTTGATACAGGTACTGTAAATGAGAGATCAAATAGGGTAAGTTTAAATGTTTCGTTTGAGGGAATCTGAGATGAAGAAAGGATGATTGTTGATCAACTGCTTGAAATTTATAACTCTGGAGAAAATGCTGATGGGATAGTTTTTTAAAAAGTTGATTTCAAAAGAATAAATAATGAGGTTCGTCGAGTAAATAATGTCTTGATATTCTTTAATACCAACAATATTACTGAAACCAATAATTTGATTGTTGCGTGTTCGGTTTGGGTATCAAAACAGCTAGGTCTCAACAAGATCAGGAAAGATGGAGGATCCAAACGGGGACCGTGGTGGAAACGGCGAATCCAAAGCGATAGTAAGGATCCTAACAAGTACATTAATTTACTTACAAGGTATAAGAACGGGGAGGTGAAAACATGGAAGAAAATTGGAAACATCTATACTAGGTTTAGGATCAAAGTAAAAGAACTTGGAACAGTGATTAAAGAACTCAAACAGCGAATATTAGCAAAAATGGCCAAATTGAAGAGGTATAATGAGAGAATAGAACAGTTTCGACAAAACAGGTTGTTTAATTCCGATCAGAAAAATTTGTTTGCAGAACTTAATGGTTGTAATTTTGGAAGTAGTGAAATACCAGATGCAGCAGAAATTCAAGCCTTTTAGAGTGACATATGGAGTAAAGAAAAAAAATCATAACAAGGATGCAGAATGGCTACAAAGATTGAAGAAGGAGAGCAAGTGCCCAAAACAAAATAATCTGGTAATTACAACAGAAATGATCTCAAAGCAAGCTAGAAAAATTCCTAATTGGAAGGAACCTGGAAAAGATGGTGTGCAAGGCTTTTGGATTAAAAGGTTATCTAGCCTTCACGAGAGAATGTCTGGACAATTAAATAAGATTTTGATTGGGAATGAAGAACTACCTGAATGGGTGACTTTTGTTAGAACAGTGTTGTGCCAAAAAGATGGCAGTAAAGGTAATGCAGTGGATAATTATCGTCCCATTTCTTGTTTTCCTTTGATGTGGAAATTACTAACAGGTATAATATCGGACTGTCTCTACAAA
This sequence comes from Morbakka virulenta, assembly GCA_003991215.1. Taxonomy (NCBI): domain Eukaryota; kingdom Metazoa; phylum Cnidaria; class Cubozoa; order Carybdeida; family Carukiidae; genus Morbakka; species Morbakka virulenta. The sequence continues at coordinate 65,454 of RDPX01000678.1, read as the reverse complement.
TTTCTTGATGAAGAAGATATGATACCTGATGAGCAGAAAGGATGTACAAGAAATTGTAGAGACACGAAAGATCAATTGCTTATCGACAAGGCAGTCCTTAGAGATTGCAAACGAAGAAGTACGAACCTTTCTATGGTATGGATTGACTACCGCAAAGCATATGACATGATACCACATAGCTGGATTGGAGAATGTTTAGAATTGTTTGGAGTGGTTGAGAACACCAAAACGTTTTTGTTAGGTAGTATGAGTAAGTGGAACTTGAAGTTAACATCTAGTGGTACATCTCTTGGATAAAGCATATGACATGATACCACATAGCTAGATTGGAGAATGTTCAGAGTTATTTGGAGTGGCTGAAAACACCAAAACGTCTTTGTTAGGTAGTATGAGTAAGTGAAAGTTGGAGTTAACATCTAGTGGTACATCTCTTGGAGCTGTTGAAATTAAGAGGGATATTTCAGGGGGACAGTTTGTCGCCACTTTTGTTTGTACTTGCCCTAATCCCTTTAACCTTAATACTAAGGAAAGTGAAAGTTCATTATGAGTTTGGTGATAAACTCACACGTTTGAACCATTTGTTATTCATGGACGGTCTGAAGCTCTTTGGACAGTCGCTTAAGCAAATTGAGTCACTCGTGAATACGGTATATATGTTCAGTGAAGATATTGGGATGGAATTCGGGATAAAGAAGTGCGGATTGTTGGTTTTGAATAGAGGAAAAGTAGATAAGAGTAAGAGTAAAGGTTTAATTCTCCCAGAAGGAAAGGTTTTGAAAACAGTTGATGAGGAAGGGTATCGATACCTGGGGATAATTGAGTATGATAAAATCTAAGAGAAGAGATGAAGGATCAATTTGTAAGAGAGTAATGTAGACGCACCAGACTAATTTTGAAATCAATACTGAACGGAAAGAACAAAATAAACACCATAAACAGTTGGGTAGTGGCAGTATTGAGGTATGGAGCAGGAGTAGTAGAATGGAAATGTGATGAGTTGAGGGAACTGGACAGGAAAACCCGAAAGCTCCTAACAAAGTACAAAGCTTTTCACCCTAAAAGTGATGCAAACAGATTATACCTAGATAGAAATCTCTGAACAACAATTGGGTGATATGAGCGTCGATGAGATTACCAAGGCGCTAAAAAAGTTGCACAAGTGAAAATCTCTTGGAATAGACCAAGTTCCGAATTTCTGGTTAAACATTTCAAACTCTTCTCATTCTAAGCTGGCTTCGAATTTTAATAGATGGATGACGGAACCAAATTCAACACCTAAATGGTTCTATCAAGGCACTACCTATTTACTTGCCAAAACTAATGACACTGCAAACCCAAAAAGCTACCGTCTAACATTTCTGTTTGTAGTGGTCAACTCTGTTTCATCGAACTATCTGCTGAAGTTCTCCAGAGGAGTTTTGATAAAGTCAATGACGAGGCAAGAACCTACGAGTTTGAGAAAAATCTTGTCAGGACCAAGATGATGGCATTGGGGATCACTGAGGAAGTGATTGAGAGAGTTGGGGAGTTTGACTACCTTGGGAGTCGAGTCACAACAGATGGGAAGAGCACCACAGAAATTACACGCCGAATGGCTCTCGCTTATGTCGCACTCGGAAAGATCTGAAGCAGCAAGGGCAAAGCCATTAGAACCAAGACAGCTGTCCATCGCTCTTGCGTATTCAGCATTTTAGTCTATGTATACGAAACTTGGACTCTTCGAGCTTAAGATTGGCGCGGGCTTGAGGCCTTTAAACTTCGCTGCTATAGACGTCTTCTGAACATCAGATGGTTCGACCGAATAAAAAATGACACGGTTTTCCATCAAATAATTACACGGAATCGTATCAAGAAAGCTTGATTTCTTTGGGCAAATCTGGCGTATGGCTGGTGACCGCCTGATCAAGACAGTAGTGTTTGGCATTGTTGATTGGAAAAACAAGCGTGGCAGACCAGTTAGGAGATGGACTGACGACATCAATGCATGGCCAATACCACTCTATCCGCCGCCACGAGGAAAGCTCAAAACAGGACACAGCGGCCACACTTAACGCGGAGTCACCGACACCAACGGGCAGCAAAGTGCCCATAGAAACTAAATAAGTTAGTAAGGTCAAGAGAAAAAGAGAGGTTAAAACCGTTGATAATGCGATACCTGGTGACGTCAGAGTATCCGAGAAGAAGCCAGAAAAGATTGATAAGTACAAACCATTGAAGGATGAGATTTCACGCGTGAGGGAAATACGCGAAGTAATTGTAATACCGCCTACTGTTGAAGCATTAGAAGCGATACCTTGACTTCAGAAGTTTAGTATGGAAGATACATATAGATGTTGAGTATATACAAAAAACAGTTATATTAAGGGCAGCGACGATGTTAAGATTGACATTTTGTTCTTGATTATCCTGGTACAGAGACCTGTGAGTTCTTTGGCAGCTGACTGGTACCGAATTAACAGTGCTTGTTCCCAAATAACGATACAGTGCTTTGAGTTGAAAATCAACCATGCGAATATTACAAAAAGTGGATCGCGAGATTGGTATTAAAAAAAGAACAAAAACTCATACACAACTGATACCAGAAACAAAAGCTATCCGAGGGTTACAGTACAACAACAATAAATAATAATAATAATAATAATAATAATAATAATAATAATCTCGTCCTGGGTATGACGATAAACTGCACCCGGTTGTGGAGTTTCGACGTGGGCGAATGAGGTTACCCTTTGCCACAACTACCTCCAGGTCACCATTGGGCAAGGTGTAGTACCTGTTAGCCCTTAAAAAGCTTGCTCAGAAAGAGTACAAAAGAAGACATGACAAGGTGGCTAAAATTGTCCATTGGAAGCTGTGTGGAAAACTGAATCTTGAAAGAGCCGAGAAATGGTATGAGCATCAACCTTAAACAGTATTAGAGAATGGAAGCCACAAATTATTATGGGACATCAACATCCAGTGTGACAATGTCATTGAAGCACGACGACCAGACCTTCTAATTATTGATAAAGTTGACAAGTCTGCGATCGTCATCGATGTTGCCATCCCCGGAGACACCAGGATAAGTAAAAAAGAACAGGAAAAGATTGACAAGTATCAGGAAATTAAAAGAGAAATCTAAAGACTTTGGAATCTGAAAAAGGTTAGCGTTGTACCTGTTGTCTTGGGGGTTCTTGGGAGTGTGACGAAAAATTTTACCAAATGCATGGAAAAGATTGGGATTGAGATCAACATTGCCGAAGCCCAGAAAACAACACTATTAAGAACAGCTAGGATTTTGCGAAAGGTATTAGAGCACTGAAGGGGAAAGACTATGATGAGAGACCTTTGGTTACTGGTTGTAACTGGCTCTCTCGCACACAGAACGGCTTAAGATCAGCCAGTGCATTAGTTGTTGCAAATTGAAGATAATAATAATAATAATTATTATTATTATTATTATAATAATATTATTAATAATAATATTAATAATAATATTAATAATAATATTAATAATAATAATGATAATAATAATAATAAAATAATGATAATAATAATAGTAGTAGTAGTAGTAGTAGTAGTAGTAGTAGTAGTAGTAGTAGTAGTAGTAGTAGTAGCAGAAATAGTAGAACCAATGTAAACTACCTTGATTAGTGAGGTTTGTTGTAAACGTGTTTGAATATAAACTAAAAAGTTTTTTTTAATAATTATTATTACAATACATTCTACACTATCACGTTATTGTTTCTTGTTTTTCGAAAATTCTTTCCTGTCTCACAGATAGAATAGGTTCTTGATTTTGGCAAATAATCCTTCTAGGGATATATATTGAGAAAAAAGCAAGTGTTTGTACAACATAAAATCTTATTTTCTTCTCACTCAGTAAAATATATAGAAACACAATTTGAAGTATTGTAAATTAACACAAAGGTTCAATGTCACTGGAACTTTAAAGGCCAGATAAAATAGGACACATTATAGAATTATAAGCACAATAATGGGCACAAGAAATACAATAAACCAGGGAACCAAACCATGATAAAGTTCTTTTAAAAGTTATCTTGAATATAAAACAACAACAACAAAATATATGAAGAAAAATACGTAATGAATGGAAAACGCTGGGTATTTTAGTTTTTAAAAGAGAAAAGCTCTGTAAGGGAAAGCCTGCTATTGGGAAAACTGAATGAGTAGGTGGTGTACAAGTGGAAGTCATTTAGAGTGAAAACGCACCGTCGGAAAGAGAAACATTCTGAAAAGATGAAACCTGAAACCAACGAAAGAGCAGAAAGTGTAGAGAAGAAACTGGAATAATCTAAATATAAAAAAGACCCGACGCAGTCGAATAGCTAAATACAAGAGAGGAATTGTAGGAATACTTTTCAGACAAAACTAATTAAAGGTAGAAGATACAAAAGTAGCAATAACCAAGAAAGAGACTGTAAATGTGGAAGTATTTGGGTGAAACAAAACCTTTCACGGACAAACACAAGTCAAGTAAAAATTGAAGTGGAAATAAAAGATGATAGAAAAGGTTAAAGCAAACGTAAATGTTCGGACTCAACTATCGCCTAAAACAACACAACATCCTAAACTATGGGTAGATAACATCTGAATGGAAAAAGGTTGATAAAATTAGGCTGTATCACCAATGGAAATACAGCTGAAAACTCCATGCCCTAATAGTGTTTCATAGTAGGGGAAAACAAAGTGGTGGAAAATATCAGAAATTAAAGACAATATCCCGACTATTATCTGATAATGTGCAAAAAATAAAAAAAAACTATCATCAACAGATGATAAACTTGGTACTGTTGGATTGAAAAGGAAAATCATTTAACAGGGAAAGTATTTTACCATTATTATTTGTAGTGTACATTGCAGCTTTATTTTGAAAAGGAAACAAAAACCACAGGATGATTACTGAAGGAGAAACAGGTATTTGGCGATCACTTCGTATTGTCAAACGTAAAGTTTTTTGGTAAAAAAGCAAAAATAAGTGACTCTTTGCTGCAGATACAGATATTGAGGGACAATGTGACAATGTGATATATATATACATATATATAAAAGATATATAATAAGTTGGAAAGAATCAAAAAACTACACTGTACATCTCAGATGGACAGTAGTTTTTTTATTCTTTCCAACTTGTTATATCTCTTTTATTACGCTCTGCATTTATGTATCGAGCACTCTATTACAGTTAACCGAATCGAAAGCACTATATATATCACATTGTCCCTCAATATCTGTATATATTTATATATATACGGTGAACGACAAAAATAATCAAGAAAGCTAAGTTTACCGTAGGATGCCTCTAATATTCTTATATCACTAAGCACTTTCGATCTCTAATAATTAATTCGTTAATTTGATACTGGTATATATATATATATATATATA
>RDPX01000678.1:38985-54420 GCA_003991215.1 Morbakka virulenta | reverse complement strand
AACAATTCCTTGTAAGTTACGAGTAAATGTCAAAAGATAATAGAATATTTGCAGGTGCATATTTCAGTCCAAAAGCCAGTAATTAGTCAGTTGTTGTGTCCATTAGTAAATAGCTAGTGTAATCTATTGAAAAAAGAGTAAATCAAACAAGAGTTTATATATTGTGAGCAAACAGACTTATAAGCAATGATACTCTATCAGTAACCAAAAGTTAACAAATGCAAAAGTGAAAGAGAAGAAGAGAAGATGTGATGAAAAATAGTTTTTGTTTTAGTGCATGTTTAAAGTACTTTCTCTACCTGGGCAGTGTCTAATAAAGCAGCATCGTGTGTGTCTAGTAGAACCGACACATCTCTTTCCTCCGTAAGCTGGCCTAGGGTTTGTACATTTCCTCGTTCGCGTTTGGATACCCATACCACATGATCTTGAGCAACGTGTAAATCTTGACCATGAAGTAAATCTGCCATTAACTATCAAATGAATAAAAAGGAAATTAACACTAACTTGAAATCAACCATTTTATTCGTATGTCATGTTTGAGCGAAATCGCTTTCCAGATTTAATCATTCTGAGTACTCTTTCCTTTTTTTAGTCTCTTAGCAAAACTTTGAAAAAGCATAAATTACTTTTGTTTTCCTGCTGCACGGCGTGCAAACGCAATTTTTCCAAAATAATGATTATTTCTAATTTGTAATTAATGAACAATTTTCATATTATCCAGATATGTACTAAGCCTTAAAAAGTTAAAATGCGCATTTATTTCAAAGGTCACTTTGTTGGAAGTTACAAAAGTTCGCTTTTATTTGATCATGAGTTGGTTTCCGAATCCCAGGACATGCTTGAGTGTTGCAATTTACAGTCTCTGTGCTTGGTCCCTTGCAGTTGTTTCCACCATAGGCAGGCCTAGGATTTGTAGAACTTCGTTTCCTTCCCTTAGCTCCACCACCACAAAGTTTCGAACATTTCGAAAAGGAGGACCACTTTGAGTATCCACCATGAACTGAAAGGAAGGAGAATACTGGTCGAAGCAAAACTTGTCCAATATATTAAAGTGTATTGGCCTCAATATAAAACCCAAGCTTTTTTGTAATGCACTACACAAATACCTTTGTTTCCTATAATACATATATGTTTTTTGTTTTGAGTAGCTTGTAATGGATTATGTTTGGAATGGTGTGAAAAAGGACAGTACCAATAAAGTAAAAATAATGGGTAGAACTTTAGATACAAGGGGGAAGTGGGGGAATGGATGAAATGATAGTTTAAGTGAACTGGTTTCAAAATTATTTTTAAGTTTTGTTGAGCCTTTTATCATAAAACAATATCATTCTACATTAAATTCAATATCAGAAAATAATATTATCCTCTGTTCATTTCTTTGTATTGAGATCGACTATCAATCAGAGAGATTTGAAAGATCGATAAATGACATGATCCATGAGATGAGATAATTTGCAATGTATTTGTTTTTGTTGTCTTTGTAAAATGTAATAAATAATAGATAGTCAAAGGTAAATATAAATAAAGAAAAGTTTCATCAGATGTGCCACGACAAACGCAGGGTGGTTTTTGTTAAAAGAAATAAAAAAACATATAGGGATAGTACTATAAAAAATATATATACTATATATACAGGTATACATGCTATAATCATAGAAATATGGCTTTATAACGGTAGAGTCAAAATGCACATGAAAACATGAAGAGGGTTGAAAGGTCCTGTTAGCATAAAAGGCAAGCTAAAACACGTATAAAATACTAAACAACTTTATCAATGTGTTTAAATAAAGAGAATGTCTACAAAACAGTGGAAGTCACTAGAGATCTTTTTGCCAGTTAACAAGTTTAAATATTGTAGTAAGCTGTTAATTTTTGTTGAATTAATGTCCATTTTAAGAGTCATTTTAGATATTTAACGTCTGATCAACAATAGGCCTTTAAAAATATCGAAATAGGTATGGAAGCCCATTTTTTCAGCTTAATGCTGTTAAATCCAATTATTACAAAGAACGACATCTTATAAAGAAAACTATTTTTTGTTTCAGGTTTTTTTAGTACTTTTTGTGCCTGGGCAGTGTTGAGTATTGCAACTTCGTGTGTGTGTAGTAGGACCGACACAGTTCTTTCCTCCGTGAGCTGGCTTCGGGTTAGTACATGTCCTCGTTCGCGTTTTGATACCACCACCACATGATTTGGAACAAGATGTAAACTTTGACCATGTAGTAAATTTGCCATCAACTACAAAAACAAAGAGGGAGAGAGAAATATTTTGCTATTTTTCATATTTTGTCCGCACATATATAACATATTTAATTGACCGCAAAGGAAGATTAACAAAAAGTACTTTTCCTGTTTCTCTTCTGAAAGGTGAAATGTTTAATTAGAATATATCTGTTGGCATCGTAACAACAAAAGACAGGATAGTTTTTTTCTGTACATTGGATTCAAACTGTCACTATTCGTTTATTTCATCTTTTGCGAGTGAGCCTTGTGGTATAGGTTTAATTTGTTAAATAGATTTTGGTGAACTATCGGAATATATTTGATTTAAAAAAATAATCTCTCAGAATGAGGAGTGTCGATGAGACTATTTTTTCATTTGTAAAAAAATTTTTTAGAATTTTCCTAAAATAAAACATTCTTCTAAAGCTGCAAAATCGGTATTACTGGTCTGAAATCCTCTAATCTTTAAAAAATATCAAATAATATTCCTTACAAAAAATATGATTGTAAAACTATAGACAAACTATAGAGCATGGACATGCTTGCTCATTACCTCCAGCGTTTCTCGGCTAAAAAAGTGCAATTTGTTATCAAGATAATTGTAAGGTATTGCACGATTAGGAATGTGATAGTAGACCATTCCAGTTCAAAGAACTGCGACTACCTTGATACTTATGGGGGGGGGGGGTGTTATAGAACTAATATATAATTTAAACTTTGGTAATCTCACGAAAGATAATGTTAGAACTTCAAATAGAAAATATGCTATGGCAATCCATTGGCAAAATAAAGAAAATTTAAAAAAAACAACAAAAAAGTCCTTCCTGGCGGGGAATGAAACCCTGGTCTCCCACGTGGCAGGTGGGATACTCACCACTCTACTACCGAAAACTTGTACGGTCAAGAAGATTACTTTATAATCAATAAACTTTCTTTATTTCAAATAAAGGTTTTAATATTGTTTTATTTTTTTTATCTTTATTTTCGCCGAGATATTCAACTTTTTCTCTTTGGGGGAAGCTGACATTTCACTTTCGGTGCTCTTTACGAACAAAACTTAATGAGAAATCCTGAATAGGTCTTTTGAATAATGGCCTGCAGCGATTTTCAGTTAGCCTTACAAGTTATAAGCGTGTGTACTGATTCGTTCCGTTAAAGTCACTGAAATGAGGGTTACATAAACATGGATGAAACCTTGGCGTGGTGCTCGGGCTTTAAATCAATGCATCCAGCAACAAGAACACATGCATTTTATACAAAAATTAAAAAAAAAAAATTAAAATGGTATGATAACTGCTCTAGCCTATGGGGCTTCTGTAAAAGACAATGAACACATTTGAAATTGACTTTCTTTTCTAAGTCAATTTAACTTTCTCTGGGCCAGCGTCTAGCAGGCTATGGATAAATTTCACTTTTTGTTTTTTTGTGCAGAAATATATTTGCGGGTAGGGGCCTACCTGCATTCTAGCGGGCTAGGAATCGGATGTTAGTCACATTACTATTGTTTCAAGTAAGGTTAATGGACAAAAGGAACAAAAAGCGATGTCTTGGGTTTTCACTTTGCTGCTGTTTAATTAGATGACATGAATATGAGGGCCTGAAACCTTTTAGACTTAGTGATAATTCCTATCTAACCCCTGTTTATCCAAAGGGCTTGCTTGTTCACTACGGCATTTGAGCTTAGGATGTCATTTGCTTTTCCTCTTTTCATATCTTTTTTGTATATAGCCTTTTCTGTCGCTTAGTTGGAACCCTGTCTTGGTATTCCAGAAATACTTTTGCCAGCAATGTTTCTGATAAAATTTAGCATAAATCGGAAAACACTTAGATATTTTAACAGATGAGCTTTATGTTTAAAGAAATACGTACTGAATAGGGGAAACGATTGAGAGAAATGGACAATTTTAAAAGTAGAAGAGATTCTAGACTTAAGAATGGCCCTTCAGGATTTCTAGTTCTTTCCTTTTCGGGGGAATAAAAAGGTACAGCACTGTTACTGAATGCACCTGAAATAAATAGAGAAACAATACTACAATTGTAGTAACGTGGGGACTTGATCAGTCTTCTTTTTGATTAATGCAGGATTTGTTTCTTGTTTGTTATTTATTTTTTAAAGTTTAAGAAGATATATTAGCCTGTTTTTCAAAACAGCTCAAGTAACTGTATATATTGTTATTTGGACTTTTCAAATCAATCAAGGGTAGAACCAGCATGGCAAGAAGACATAGCCGCTTTATTGTCCTAATTTTTGTTTTGTTTTGTTTTAACGGCACTTTTCTCCAGTAACTGATGTTCAGACCGTGGCCTTCACAAGGACTTGGATCCGGCAGCGAGGAATTTCTTGGCCGGATGCCCTTCCTGACAACAACCAATGGCTTTTCCTTTCGTGAAGTTTCAAAGTCGCCGGCTCGGGGAATCGAACCCGGAACTCTTGGTTATGGTGCAGTTGCACTAACCATCAAGCCACGGCTCCTCAATTTATTGCAGGATTATATAGTATGTATATACATATATATACTATATATATTTATATACATATATATATATAGACAGAATGACAGAAAACGTATGCGAGGAAATATTGCGTAATTGTGAGAGATTGAAAAAATATCGGGATTCCTGGTGCTTTTTTACATCATGTGATTCAAAATTAGAGGTTAACTCTTATCTATGGGATTTCTAAGTGGTTTTTTTGGGAGAGCTTTTGTGGGTTTACTTACTGTCATTTCTTCATAGTTCTGTGTACTTGGAAACATTTTGCCTTATGTAGATGTTAAGCATTAAAAACATAGATTGGTATCACCTCCTTACCTGGACAACTTTTGATAGTACAATCTCTCTTCTCAGTACTCGGACCAAGATGTTCACAGCTTTTGCCTTCTCCTTCAGGTAAAGGGTTGGTGCAGGTTCTTTCTCTAACTTGAAATCCTTTGCCACACGATGCGCTACATTTGCTCCAAGTACTCCATTTGCTGTATCCACCATCTACATCTTAATACAATAACAAAGTACAGTGATAAAATATCATTTCTTTTATGAAAAATCGATTTAAGGGAAGAAAATGTAAGTTAGCATTGTCAGACTTTAACATAAAAGGGACTTGTTATTCAGGGATTGATAAAAAGCATAAAAGACAGAAAAACAGATATTTCAATAGTGTTAATAGATTTTACTTTGGATCAGAAAATCCAGTTTATCCTCCAGCAGCAAAGTTGGGTAATAATCTGAGTTCACTTTTCTTTTAACTCTTAATGTTTATAGTTTTTTCAATTTGCAATTGTAATTAGGCAAAGCTAATGGCTTTGACCGAGGAGCACCGTGTCTTGGTCTTGTAGCAAGGGATTTCAAAAAAAATTCTGATGAGAACATTTTCTTTCCTGGCCTTCGTTAAGAAGTATTTTGATTAGCTACTCTCTAACATAAAAACAAAGTAATCAGGCAAGTTGACACTTGTTCAAGTCAAGCTGGCATAGATATATGAATGAGGTATTCTAACACAAATGATCAATGTAAACATTTTAGTGCATGATACTAACAACAAATACTCAAACTAACGTTTAGGAATCAGTACAGCCCTTTTGATAACAAGAGCCGGACAGTTGTGCAACAAGCTTGGAGGGTTTTATTATTTTCTTGATTCTGAGTCTCGAATTGTCTTCATACATTATGCAGCAAACATTACGACACTTTTAAAGTACTTTATACTTGTACTTTAATCCTTGAAAGAAAAAGCGCAGGGACTGTAGCTCGTCAGGAAACACGAACTTAAAATGAAGAGAAAAGGAGAAGTAATTAAAATTGGAAAATACGCTGTTACTCCTGGTAAACAATCAGCTCTGTTACAGCTACCTTGAAGCTAAAAATAAGAAGAAGCAGATGTCTGTTCAAAAAGAAAGTGAAGATATGGAAACTTTTCCTGAACAGTATTTTTTCTAAAGAGTTTATGCAAAAATCAATTGATACTATTGTTGATTTGCGTTGTAAAGGTAAGCACGTTTCTTCCGCAGTTGTGAGGGCCATCGAAAAGGGAATAGTGATGGCAAAGAAATGCACCATTCTTACCAAGTATAACGGTTATTTGGTTGTTTTACGTAACTAATCACAGAAAGTTTTGTACAAAATAGAAACGTTGGAACGAAAAATGACGAGAAGAATGACTACAACATCAAAAGTATCTGTGCCTCCCGCTTTTTTTGTTGATCCGAAGTGCCTTTTCAGCGAGGATTAAAATAATCGATATCATCAGAGTTACATTGATTAATCACTTTCATCAAAGTTTGCGACCATATTTGTAGAGCTCAAACAAGTAGTTGCCTGAGAAATGAATGTGGGAAAAGTATAAAAAGAAGAAACCTCAGTACCTTTAGAATAACAGAAACTAGAGTTTCTTGCCAATGCAGTTGATTTATGAGGTTAACGCAGACAATGTTTAACAAAAGAAGGATAGCTTCCGGAAGGTTGTAATGTCGTACATGCCTCTAATAACTGGACCAACAAACAGTACTTTCTTCAGCGCTTTTGACAAATTATAAAAGCCTTGCTTTAAGGGAAAAGAAAGACAGTTAAACCTTCCTGAAAACCAAGAGTCTCTTTCTAAATTTGATGTTTTGGAGGCCAGATAACGGAAACCTAAAAAATTCCAAATAATCCTAGGAAAACCATTGACATCATCTTTGTGTTTGTGCCACCATATCTCAAAAACCTTTTTCTCCTATTAAATCTGACAGTAAATGAGTTGGTCAAATCGTCCCTCAAGCAAAGGAAGCACATCGTACTTGAAACCTATTCACCCTAATAGGTTGATTGGTTTCTACTACTATTGTAGATATGAGTCTGCGAGAATTCGAAAAGGAGTAAAAGAAGCTGAAATCAAAGAAGCTTCTTCTAGTGAAATAGGTGAAGCAGATTCATTTGCCGTTTTAGATTGCTAATTCAAATCACTTATCAGTCACTAAACAGTGCTTTGGTATTTCTGTGTGCAAACATGGCATCTTTCACTTTTTCTTTATATTTGAAGCGTGAAACATCGTTATTTTGCTTGTATTGTAATTATTTTGTACAACGCTGCAGCCAATTCTTAGAAATGTGTTTTTTTTACGGTCTTTTTAAACTAAAATCAAGAAAATTGAATATATCACTTAAAATCACTTTGATTTTGATGAAAAGTTCTTTTGCTGCCACTCGACTGGATGAAAACGCCAGAATGAAAAACATCAAAAGCCAAGTTATCTTTTATCAATGCAGAAAACAAAGAACAAATCGAGAAAGCTGACCACTTTATGTGGCTAGTTGTCTAAAGCAACTGAAGACCATACAAAAATTCTTTAATCTTACATTTTATGGGAATTTGTGTCGTAAATATAGAGCAATATTATATAGCAGTTAGTAAGCTAGTAAATTAATAGTAGGAAGCTGCAGCTAATATGGATCAAAGTATTCTGGAGACTTATAAAAGAAGGGGATTGAGGCATGCACGTTAGGATGGAAGCTTCTAACATAAAAATTATTTTATCGTTTCTGTAAGAATTGTAAACGATTGAAAAATAAATATCAGAGCCATGTTACTTNTGAGGCATGCACGTTAGGATGGAAGTTTCTAACATAAAAATTATTTTATCGTTTCTATAAGAATTTTAAACGACTGAAAAATGTATTTCAGAGCCATGTTACTTATAATACAACCTTAATTAGATAACTTACTTTTTGAACCAGCTCCGTTATCTGTTATCTCATATATGTAATCTGCATAACCTTTCCCAGCACATTCTATTTCGCTTTCACGGTTACAACTTTCATACGTATGACCAACACAGTTTTCCGATTCGGCACCTTCAGAACGCACAAGGTTATGAAATTTCTTTTTATCATTTCCACCATGACATTCACCATAAAATCGGATACTGAAATAGGTAAAACCTTTTTCTTTTGCCTTTTCAGAGCAGCGACAAGCGAGACTGTAAATATCAAGAATAAATATACGATGTCATTACATAACGTAGAAAAAGTGGTGACATTATATGATCTAATATATCGTTATCCAAGAGCTTTTATTGTCATCAATATTATTTGCTCTTCTTGCATTCCAGTTTTCCTCATACTCTCTATCGTTGGTATATCTAGGTTAATACAAAACTTTTTATAACATACTTGTTTTCATATATATAGCAGTTATGTATTTAATTAATTGTAAACAAATTAATTTAATTAAATACAATAGAAATAGTACCTTTTGTATAAAATAGGACAAGTCTAGTAAGAATATGGATCGAACGGTACGATCACAAGTCGCTGAACATCAAATGTACTGTACATAAGATATCATGCCACAGACTTGGCAGATTCATGAAATTCAAAAGAGAAAAGAAAAAGCTGGAGTGTCGCACCTGCATGTTGTTGATTTTGTTTACTTTAATTCCTATGATATATTGGGTAAATTAAATGCCAATGCGTATATATTTCTTTATGTGCATCTGTCTATGTTAGTATCTTGAAATATGCCGACCCATCAATCAATAAATTTTTATTTCCTTAGAAAATAGAACTATATCTCAATGCTTTTCATGGAATTACGTATGTATATATGTATATGTATATGTATATGTATATGTATATGTATATTTATATGTATATGTATATGTATATGTATATGCCAATATATATTCTTGTATGTATGTTTATATAGTTATATATATAAATGTTTATGTATCCCGGTGGTGATTAATTTCCCAAACTCATATAAAATTCGGCAGCAACTGTAAATTGGCTCTGTGAACTTGTAATGGAAAATTTACTAAAAGTATGTGTTTACCCAAGACATGCACTCTGCATACTTATTTTCTTCATTACTTCTTTATCATGACCTGCAGTAATCATTGTTTCATGCTTATGTAACCTGCTCTTCTAAATTTCCTTTGTTTATTTATGTTTTTTTCATTGTTTATTTCTTCCTTTTTCTATTGACCAATTGTGTCTGATAATAATATTTCCAAAACATACAGAGAAACGTTAAAATTTAAAATATTATTTTATGTGGCTAACCTTTATTTGGTTGCAGCAAGAGGGGACGAGCGAGCAAGCTACATAGTGTAAACTTTCTTTAAAGCATGCCTATTAAAAGTTATAATGACAAAAAATTATTTATGATATATACTATTACAAGTTTATCCTGATAATTCTCACCTGTGTAAAGAATCTTTGAACCGATTCCAATCTATCGAATGACCTTGGAATGCCCCACTTTTTACATCCCGATCGTTGACTAATTCCGTATGCATAACTTTCTCTGCAACTGACTGCTTAAAGCATCCTATCTTGTTGTAATCACGTTTACAACTAGTGAACTTGCATTCAGCAAAAGCTACGAAATAAAATTTATAAAATAAAATTTTAGTGATCAAGTAATCAAAACTCTCTAAAATATATGGATTTAAAGACTTAATACCATAATATAAATGTTTTTTCCTATTCATTGCTTGTTGCCTTTGGTCAAATATTAAAAAATGTAGTTTTTGGCCAAAAGAAATGATTTCATAGCTTAAAGAGCAATGCATTTGCTGTGCTTGAGTGGATTACATGATCGGTCTAGTATGTTTACTAAAAAACTCTAAGCTTACCTTTGCTATTTTAAATTTAAGTATCTTAATAAAGTGTTAAAATTGGGGAAATAGGACAGGATAGTACTAAGAGAAAATAGTTGGAAAACTGTAAATATTTGCTAAGGTAGGAGCTGATTCAAAGAGCAATTGTGGTTTACAAATCTTTAGAAAGTTAAATTATTAAGACTAAACAATGGTCTGTTGGGCAAGTATTGAAAAAAGACAATAAAACTTAATAAATAGCCAACTTGAAAACTTTGAAACCAAAAAGCTCTTGTAAAATTGCCAATCTAGTTTTCAAGTCTTAATCGTTGTTATGTTGTTGTTATTGACTGTCTTGTGATAATATTTTGATCTTATCTAAGGGTTGTTTTATCAATGTCTCATGCTTTAGTAAAGTTACTGGGAAATAAAGACGGAATGATGTGACTGAAATTCATTCAGATAAGGGCAAAAGTCAGAAATAATATTATCAATGTGTGGTTGATAAATTTATTTTCAAGAACATCACAGTTTGTTGAACAGAATGAAAGAAAAGAGCATTTCAGAATTTGAACTAATAGAACTCATGTCAAGAAACAAAAATAGAAAAGCTATTGTCTTGTTTGCATTAAGCTTCATTCGAACTTTTTTATCTGTTTTGTGAAAGGACTCTTTATCATTTGAAAACCACCCACTGTGCTTTTTAGCATCTTAAGATTGACGAACAAGTTTATTATTTGTATCAGAGAGCCTTAATTTTGACTCCTTTTACAAACATGTTTGATGCTTTCCTCACAATTTTTTCCTCGTTGATGCTGAAGAGCAGAGATGGAAGTAAGCAACTTTAAGACACCAATTTTTAAACAGCAATCTGACCTGTTTGGTCTTTTTCTATCATTACAGCAAGAACCTGATAAATAGAAAAACAACTCAGTATTGGTAAGGAATGTTCAACTGAGGTGTTTTTTCATAATAACATATATAGTATATAGTATATAGCTGGTTTGAAAAACTGGTATGTTAGTTAGTGCCACCAAAATTTACATTTTAAGAAATGTTCAATAAATGTTTAAATTTTATTCAAGCTTCGTTGGTCATTTCTACTGTTTAAGTGTGTTTCGTTATGTAATTACATGAAAAATAACTACTGTTTTGTGCTATTGCAAGGTTCATGCATAATTGAGATCTTCATGATAAATATTCATTACACAGAGCACGTTATTGCTCAAGTAGCACATTTGAGATTATATTTATTTATTTACAGTGCTATTATTGACCAGCAAGAATTTGTTTTGATGACGGAAATTTGGATATAATTCGTTTCTTTTGTCAAGCAACTTTCCTTGCTCTGGATCTGTGATGATGCTGACTTTGTCTTGAAGCCAAAGTATACATATAGACTACATAATGATTGGTGCATCTTTCCAAATAAATGTCATCTTGAGTTCTTTCCATCTCTTCGTCCATGCCATCTGAGATGACTTTGCAGTCCTGCTGTAGGTTTACGTAATTCGAAGTAGATGTGACATATAAATTAAGGGATTTCCACGGTTTACTTCTGGAGGGTAAAGAGTATTCATATGAACAGCAGTGTCTCTTTTTTAACCGACTTTGGACTTGCACATCCTGCTGCATATTACACAGTTTGTTTGGTCTGACTTGATAGATACCACGTTAACACAATCAGAAATTCGATGTGACCTAGAGTGGTTGACATAGCCAGCTTTTGACAGAAGTACCCACCCACAAGTGTCGCATTTTCAGCTCTGTGTGTCATGGTCAAGGCCATAAACTTAACCTTTGCAAAGCTCTTGTTTTAGATTGCTGTATACCTGGTGTTTTTTTGTCCAGAGCTACGCATCTTTCAAGTACAAGCTTTTGCCACATTAGCTTCAACAGAGTGAATTTTTCTCATTTGTCAAAGTTGATTTGCGAGACATTTTTCGTACAAAGAAAAATGTTTCTTTGTACAATCCTTGTATCTCTATCTAGGCTTATGCTGAGACTGATTGCCGTTTTTCAGCTCTATGTAAAAATGTTGTTATGGCAGCCTAGAATCTTTAATTTGAAACACATGGTCTACCCAACCCATGCGAGTCCTGATTGCAAGAGTCTCAACATTAGAGCAGCATCCTCTCACAAGAACCTCAGTGTTGGATCCTTGTTCTTGTCACTTGATATTTAAGATACATCATAGGCATTTTTGGTGAAATCATTAAAGCCTTCTATGTGCTTTTGATTGTGTGTTCTTGTCTCCGATGAATACATGAATATGGTTAGTACACACGTCTTGAAAACACTGAATCTTTGTCTCGTTTCGGATACCACGATCATATCACTCTCTCTTCTCTAAATCTCCAAAAGCTACAGCAGCCTTCTGAATTAGCCTGTGAATTTCAGTATCAAGAGAGCCGTTCCATGACAAAGCACTACTGAGGTGGACAAACGAATCAAATGCTCCTAGCCTAGCATAATGTTCGGCTCCAAATATGGTTCGCCTAGTGCGGAAGTAAACATCACTTTTGTTTTGTACAGACTGACCTTCAGACAAAAAGACAGTGGAGGATTTAGAAAAACAATCTATATTTTACGCAGCATATCACCTTCAGTGTGTGACAAGAAAGCAGCGTCGTCAGTATACAGTAGCTCTCTAAGTATGACATGATGTAGTTGGTCTTCGTACCTCCTGAGATTAAAATGCGACCTGTGGTTCAAAACCTTAACATGAAACCCTTAACACAATCTTGAGCATGAGCAAGTACAGCTGCAAAGAATAGAGGAGAAAGAGTGAACGCAATAATATCACCTTTTTTGACACCACTGTCAACTTGGAATTCACCATGCAACTTTCCTTTAAGAAGAAGCAAACTTTTATGCCCCTGTTCATTTCCTTTAATATTCTAACAAAGGTTGGAGGAAATCCGAATATCTTAAGCAAGGAGAGAGGATCCCTGTTGAGATAGTCGAAAGCCTTGGTCAAGTCCACAAACACATGATACCAGATGCTTTTCCACTCCTGACGTGTGATAGCTGACTACGCCTTATCCAGACCAGGAAAACGATCCATTCTGAGTTTGACATCGCATTGTGGGAGACTATGTATTACATCAATATCCACATCTGAGGGATTGTGGAACACATCAGTAAAGCGTTCCTCCTACCTTTTCAAAATGCTCTTTGGATCCTTAATGGCAGTAGAACTATCTTTCTATATCAAAAAAGATATTGACAAAACAGTAGGACCAAATACTTGGCACAGGAGTCCAAAAAATACCATTGAATTTTTGTATCAAATGAAATTTGGATTTGTTCTGTCATATTCATCCACTATTGGTTGTTTATTTTTCTTAGCTCTCATTGCAATGTGGCTTTGATCTCTCTGTATTGATGCAAACTAGCCCTTTGATAAGAATAATTTTGACAAAGTTAGGATTCATAAACATCTTATTTGTTCATCACCATTTGGTTAATTTCAAGATTATTGCCGTAGAACTAGTCACTCTACTTTTGCCTTTTGAAGGCAAGGACTTCAGCTCCACCAGAATAAACCTGAGTTTTAAAATTCTCCTATGTGCCATCAAACGCAAGGCTCTCAACCTTTTCGAACACCCTCTTTTGAATTTCAAGCAAATTTGACTTGACNCACTATTGGTTGTTTATTTTTCTTAGCTCTCATTGCAATGTGGCTTTGATCTCTCTGTATTGATGCAAACTAGCCCTTTGATAAGAATAATTTTGACAAAGTTAGGATTCATAAACATCTTATTTGTTCATCACCATTTGGTTAATTTCAAGATTATTGCCGTAGAACTAGTCACTCTACTTTTGCCTTTTGAAGGCAAGGACTTCAGCTCCACCAGAATAAACCTGAGTTTTAAAATTCTCCTATGTGCCATCAAACGCAAGGCTCTCAACCTTTTCGAACACCCTCTTTTGAATTTCAAGCAAATTTGACTTGACGACATTAATACGGTTAGGCACCATCTTATGATCAGTGTCACGTTCAGTACTGGGAATGAAAATAACAAAATATGCATAAAAAATGTCGCGTTTTTGAGTTATAATGAATTCAATAAAGTGACCACACCTTGATTGTGGATTTGTCTAAGTAGCTTTGCCCTTCACTTTACGGTGAAAATAAATATTGTAGATTGCAAGATCCAAGTTTGAACACACCTCTTGAAGTTTGAGGTAGTTAGCATTCATGGTACCAAATTCATAAAGGCCAAGAGCACTTCATGTTTCATGCACCGGCATTGAAATCACCGAGAATTACTATTTTTCATTAATTGGAATAGATGCAATAACAGAGCAAGGACAGAAAGCAGAGGAAACATAAGATTTTATTTTCATTTGCTTGACGGGTTGGGGCGTAGACCGAAAGAATAGTGATAAATCTCTCGTTTGAGAAAGAAACACGAAGTCCTATTATACTATCAGAGAAACCAAAAGGAAATTCTACAGCATCAACTAAAGATGTTTTAATTGCAAAACCAACTCCATCATCTCTGCATACACCCTTAGTTTACCAACCTAGATCGGAGTGGAGCCTGACGTCACCTCTGTCATTTGATCTTCTCCAGCAAGAGATATTTTCAATAGAATAGCAAAATATATATATATATATATCAAGTCTTTGTGGTTCTGCAGCAAGAAGAGCTGTCCTGTTCTCTCTACAATTAGACCTTCCTGCTTAATTGAACGATTGTTAGCCGCTGGAAACTAACCAGTGATAAAATAATAAAAAAAATTTTATGCACCTTTCCTAACACTTTTTCATGTTACTGGGTAAACAGTGCTCTCCCTAAACAAGGCTGCTTAGTCACAGAGATCCTCACTGAAGTTGGCTTCTGTCATGTGAAGAAACAACCACGATATTGAGATAGGGTTCCTGTCACCGAAGTGCAAAATTGTGATTTCCCTCTAACCCCCAAACTCTTTCTAACCCCTGATGCCATTTGCCCATGACTGGGACTTTGGTACTGGTTACTGGAGCGTAGTTCATACCCCAGTGGGTCATAACTGCCAGAGTCAGTAGGCCCTAAGCTCCTAGGCAGGTTTCTGTCAGAGATTCCTCACCCTTAGCCTTTGGTTTAAAAACCTTAACGCACAAGGAAGTGGGGATTCAGTTTTCCTGCACTGAACACGCGACGTTCATCAGAAGCCCATTGCTGTAACAGAAATCATGACGTGCATGTTGAAATGATTTGACAAGGAGAAGCTATATGTGGTACTAGGACACCTGTGTGATTTTAACATGCGCCAACACCTATTCTTGAGTTTTATACATACATACATACATACATACATACATACATATACATACGTATATGCATATATAACAATCACCTGTCTCTTCAGGTTTCCCTGATCATGATTTATGGAAAGGAAATTCTCTTGAAGATAAACTATCTATAATAAACTGACATTTTCTCAATTGAACCAACCTTGCACAAATATTAACCAAAGTAGATAGATTTCCTAAGATTATCTGAAAATGCAATGATAACCCTAACGAGAAAATATAGATACTCTAGTCTTCTTAATTCGCTGGTTTAAGAAATATTAGCATTTTTGCAAAAAAGTTGTTATTATTTTTATGTTTTCAATTCAATTCCCTCTGATGAATAAAAGT
>RDPX01000678.1:10257-25656 GCA_003991215.1 Morbakka virulenta | reverse complement strand
TCATTGATGAGTACTCACGGTTTCCGTTTGCAATACCGTGCCCAGACATTTCTACACCTACCGTCATCAAGGCCTTAGACTCACTATTTTCCCTATGTGGCATGCCAGGCTACACACACTCAGACAGGGGGAAATCCTTTATGTCAGAAGATCTTTGCAGCTACCTTACCAGGAGAGGAGTGGATACCAGTCACAGTACACCATATTATCCCATCGGCAATGGCCAAGTGGAACGATATAATGGAATCATTTGGAACGCTGTTCGACTGGCTTTAGCATCCAATCAGTTACCTGTCACCCAATGGGAGAAGGTAATACCGGATGTCCTACATTCTATCCATTCATTGCTGTCAACTGCTACCATCACCACCCCACACAAGCGATTCTTCAACTTCCAACGAAAATCCAGTAACGGCACCTCACTTCCTTCTTGGTTATCTCCAGGACCTGTTTACCTTCGTAAATTCGTACGCTCAAGTAAACATGACAATTTAGTTGAATCAGTCGAGTTGATCCATGTCAATCTAACTTATGCTCATGTTCGTCACAAGGATGGTCGGGAGTCCACGGTATCACTTTCTGACCTTGCACCTTGTCCAAGGGACACAGAAGAAACCCACCTGAATAGATCAAATGGAACTTTGGATCCAGAAGCGACACAAAGTGAAGTGACTGTAAGCAAGAATAATGTTCCTGACAAAACGACTGAAGAAACCATAAACAACAGAAACCAATGTCCAGTAGACGATTTGAAATCTGAACAACCATCACCAACAGATAGTGTACATCTATCATTGTGTATTAAGCGAAAACCACAAAAGTATGCGTTTGAAGATGATTAACTTTGATAAAAACCAAGGAACTCCTAACTGAGGGAGAATGTCATGAAATTGTTGTGTTTATTATTAATTGAACAGACCTTTAATATGTTTAATTCTTTTATTCCTTTAGGTATATATATGTATATATATATATATATTAACATCTACGCTGATTTTGTGTTTAATAAAGCCTTTTGTTCAGGCATACTTCTGACTCGATTTTATTACAGTAGTACAAAATAGAATGTTTTGGCTCACCTTAATTTAATGGCCATCCATATGTAGCAGTTGCTTTTGATTTTGTATTAAAGGACTTTTTATTTTAAATAATTGGAAACTTTTATTTCCCCATAAGTATTACTTTATATTTCTCATAATGGAGCACTTAGGATGGAGGCAACTTCATTATTAACTAATGTAGATATTTTACTTGTGCTACAGAACTTAAATGTGACATATAAACATCCTTCTTTTGGTAAATTTTGTCTGATTAAAGTAGACTCCAAAAAGCAATATGCTCACATCCCTATAAAATATATGATACAGGTCATCTTCACAAATCTCAGCAATTTGATTTCCCACTGCTGTATATCCTGCAGTGCAATATGGGCTATTGCATTGGGATTGACAATGCTTATGTGAAGGTGGCAGCATAGTCAGAGCATGACCAGCAACTCTTAGGTACAAGTTGTGGTTAACTGCCTGTGTCTAATGTATTAAACCTGTCATGCTTAGATTTAGACAGCCCTCTAAAGGCAATGAGTATGTTATATCTTTAATAGGGTTCGTAATAAATATTCAGACAACGACTCCAAAACATGATTAGGAAGTGAACACTGATAATCTCTATATTCAAACTGCGCATGCGTACATAACAAAACAGTACAATAACAAACAACGATATCAAAATACTACATCTCCTCCCCTTTTACAATTATGCTGATTTCATAAAAAGTCACTGAGATATAATGTCTATAGTTCAATGTTCCAATGTCTAACTGTAATTTTCAAATTTGGTTAAGTATAGTATATATTGAATAAATGATGAATAACATTAACACAAAATAAATGCAACTAAGTATAACCTACTCTAATTCAGAAGGTTGGGTGGACTATCAACCTTTGAATGACATGTAATATTCCAAGGGATTATTCTGCCCTTATTGTGGAATATACATCTAACTACGAATCTAACTTTTTAGATTCTCGCACTTAGCTGACACTTATCGTACATTTCCGGATCTTAAAACCAAACGGACATAAAAATGTGACAATTGTCTACTGGGTCAGACAATTGTCAGCCCAAAAAAGCACATAATGTTGCAGCTTCCACAATACAACAATTTGATGTTCCCGCAAAGCTCTTAGCACACTTGCCTGTGTACATCTGCTTGCATAGTATTTCCTGTCGCATACTTATACTTAAGATATTATGATACAACAACAGGAAATAGAAACTTGGCTAATATTAAACTTAGTGTCCTGAGGCATCCTAGTGAGCCTCTCACACATAGCTATTGGATATGAAGATGCTAAATGGCAAAAGTAAGTAAGTATGACAGACTGTATGGTACTGTCAAATGTATGATGGCCAGAGCAAGCAAAGAACACCAAATAACGAAATTTTAAATTTTGATGTTGTGATGCACTTCTATACAGGCAACAACAATATAACCTTCTGCTCAATTAATAAGGGTGATATGATCTCCATTCAAGAGGGAATAAGAAGTTGACATTATTTTGAAATTGAGTCTATATCTTCTATTCATTTATTTATTTTATGCCTCAGTGGGTGAAGTGAATGCAAGAATGATAACCTCAATGAAACCTAATGACTGTCACTTGTGGCTAACTCTTGTTTGTGGGTGCACATAATGGATTTATTTGGCGCTGTGTATATGGAGTATACATGCCACTGAGAAGAATACTGGTAGAAGTTCACACACCAACCACACTATCGCTATCACTATGACATTACACCATCTGTAAGAGTTGTATTAGGCTGACTGTGGATGTATTTAATAATGCATCATGGCATCTATATATAGTATTATGATGTAATGTCTCCTTATTTATATGGTTGGTCAGGTGCCAAACCTGATACAGGCATTGGTGATCATTCAATTCCAAGCCATTCTATCACTGCAGGCATGGATGAGTCTGTTATATCATGAGGTGCCGAGAATGTAATGTAAAAAGGTGCAAAAGCTCAGAAAGAAGACTAAGTGTATTGATGTTTTTGACTACACTGCTTCTAAATCACAGCTGCAAAACTGTCTTATAAAATTAGTATTTACAAGGGTAGATTTCTTCTTAGTCATGATGAGTTGGCTATTATGATGTAATCTCTACACTTGGTATTCTGATGTAATGATGATATGACAGAGTCCATTACAGCTCAGACTGTTGTTCGAAGCCCAGTTGTTTAGAGACTGTCTTTCTTTGTCTTCCTCTGGTTCTCTTACCCTTGATCTTTCCTAACAAAGAAACGTATTCCAGGTTGTGTCTGAGGAATTGCCTCTGCCTTTGGTGTATTGTACTGATGTGTGAAATTTTGGTGTTGGCTGGGGCAAGGACTTCCTTGTTTGATCCATGTTCTGCTCATGATATACAGAGCATTCTTCTCAGAAAAACATTTCAGCTGCTTCTAATTTTGCTTGAGTTTCTTTGCTGATGTTCCAACAGTTGCAACCAAAAAACAGTACCGACCAAACATATGCTTTCAAAACTCTTTTCTTGGTATCCATTGTACCTCTCTTAGTTAAATTCATAAAACTTTCAGTGGGAGATTTCAATATAAGTGGTGAAACTCAATGAGATGAAAGATAAGACAATATAATATAATATAATATATAATAAAATATAATATAAAAGAGCTGATGAGATGGTGCGGAGATGGTGGTGGTGGTGGTGAGGGGGGGGGTACTGAAGTAATGAAGGAAAAACAAGAAAGACTTTTTTGTTTTTTTACAAAGAATGCTAAAAAACACCATACTGCAGCTGCAGTTTAGGGTAACAGTAAGTTGTTTACGTTTAATTAGACAATAGTAAAAGAAGTTTTGGTTAAAGGTATTGATGGATGGTAAAAATTAAAGGTCTATTTTTTACCCAAGGAACAGGTAAATGCTGGTAAAGGTTAATTTTGTTCCAAAATTATTGGTACATCATAAAATTTAAGGTCAATTTTATATCAAAGGTACAGGTAAATGGTAAAATTTAAAAATTTTAAATGGTATAAAAATTGTATAACCCGCCATGCTGTTGTCATTTTTTTAATGCAGCAAGAAGGTGCAAAGCCCTGCCTAATATTAATGCACACTTCATAAATGCATTTTGTAAATGACACTAAATGTGCATTAACATTAGTGAAACTAGAATTATATATAAATATTATATAATATTATACAATAATAATAATAATTATTATTATTATATTATATTATATATTATACAAATTTTTTTCTAATTATTTTTGCAAGCTCGCTCGAACACGATCCACATCTTCAGTGTGGACGTCTATTTCCTGGTTATATTATAATATACATATAAGCAGAGGCAGGGAATCACGTGGTTTAAGTCCTATATGGTTTACCTTAACTTGTTCCTTCTTAAATGAGAAATAAAAATGTGTCAGTCATACAGTATTGGATGAGAATACATTAGGTAAAAATCAGAAATAAATAGAAAAATAGAAGTATCTGGTTACCACATGTATTGAGGCCAACACAAAATGCAACAGTTAAACTTTATTTCAATGTAGTCCTCGAATTAAGGCCAAACCTTAATAAGAAAACACGTTGAAATGTGAGCATACAAAATGGAAGTCACAATCAAGATCTTATGAGAGAAGAATTATGAAGAATTATGACTAAAAATTAAAACTAAGAAAAGATTTGAGCTGTTCATGAGCATACCTTACTTATCCGTAAGTCTGTCCCAGAAAATCAACAATACAGTGTAGTGTTAACAAAATCAGATGATCGTTTTTCTTTCCTTGCCAAATATACTTCGTCTTCCAAACTTTCCCTTTCGGATCATTTCTTGGAAACATTATGACGTCATGTCTATTTGCAGTAACTACACCTCAGACCTCTCACGTTGCGCATAAATTTTCATAAATTATGTTCTGGCAGAGAGGAATTCCTTGGCCGTTAGCTCTTCCTGATGCCAATCAGTTGCATTTTTCTTTTGCAGCACGAGTGATGAAGCAGAGAGTGATTTAGATCCGTCCCCTTCTTGGTTATGGGCCTAGCACGCTTCCACTGCGCTACTCCACTATCCCTTTTTTCTTTTGAAAAGTTCCAAATTCTTTTCGCCCACGCGAGGAATCAAACCGGAACTTCATGGTTACAGTGTAACGGGACAAAGAATAAAGGCACGGCTCCTGCTGGTTTTGCCTGTGTCTTCCTTTATTTTGGAAAATGCACCTTTGTTTTTAACCACGCTGACGACAAAACTTTAAGAGCAAGACTTTGTGACAAAAATAAGACAAAATAAGAGCATAAAATCGAAAATGATCAATTCTATTCAATCTGAGCTGGAGCCGTGGCTTAATGGCTAGTGCAGCTGCACAGTAACCAAGAGGTGTGGGGCCGCTCACAATTGACGTCAACCACTCTTCAACATTTGAACCTCCCTCCATCCTTTCCCCTCTTGTCAACTCTTGTCAGCTTTTGGATTTCTGACCCCATTTCCCCGTAAAGTTGACGTCAATTTTGGGCATTTTTTCCTCAACATTCTCGGATAACGAAGATAAAATAATGACACTATATTCTTAATTTATGCGTTTCTAACTCTATGGGGGTTAGAAGTTTAAAGCAGGGGTGATAAAAGTACCTCCGAGTGAAGTGTAAAACTTAAGAGAAAAAGCGATAGCGTAAAATAACCTTTCAATTGAAGCTCTCTGTTTTTTGCACTTTGCAAAACTTTCAATGGCGTCAAAATTATTCTCATCAAATTTTACTCCTGAGGTAAAATCGTCATCATCTCTGCTCTGTTCATCCTTTGCTTCACTCGCATCATTTTTACTCCAATTTAAATTCCTGAACAGATGTCCGTCACTACCTCGGGCATGTCTTTTGTTGAATAAACACAGCAGCCAACAACTGAAGAGAGGGTACTGACATAGTGAAGAGGTTGTTTATAAACTCCCGAGTGAGTTAAAAGAAGGTTTAAGCTTTTAGAATTATTGAATTTTTTCAAAGAATGACGTGAACTTTCACCCTCGTTTCACACATTCCTACCCAAAATATTGTTAACTTCTGTCAACATTTAGGTACCCCCTACCTCCCTCTATGTGGCCGACGTCATTTATGGACTATCTCCATGTGAAAAGGATTTGGAACTTTGCAAAAGGAAAAAGCCATATATGAATATATATATATATATATATATATTCATATATACATTGAACAGTAAAGTAATTTTATGCATATATGTATATATATATATATATATATATATTCATATATACATTGCACAGTAAAGTAATTTTTTCGTTGGGCAGTGGGCATGTGGGCTCTAGCCCCATGCAATGGAGAACTAATACGCGTCCTTCCCTCCACTAGTCTGGCGTAGCACCTTGGGCAAGTGCTAGTAACCCCTGTTTCCCCCCTTTTCCTGGGTTAACGAAATCCCGTCCTCTCAGCTACTGGGAGTTGCGACAGCTAGGGCAGGCGGTGTAAAAGCTTTGTTAAATCAACTATGCAGACAACAGAAAGGGTAACTATGCCGGATCGGTCTAGGCCCGGATTAACAACGGCCGCCATTGCTGCTGAAGAATTCAGGGTGGTAATGGAGACAACGCTACTGCAGGTAAACGAAGGAGGCTTAGGAGGCGTGCTGGAGCGCGTGTCAGACAGAAAACCGAGCGTGGAAAGGTGAAAAGTGTGGATGTGGAGGTAGGAACCTTGAATGTTGGAACAATGACAGCAAAGAGTCGTGAAATAGCGGACATGATGAGAAGAAGGAAACTGGGCATCCTCTGTGTGCAGGAGACAAGATGGACGGGTGCTAAGGCCAAGAACATAGGGGATGGTTTCAAGCTGTACTACATGGGAACAGAGAAGTCCAAAAACGGAGTGGGGGTAATATTGAAACAGCACTATACAAATGGTGAGTTGGAAGTCATCAGAAAGTCAGGTTGATTGCCATCGACTTGGAGCTTGGACAGGAGGTCGCGAACATCATCAGCGCGTATGCACCGCAAGTAAGCTGTGACCAAGAGCAGAAGGATGATTTCTGGCGTCATATGGAGGACCTACTAAGTGGATTGCCGAGCACAGAGCGTATCATCATAGGTGCAGACTTGAATGGACGTGTGGGCAAAGGAAGCAATGGAGATGATATGGTGATGGGCAACTTTGGATACGGACAGAGAAATGAAGAGGGGCAGAGGAATGTCGACTTTGCACTCAGCACGGGAATGGCAGTGGTGAATAAATTTTTCAACAAGAGGGATAAACACCTGGTGACCTATGAGAATGGAGGGAGAAAAACCCAAATAGATTACATCTTGTGTAGGAGATGCTCACTCAAGGATGCAAAGGATTGTAATGTTATAACAGGTGAAGTAGTGACCAAACAACATCGAGTGGTTGTTGCAAATTTCTTTTTGAAAGGGAAACACCAGAAGGCCGAGAAATGTGAACCGCGTATCACATGGTGGAAATTAAGTGACATGGAAAGCCAGCAGGAGTTTAGCAGAGCGGTGATGAACAGATTACCATCAAAGATTGGTTTGGCATCGTGGGAGGACTTTTCTGAAACCGTGAGAGAGGCTGCAAGGAGTGTTCTGGGTATGTCATTGGGCCGTCGAAAGGAAGACTTAGATAGCTGGTGGTGGTATGAAGAGGTCCAGAGTACGAACGCCAGGAAAAAGCACGTACTTAAGGAGTGGTATGAAACAAAGGATGAAGGTAGTAAACAAAGATGATGAAGTGAAAAGACTGGCAAAGTCGAAGTAGCTAAGGCTAAGAGTGAAGCGTGTGAGGAGTTGTATACTGAACTCCAGGAGAAAGGTGCTGGGAAGCAGGTCTATAGACTAGCAAAGCAGAGAGACAGGGCAAGCAGGGACGTGCAACATGTGAGTATGATCAAAGGAGAGGGCAGTCAAGTTTTGACAAGCAGGGATGACATTCTGAAAACATGCAAGCTCTACTTTGAAGGACTGATGAATATGGAGAACCCCAGGGAGAGATGGTCAGGTGAGCAGGAGGTGAATGGAGCCGAGGTACCAGACATTGACAAGGAGGAAGTGAGGAAGTCCATAAAGAGAATGAAGAAGGGAAAGTCGGTCGGCCCAGACAATATACCAATGGAGGCGTCTCTAACCTTGGGCGACACTGGGGTTGAGTTCCTCACCCAGTTGTTTAACAAGATCATGCAGGGGCAACCAATGCCAGCTGAGTGGAGGAAAAGTACCCTGATCCCCATCTACAAAGGAAAGGGGCATGCACAGCGCTGTGGAAATTATCGCGGTATCAAGCTCATGAGTCATGCCATGAAACTGTGGTAGAGAATTATTGAGGCCAGACTGCGGCGGATTGTCAGTACCAGTGAGGAACAGTTTGGCTTTATGCCAGGTAAAGGCACCACCGATGCAATTTTCGCCCTAAGATTGCTGATGGAGAAGTTTAGAGAGGGACAACAACAAGTAGTATGCGTGTTCGTTGACCTAGAAAAGGCCAATGATAGGGTTCCCTGGGAAGAAGTGTGGTACTGCATGCGATCTTCAGGAGTGCCAGAAAAGTACATCAAAGTAGTTCAAGGCATGTATTCAGAGTGCGAGACTGTGGTTAGGTCCAAAGTGGTCGATTGGAAACCCGTGGATGGAAGTAGAGGGTTGGGTGGGTCATACATGTACATGTATTACGAATGTGAGACGACTGATGAACATCCAAAGTGATAGATCAGAGGCATGTTAAGTTTAAAGTACTTATAAATGTAGATAATACACAATTGTGGCGCGACGTCATCACATTCTCTTTCATCTGGTAACGCTTTCTGATCAGGTAAAGTACTTATAAATGTAGATAATACACAAGTGTGGCGCGACGTCATTGCCACCTTAATTTGAAGTTATGAATAATCTTGGCTTTCATCCAAACCACGTTACAGTTATAGCGTCACGTCATCACATCCTCTTTCATCTGGTAACGCTTTCTGATCAGGTAAAGTACTTATAAATGTAGATAATACACAAGTGTGGCGCGACGTCATTTCCACCTTAATTTGAAGTTATGAATAATCTTGGCTTTCATCCAAACCACGTTACAGTTATAGCGCCACGTCATTTCCACCTTAAATTGAAGTAGATTTTGTTGTATTAAAATTATAGTAATTTATTGATGGACACAAATGTTAACTCTCGGGTTTTAGTTTGTTACAATAGTCTATTCTTTGTAGATACAGCTTCATACACTCTGAAACACCACGCAGCCAGGTTGATTAGAGATTCTGAAAAATAAATACAGACAGTCTGTAAAGCATACTGGTTAAAGCATTTATAATTGAATGACTTGAGTTCACATCTTTCATTTATACAGAATTTACTCTTCAAAGCTTGTAAAATACAAAGGTTACATAGTACTCTGAATCAATGCNTCATTTCCACCTTAAATTGAAGTAGATTTTGTTGTATTAAAATTATAGTAATTTATTGATGGACACAAATGTTAACTCTCGGGTTTTAGTTTGTTACAATAGTCTATTCTTTGTAGATACAGCTTCATACACTCTGAAACACCACGCAGCCAGGTTGATTAGAGATTCTGAAAAATAAATACAGACAGTCTGTAAAGCATACTGGTTAAAGCATTTATAATTGAATGACTTGAGTTCACATCTTTCATTTATACAGAATTTACTCTTCAAAGCTTGTAAAATACAAAGGTTACATAGTACTCTGAATCAATGCTTTGCTCTCTCTACTCGGTCAGTCAGTACCTCACTCTCTCTATTCGTGAAACATTGGTTTAAGCATTCATATCTAGACAACTTATGCTCGAACTCCGATATATTAGGCCTACGTAAAGCGAGAACTAGATAATCAATGGAGATTAAATCAAAGTTTGTGTACTCCTAACACCAATACAGAATCAATAAATTGGTTAGTAAAGTTAGCTGCAGAATAAATACTCACATCTCTTAATCAGATATCAAATCATGATGTGATTAAATACACGAGAGTTTGGTACCATACTTATAATTCGCTCGATATAGTTTAGCTAAAAATACTCGGCGTCTTATTCAATCTAATCACATAACTTGTGATTATTTTTACGAATAAAGCAAGGAGTGCCATATATACTTATTTCTTCTCATAATATAGTCTAATTTCTGAAAAATTTTCCCAAAAGGCTGTTGCGAAATTACGTCCTTACAATACCAACCTAACAGATTAGGTCAAGTATGTGTTGTTTACAAATAATATGGACATACGCTACACGTTTGAAAGCCATTGCTATGTAATGTAGTGTTGTAGTGAGAGCGCGCGAATGTATGCGTGTGTCTGTGTATATTCAGGTGTATCAATAGATACTTGGTGTGTGTCAGCAGATGTTTGGTGTGTATTACTTTGTGTGTATATTACTTTCTGAGTGTCAGTAGATATCTGGTGTGTGTCACTTCGGTGTGCGTGTATGTGCGCGTGTATATATTGCAAGTTGCGTTATGGTGTACATAGCTGTGGTGTGGTGTACGGCAGTGTGGTGTACAGAGCTGTGTATGCGTAGGCGTGCGTGGGCGTGCGTGGGCGTATAGGTGTGTTTGGGTGGTGGACGCGTGTTTGGGTGCTTGTAGGTCAGAGTAGAAGATAAGTGACCACGCTGCTTCGAACGTACTCATTTTTGAATCTCCAAAATCAATGTTCTATGCTTCGAAATCGCTGTTTGACGTCCAACTTGCCGAAGCTAACGGAGGCAANAAGAGGTCGGATACAAGCAATTCATGTTTTCTGAAGAAAGGCTAAATTACACACAGAAATTAAAGGAATATATTACCAAGGAAAACATAAGGACAATCACAAAAATTCCACGATCAAGCTTAATAATTAAAACACTATAAAAGAAATAAATGGACAGCCATTTACTCCATCAAGTTTTGGCTAGTATTATAAAAACTGACAAAAGCAGAATTGAAAAACCTGATAAAAACGCTAAAACACATTTGTTATAAAAATAGTGAACAGATTGTCATTCACATGTGGATCAATAGTTCTTGAGGCAAGCAATTGGAATCGAAACGTAAGGAATAGGAGAGAAACTAAATTGTGTTCACAAATAGATAGAGTTAAGATTGTGCAAGAACACTAAATATGACATTGAAAAACATGCAAATAAAGAGAAGAGTTTGATGCTGGGTAAAAGGAGAGTAAAGCGGAGTGATTGGCTAAGGTAATTCGTAAAAACCAATAATAAGATACAATATCAATAAAAAACTAAAACAAAATGAATATCCTCGTTCAATTAGGTTCAGAAATAATGCTGCAAGAATAAAATTACTAAAAAATTGAAAGTAAAATTAATACCTTTTTATGCAGATGACAGCCACGCCATCGTGAAAATCAGGAAGAGTATCTTACCGAGAAAAATAACATTATATTTTTAATATAATCCATTAAACTTGGCTGCTAGAAGCCAACGATAACCCCAAATCACCCATCTGAATCTAGGCCTGCAACACCAGGTTTAACACCGTGGTTAACACATCTTTCTATCCATCACAATTAATCAGTAGAGAATTCAACAGTGCAGTAATAGTGAGTTGCTGTTGTACATGGACAAATTATCCTTTTTCCAATTGTTGTGGGTTGTCACATAGATGATTCGGTATACGTTGTCATTCCCTGTTACAGAGAATTAGCTTACTCTTGCAGTGAAATTGCATGTGTTAATATTCACAGTACCTGTCACGGTATCTCATTGGTCTGTTTTAAATGGGGTATTTTACCTATCTATTACTAAATAGTGTGATACGGCTTAATTTATTGCATTTATTTAGGTAGTTTTTGAAGTGAAGTGTTGAAGAATTCTCCCCAGTATAGCTGGTTCGAAAAGGATAACAGCTGAACCGAAGAATCACTCAGAAAAGACGACTTTGTATTTTTAACGACATCATGCGATCACACTCTACTGTGCATTCTAATGAATTAAATCATTGAAAATTTAAATCATTGAACATTTTCAATTCTGATAACAAACTCGTAATTTGAAAAACTCCTTAAGTAATTTCACAATGCGTTTTTCATCCACACAGTTGGTAACCTATTTACTTTCAAATTTTGACCAATCAGGATGAAGTTACATAATGTCAAAACATTTTTTCTAAATTAAAAGGTAGTTAATCTGATAAGTCCTGTTGTGATTTCTCTGTAGTGTTGATTTATTGTACCAAATAAAACACATTTGATTAAACAAACAAACTACCTGAGTGCGCGGATACCCCAACATGAAGTATAACTCCAACATTTCAACAAATTTCAGTTGTATTTCTGTTTTATTTTTCTCGTATTTGCTGCAAACTTAAACCTTTTTCTTAATTGCCTCAAATACTTGTGAAATAGTGCTCAATAAAAAAATTATTTACTTATTTAACCATAAACGCATTCATAGTTGCTTGTAGGGTCTAAATTAAGACCACAAATTTGTAGGCTATCAGTGATTGAATACACGATACATGCACCGTTTTCTTTACCTAAGTTCCGTACATCTTCTTCTTCTTCGTAGGTTCCCAAAGATCAGGGGCCTGCACCACGAATCACCCTTCTCCATAGTAGTCTTTCCGTGGTCTGTTCATATCTCACTCCTTTCTTCTCCATGTCTCTCTTGATAGTATCTCGCCATCTCAATCTCTGTCTTCCCCTGGATCTCTTTCCCTTCACTGGCTCTGCCCATGCTTTCAAAATCCAACCCTGTTCCTCTCTTCTTCGAACGTGGACACACCACCTCAGCCGAGCCTCACGTAAGTTTTCTGCAATGGACACCTGCACTAGCTCTTATTTCTTCATTTGTCCATCTCTCCATCACAGATATGCCCATTATCCATCTCAGCATTCTCATTTCTGTGCGTACAAGCAAGTCCTCCTCATATTTTCGCAGTGCCCAAGTCTCTGCTCCATATAATAACACAGGCCTTACCACAGTCTTGTATATCTTGACTTCTTCTCTTCTTGGGATTCTTCGGTCACACACAGCTCCTTTCGCTTCCTTCCACTTGTTCCAGCCGCACTTCATCCTTTCCTTTACTTCTTCTTCACATCCTCCTGTATCTTTGACTGTGGACCCTAAGTATCTGAATTTTTCAGTTTGCTTCAGTTCTGTCCCATGTCTGCCTTTGACTTCTATCCGTTCCTCACCATTCTTTGAGCTTACCATCACTTCTGTCTTACCAGCATTCATTTTCAGTCCCCTTCTCTCCAGTGCACCCTGCCAGCGTCCTAGTCTCTCTTGCAGTGCTTCCTTGGAGTCTGCGGTGATTGTGAGGTCGTCAGCATATAGTAGCTCCCAAAGGTCGTTCTGCTGGACTTCTTTGGCGAGCTCATCCATCACTGTGATAAAAAGGAACGGACTCAGCGCCGATCCTTGATGGAGACCAACTTTGACGGGGAACGGTACAGAAGTGGCTCCCTCCATTCTCACAGTTGTTCTTGCATCTCTGTACATTTCTTCCACCATCCTCATCAACTTTTCTGGTACTCTTTTGCGCCTGAGTGCCCAAAATACAACACCTCGAGGTACTCTATCATACGCTTTCTCATGGTCTACAAACCCAATGTTCAGTTGCTAATTCTCCTCCAGCTTCTTTTCCTGAATTTGTCTCACAATGTAGATTGCATCTATCGTCCCTTTTCCCTTCATGAAGCCGAACTACCTTGCATCAATTTCAACCACTTTCCTGATTCTTTCATCCACAATTCTCTCCATGATCTTCATTCCATGTTCAATTAGCTTTATTCCTCGGTAGCTCCCACAATCAAGATTGTCTCTTTTCTGCTTGCATATGGGTACGATGTAGCTGCTCCGCCAATCATCTGGGATTCTTTCTTCATTCCATATTTTTCTGCATAAATCTGGGAGCCATTTAACACCTTCCTTTTCCAGTGGTTTCAGCATATCAGCCGTGACCTTTGACGGTCCAACAGCTTTGTCATTCTTTATTTTCTTTAATGCGCTCCTCATTTCTTCCTCTGAGATATCAGCCATTGGGTCTTCTACTGGGTCTGCTGCTTCTAAACCTTCACGCTCATTCTCAACATTAAGGAGTTGGTCGAAGTACTCCTTCCATCCAGTCGCTCTCTTATCTGTGTTCTACAGCACTTTGCCATCCTGGTCTTTGATAATGTTAACGCTTCCAACATCCTTGGATTTTCTAGCTCTCATCTTCGTAACTTTGTAGATCATGCTTTCCCCTTCTTTACTATCTAACTTTTCATACCATCCTTGGGATGTTTTCCACTTTGCTTCAGCAACACAGCGCTTAGATTCTTTGCTTGCTTTTCGATATCCTGCTTCTGCCTCAACTGTTTGCACTTTCTTCCACTCATTGAAAGCCCTCTTTTTCTTTGCAACTCCCACTTGCACTCTCTCTTGCCACCACCATGTTTCCCTTTGCACCGATCGCCCACCTTTGCTCCTTCCACATAACTCTTCTACTGCACTCTTGACAGCTGTTTTTAAGAGATGCCATTCTTCCTCCACCTTCTCACATATCCTTCCTGCCTTCTTTTCATGTACTGCCTTTTTGAAGTCCTGCTTCTTTTCCTCCAGCTTCCATGCCCTGAGCCTTGGGATCCTGAGATGTTTCTGTTGATTCTGAACTTTCCATTTCATATCAATCACGAGCAGGTTGTGTTGGGTCGCTATCGCTTCTCCATTAATCACTGTGCAGTTCTGTACCTGCAGCCTCTCTCTCTGGCGTACTATTAAATAGTCAATCTGGGTGTTCCTACCTCCGCTGCTGTAGGTGACCAGGTGCTCCTTTCTCTTCTTGAACAATGAGTTGGCACATACAAGTTCAAAGGCCTGTACCACTTCCAGAATCTTCTCACCTTCTTCGTTTCTCTGCCCATACCCAAAACCACCATGTTCGCTTTCAAATGCCCCTCGCTCCTCTCCAATATGTCCATTTAGGTCTGCTCCAATGATGATCTTCTCCTGTGATGGGATCCTGCTGACTGCTGCCTCAAAAGACGTCCAGAAGCTTTCCTTCTGCTCAATGCTGCAGCCTACTTGGGGTGCATAAGCTGAGATGATATTCACTACATGCCTTCCCATAATAACCTTGACAACCATTAGCCTATCTGACTCTCTTCCAACCTCTATTATGTTGTTCTCAAACTGTCCACTCAAAACCACACCGACTCCATTCCTGCCATCTACTGAGCCACTGTATACCAGCTTACAGCCATCTCCCAGGTGCCTTACTCCACTTCCTTTCCATCGAACTTCCTGTACGCACAATGCACTTACTTTTCTTCTTCTCATACAGTCTGCCAGTTCCCTTCCTCTCCCCGTCATGCTACCAATATTCCACGTTCCAAATCTGATTTTTGCTTCCACTCGCTTCTTTAGCCGTGCCC
>RDPX01000677.1:99507-141044 GCA_003991215.1 Morbakka virulenta | reverse complement strand
TAACTTGCTTCGCGAGGCCATTGAAAATAAAAGCGATTGTGTGTAACTTTTATATCAATGTGAAAGAACAGCACTTAATTACATTTGAATATTCGAATTATTTGAATAATCTAAAAATGCAACAATTAAATTTTGTCTTGTTTGGATTTTTTTCCAAAAATTAATAGCCGGGGGGGTTGGAATAAGAATGTCCTGGGTGGAAAAAATCGAAAAATTAATTAGCGGGGGGGGACGTCTATTAGGCACCAGAGAGTAGACAATAAAAGAGGATGATGTTATCTGGTTCTGGCAACCGATAATACATTATTTTGTGTCCAAGTCTAATATCTCTGTTAAAGATTCACTCCATAACTTCAACAAATGTTCGTAATTGTCTATTACTTTTTGAAAGCATGTAACACGCAGTATCCAGAGTAGAAGATAATTTATTTAATTTTCCTGGATCGAAATCATTTTCTGGCAACTCACATTCTATGTTCTCGACTATCTTTCCCAGTAGTTTCTCCCATTTTGGAGAATATTTGACGAGGATACAAATCTCTCCAACTGTACCCATCGTATCCCTAGGTATTCTACAATCATTTGTTAAAGACTTTACGGTGAGACTGAATGGCCTTGACAATGCGTTACAACCGCTTTTGGTTATTCGCATGACACTTTTGTTGCAACCCCTGAACGTTTTCTTAGCATGTTGCTGGCACCATCATAAGTTTGCAATCTGACAAACTCAAATTAATTCTGACCAAAACAACTTTGACAGCATTTACTATTGTGGAGCTTCGAAGGTCATCAATCTCATAAAATCCAAGAAAGTCTTCGTTGACATTTAACTTCTTATTAACTGTTCTTACATTGAATGACAGCTGCTCCAGATTTGTAACATCAGTATATTCGTCAAGAATCAAAGCAAAGTATCGGCATTCCCGTATGTCCTTTACCTTGTGACGTAACACATGAGATACCATTATATGCAGGATTTCGTTGTAAATGTCATAACAGGTGTACTTATATCCTGTACTGCCATCCAGGTGCTTTATAATCTTTTCACCTTTTGTTCGAAGTAGCGTAACAATTGGCTTAAATGATCATTTTCGGCATTGCCTTGAAGGGCAATTCCTTGACGTGACAAGAATCTCATACACTTGATGACATCCAACAAATATTTGCGTATAGCTTTCTTTATCTGCACGGTATTTTTGTCAATCATTTCACAAATGTCCTCGCACTCTGGGATACCTAAATGATAGCAAGCTGCAATGCGGTGACAAGCAGTGCTGCCACGATTTTTAGTTGTTGGGCCCTTTTTAGATAGGTACCTCTCAGCCCATTCATCATTAGGTTTTCTTCTTTGTTTCCTTGTGCATTCAGATAGCTGATGCACAACAGTGTTCTTACGTCATAGTCGACAGTTTTGCATACTTGAGATTTTCGCATCGTTTTCTCTAAGTAGGTCCGGAATTTTCCCATAGCATTATTTAGGTGTAGCTTAGGGTTACTCATAACTTTCCCACACAATTAAGGTAAGTTGTGTTTACATTTGTTTATGTAGGAGTATTTCTCAGTTTAGCCCTGTTGTTTAGTGGTGATCCATTAATTATTCTTACGTTGNGGCATGATTTAGTTGTGGCTTAGGGTTACTCATACCTTTCCCACACAATTAAGGTAAGTTGTGTTTACATTTGTTTATGTAGGAGTATTTCTCAGTTTAGCCCTGTTGTTTAGTGGTGATCCATTAATTATTCTTACGTTGGAGTATTATTAATTTTAGATTTTCTTACCGTATATATACAAGTCGTATTTTTACTAAAATCAGTTAGAGTGGTAATCTGAGAAAAGACGCATTGAAGACGCCGAAGGGAACTTATATCCAGATAGATTAGGGCCTTATGCTTGTTATGTTTCCAAGATAGTCATTGCAATTTCAAAGTTGTTAGAGATAAACACAGAGTTTATTTCTGTTTGTTTATATCTGGTTTCGTGACAGTGCCTTGGTGCTCTGCAAAGCATATTGGAGCCTTTTTCCAACCTGAAAGTCGTTGGTGATGTAAGCCGCCTCTTTCTTTCCTTGATCTCGAAGATTACCTTTACTTTCTTGAGTTCGGCAATAGTGGCAAAGTACAGAATCGTTTCTAAACGTAAAATAGAAATTGTAAATACCCTTCAATGGTGTGACCGACGATGTTCTTGGCAAAGAAACCTAATCTAGGGTCCTCAGTCCGCAAATCTCATGGCGCCATCATTTTGCAGCCTCGGTCGTTGGAACAAATTTGAGTGAGGCTCATTCACATCTATCTACTTTGCATCTGCTAGGAAGCCCTTCCGTGTTAAATTCCAATTTCGTTTATCTCCCTATATCTTCCACATTTTCACCCATACCTTCCACGCTTTGTATGTACATATGTCCTCTAGTGTGTGCAAGTGTACAGGTAGTGTCTATTGGTATGCGACAAGTGAATGGTCTGTCATGTTTCACCAAATGTGTGTATATTCGA
Organism: Morbakka virulenta; assembly: GCA_003991215.1. Lineage (NCBI taxonomy): Eukaryota > Metazoa > Cnidaria > Cubozoa > Carybdeida > Carukiidae > Morbakka > Morbakka virulenta. The sequence goes on along the minus strand of RDPX01000677.1, from coordinate 138,552 downwards.
TGTATGCAAGTATTTGGATATGCGTTTGTCAGTGTTGTCTTGCTGGGCTTGACTGTCAAACAATTTAAGTCTTAAATATAATAGAAGTATTTCCAAATTTCTAATGTAGTCAGCTTCAGGGGCACATAATAGTTTTTCAAGAACGCTGATCTAGCCGTGACGAGTGGGATCTTTTCCCATACTGTTTTCCTAACAAAATAATGTAAACAATTGGCTCATTTTTCGACCTTTAAACCATCATAACTTTACAAGTACTGAATGAAATGTGATGATCTACCCCGCATTGGAATTGCATTAATTAGCTTTTTCTATTGCAATGAATATGAAATTCATAACATTTTTTGATTCAAACATAAATGTTCTACTTGTGCCAAAAAGGAGTTTGTCCGATTGCTACTATATGGTGATCAAACTTTATCTGATGAAGTAGATGGTAAAATTCTTTGGAATGTTAAATTTATTTATTCAACTGGAAGGTTGTCTACGTTTACTTAGCTTCCTCCTCTTCGCACGTATTAGGTTCGACTCCACTTTATTTGCTGAATTCCAGTTCTTTTGAGCATTCGTCTTTATTTTTATGTTTTATGTCTTCTATGTACTGAAGACAATTGGGAGCGGACAGAAACTGTCCATGGGTGTATAGTCTTGTTCTCTGTTTTATATGATTGTAGTTATTATACGGATATATAAGAAAAGAAAAGAAAGGCCATTTATCCCCATTTAAATTTTGAGCTGAGAATCCTACCTAATCAAATCTTTTACATTAGAAAAGAGATTGAAACTCAGACTATCACCAAGAGCTACAAAAGCATAAGAAAAAAAGCAATAAAAATAAAACAATGTACAAAAACTTAAAAATCCGTTAACTCACTTTGTGTCGTACTGTAACCATGGGAATGGCTCAAATCAATGGTGACAGGAACGTGTTCTAGTGTCTGCTTTCGTTTTTGGAAAAGAAAATCACAGTCGACGCTCGTTATCTCGAACTTTCACTATGTCGAACTATTTTTCCAGGTCCCTTGAACTTTTCAAGTAACTCCAGGCTAAAAAACGCTCGTTATCTCGAACTCCGTTATCTCGAACTTTCACTATCTCGAACCAATTATTTGGTCCCTTGAACTGTTTTTCGCTCGTTATCTCGAAATTTCGTTTGAATTTCGTTTGAAAATCGAATGAAAAACGTGCCATTTCTAATGTTCGAAATGTAGAATTCTTTTAGGACAAGCTTTTGGTATTTTTCGTTCTTTCAAAATGGCAGCCAAGAGAAAACCAGCTGTGAAAACCTTAGTGGAAAAATGTCAGGCTTTAAAGCACTTGGAAAAAGGCGTTCCAAATAAAGATGTTGCAGAAAAGTATGGGGTGCCAAAGAACACTGTTTCTGCTTGGGTTAAAAACAAGGAAAAGCTTCTCTCTCCACTGGAAAAATCTTCGAACAAGCGAACAAAATAAGGCAAGGCAATTACGACGATGTAGATAATGTTGTCTTTAAGTGGTTCTTGTCTCAACGAAGTAAGAGTATACCAATCGATGGGACGTACATTAAAGAAAAAGCGATGAAGTACGCAAAGGAGTTAAGACTTCGATGCATCAGATGGATGGCGGGTATTAATTTTCGGGAATTTAACCCCAAATCATGGTATTTCTAAAAATTTATAGGGAATTTTTAAAGCTTCTTGGAAATTATTTGGCGGATACAAATTTTCGCGAAATCGTCCAAAATTCGCGGAAGGTGCGAAAATTAATAGCTGAGAAAGTTTCTACTCCTAAAATAAAAAAAATACCATGTATCTAATTTACTACGACTTCAATAAATGTGAATGCCTCAACTCAACTTCCCTCTACTTCTTTGATGTCCAGAAAAATCTCTTTGGATTTTATAAATGAAGTGATCTAATAAACTGATTTTGATTTTTTTACTCAATTTCAAAACTTTCACTATCTCGAACTTTCACACGACATGCATCCGTTATCTCGAACATTCGCTATCTCGAACATTCGCTATCTCGAACATTTGCTATCTCGAACTTTTTCGCCGGTCCCTTGAGAGTTCGAGATAACGAGCGTCGGCTGTATTAGTCAACAATAATGAACGCTTGATTTTGTTGACCTCTAACGCTGAATCCTTATTAAATTGTAGGCTGCTGGTAACTTTGAATTTGGATTTATCCATGGAGATATATTGTTGGATGCCTTCATGCTAACTTGAGTTTGTTTAGACACTTAAAAGCTAGACTGCCTGAACTTGGATTTCATTTATGGAAATTACTTGCTGGATGCCTTCATGCTAACTTGACTTTGCTCGAAAGCTAGGCTTATTGAAATTGTCAGATGAAATTATTGTAACGTCACTCCTGGGAATTATTCACATTGATAACTTATCATTTATGTTAACTTGCAGTTGTTGAAAGCTCAAAGCTAGACTTATTGATCTTGTTATATGAAATTTTTGTCGCTTATGGAAATTAGTCACGTTGAGAATTTATCGTTCAAGTTGCATTATCAGACAAGTCAAAGGCTCTGAGGAATCGTCACTTGTGGGAACTTCTGAGAGGAGAACAGTGAGGACACCAAGAAATACTTTGCATATTGATTGATTAGTTTGTTTGGACTTTCAAATGAACTATTTGACTATTGAGTAGAGGGAATTTCATTTGAGACTTAAACTTGATACAATATTAATCGGTGTTTGACTTTGTTTTGGAATTTCAAGTGAATTATACAAGTGTTATGTGAAAGGAATTTGAATTGTAATTTATACCTTATATATTATAGTTCAATGTTTGCAATTTCATTGAGATTATATTTGATAGGCTTACTTGGTCAATTTTATACAAGGGTACACTATTGCTTTGGAACGCCGTTGAAATTACATATTGATAGAATTATGGTTTTATTTGTTTAGGTGATTGAACATATTTGGATCGTTTGGAATCACCCCTATCTTCCCTTGTCTCACAATACACCTTGAAACACCTACGAAGGTCAGCTGTTGATGACGAATTTGCCACTCATATTCTAGAGATGTCTCTTGAGGATAATAACGAACAATCAGGAAGGTATCTGCTTAAGTAAGCCATTGATCTAGCTGTGCAATGAAATCATGAAGAAGCAAAGGAAGTGCCCGAAGATGTGAAAAAGAGAAAACTTGCAATACCTGATGTCCCTTTAGAGACTGTTGACGAATCTGAATACCAGGATAGCAACATCTTACCTACAGCTACCATGTAACGACACCAGTGTCTTCCAGGGGTCCTTGTCAGGTAACTACACAATCCATCTTTGCAGTACTCTGTCCTTTGCAAATGGAGACTATGTGTGTTTCCTATGCGAGGGTGAGATACCATTTACGAGGCACAACGTAAAGGCTTGTGTCAATGATACACTACACTGACGGTAGCAACACCACAAAACAAATGAAAAACACCACTTGTACTGGTACCAGCATTCACAACCTGGTACCAATGATACAGGCTTCAATGAATAGACCGGCTCAGAAAAGACGTCTGGCTTACAACTGACGTTGTTCCTCTGAGGTTGACAATCCAATGTGCTTGGATAGCCACTGTCCACTTTACACACAGTGTTTTGGGCTCTCTGCTGGATTTCCGAGGTAATTTACTTCTACCCAGCACAGTCACCTCTCCCCACGTTGCTGACAGAACAGGTGGTCTAACCAGTATCTGCCTACCTGTCCATTCTCCAGAAATGTTTTGTCGATTTTTTGCTGTTATTCTGGTAGAAAAGATCCCCATCATGAACCGTGCCTCCGGGACATAATAAAATATTGCCAACCATTACCAGTGGAGACGCATAAGCTCAATGTGCCTCTGATTCAGAAAACTAAAGTCAATATCAAGTATGGCAACACGACCCTGGACTTCAACAGATTCCCGGTCAGGTTGACACAAGGTATTAGATGCACAAGAACCAGGACATTACACTCGTAATAATGAGGGTAATGTATGTTTCGGATGATCTGAAACTCACCAGTAAGAATGCCTTGTTTGGTCAATGTAAACAGCATGGTAGAGGCCTTCCTACCTAGCAGGCTGAAACTGGTTTCTTTGGAAGCATCTTCAAGAAGCTAAAGAGTGTCGCATGGCACAAGAAGCACTGAAAGCTGGACTTGCCTCAAAGAGTCTACTGAGAGCTCGCTTAAAAGCTACCGCATAAAGTGTACTGACCAAGCAGGACCTGATTTGTGTTGCAAAAGCTTCTCTCATAGCTCCCCTTCCCCTCTTGTAACCTTCATCTTCCCCTTCCTTCTTACCTCCTCCAAACGTTTTTGCTTTTGAGGGGATAGAAGAGACTACACCGTAGACCATGGAGAAAATACATGAGGATAGTAAACAAGGAAAATGTATGAAATCTGTGAGTGCTTACTTCTTTATTAAAAAATCTACCACCAGACATATAGTATCTTATATCACCTTCAGCAGTTCAACTATAAGTCATTTAAGTATTTATCTAATTACATTATTTGTCAAGACTGCACTATTTTCTAATGTTTTAAAGAGTTTTTGTTATCTGGAATCGTGGTATCAAAACAGACTAACTAAAAGAGGCAGATAAGCACTGACATACTGAAACTAAGAGAACAGACGAAAGCAGATTAAAGGTAAAGACAACAACAAACACAAGAATAAACAAATATACAAATTAATCCAAAGAGAATCCCAGTACACAAAATAACTGTAGTCAGAAAACAAACGGGCAGAAATTGAAACTCCAAAACATAACAATTGAGCAAACATGCATAAAGCCACCAAAGACGGTGCTGGTGTGAAATACAGCTCTTTGAACAGTTTTGCTGTGGCAAAAGAAGACACACTGTTACTTGTTTCAGAAAAGATTGCAAGAAGACGGAATGAATACATAGCTAATTTATTCAGTGACACAAGACGTCTGAAAGTACCTTTTAAAAAGGACACTGACAGCTGTTATTTTGCAATTTGAAGTTGCAAGCGCTATCAAAATGACAAAATTGGGTACAGCTCTAGATCCATACGAGATCTACATCGTAATGGTTTATCGACGAAAAATGTTGGTGCTGAAACCAAAAACAAGTATAGCACATGAGACGTATGACGCCGGTAACATACCAATGGATCTACGTAAATCAATTTTTATTACAATNAAGAAAAAACAAATATACAAATTAATCCAAAGGGAAGCCCAGTACACAAAATGACTGTAGTCAGAAAACAAACGGGCAGAAATTGAAACTCCAAAACATAACAATTGAGCAAACATGCATAAAGCCACCAAAGACGGTGCTGGTGTGAAATACAGCTCTTTCAACAGTTTTGCTGTGGCAAAAGAAGACACACTGTTACTTGTTTCAGAAAAGATTGCAAGAAGACGGAATGAATACATTGCTAATTTATTCAGTGACACAAGACGTCTGAAAGTACCTTTTAAAAAGGACACTGACAGCTGTTATTTTGCAATTTGAAGTTGCAAGCGCTATCAAAATGACAAAATTGGGTACAGCTCTAGATCCATACGAGATCTACATCGTAATGGTTTATCGACGAAAAATGTTGGTGCTGAAACCAAAAACAAGTATAACACATGAGACGTATGACGCCGGTAACATACCAATGGATCTACGTAAATCAATTTTTATTACAATGCATAATGCACAATGCACAATGCTCCAGATATCACCAGACCTAATAAGTTTCATCACTAAAGTTAGATTAATTGGGATCAGGTCAGGAGTATTCAAAACATTTTTGTGCAAAATGCAGGCTCTATTTATGCTATCTTCTATTTCAAATGGTTGAGTGGAAGGGCAGTAGAAGAACAGAGTGTATGGCTCTAGACTACAATTGGCGTTCAACAAACCCCAACACAAGCGTCTACTGGAATTGTTGCAACAAACTGACATTGATGAAAAAGGCCTGAAAATGTCACTTTAATTATACTGGAAACAAACCGTTTGAGTCAGAAAAAGTAACAATGTAGCTGAGTACACATACATCAACCGTGGTGTCAGACAAGTCACTGTGTTCACACTTGATCTATTCAAGCTATACAACAAAGAAATATTAAAGAAGTAGATTATTTGTTTGGCATTAACATAAACAACATTAATATTAACATAAATATTGAGGGATTAAAAGTGCCACTAGATAGATTAGTTTTAGATAGCAAACAAGAATAGTTATTGATAAATATTTCTAAAACAAAGAGCATACAAAACGCATAGCAATAAGCAACACAAACACAGAAAAGTGTATACCAATGTGTAATGGAGCTGATAGTGAAAAGGTAGGAGGTTTCAGCTATCTTGGCTAGTTACTTATATCAGATGAAAGATACGAAAAAGAGATACGAAAACGTTTTGTTCTAGTTACAGGCACATTTGGGAAAGTGAAAGTTAAAACGTGATTCCGAGATGAAAGTAAAAAAGACCACAAGCTTCCATTGAACATTTAAGAGATATTAAATAACTAAGCAAAGTGATTTTTTGGTATTGATATGAAAGCTGACAAATAAGATAAAAAAATTACTAGAAGTCCCACAATGTAGTTTTGAAGAAGAATGCTTAGAATTCATGTGCTGCAAAAGAATCATAAGAGACCGCTCTAAAACCAGCAAACTCCGAATGGACAGTAACTGATACCATCAAAAACAGAAGCCTACAGAATCTGAACTAGAGAATCGCTCAGTTTCAATGCAGTTGTAACCGCTTCAAACAACACAGGAGTATCATTTGCAATACTGTCTAGCACTTCCAAGTATCATGCAACATGAACTATTTAAAAGAATATCTGTAATTATCTACTGTGATTTTCAAGTTACTAGTTGTTCATTGTAGACCTGCTTGTGGTTGACAAAAGGTGGAATACGAAGGGGCAGCGGAAAAGTAACAGTGTGTCTATGATCAGGACCTGGAAACTCTAAGAGAATATATTAAAATTTCAAAAAGCGCTAGAGGAAAGAGGAGAAGAAAGGGAGTCATGTAATGATGAGGAAAAATGATATCAAATAAGACCAGTCATGAGTCCTGTACAAGGGCTAGAAATTGAAATCTAGAAAGAGGAAGTAAAAACAGCATTCAGAAAGATAAAGAATGATAAATTAGTTGGAACTTCAGAGCTTACGGCTGACATGCTAATGGCATTGAGAGATGAAGGTAAAAGGTGCATAACTGAGCTGTGCAGGAAAATGTGGAAGGATGAAAAAATTCCAGAGGATTGGCGTGGCTTCCACATTGGTTCCTTATGCAAACAGAAGGGAGACAATATAGAATGCGGAAACTGCAAAGGAATAAAGCTCACTGAACATACGATAAAGATTATGGACCAAATTGTAGATGGCAGGTATCGAGGTGCCGGAAATCGATGAAAGACACTTTGAAGTTATGAAAGAAGAAGGAAAAGTTGACGCAATATTCATCCTACGACAACTCCAGCAGAAAAGAAAACAGGGAATAAGTCATTCCACCTTGGCTTTGTTGACGTGGAGAAAGCTTAGGACAGGGTCCTGCAAAAATTTGTGTTTTTGGCATTTGTGCATACAGATGGCCTAAAACAACTTGTGAGAATAATCCAGAAAGAAATTTAAGATGCAGAGATAGCTACCTTAATGGAAGGAGTCAAAACTTAATCGTTTGAGGTAAAAGTATGAATCCATTACTAAATCGGCAATGAGTCTCTTTCTGTCCATCACGGAAAGCATCATAAGATAGGATAGACATTGTACAGTATTAAAAGAAGTTGAGAAATTCAGGTACTTCGGGTCAACTCTATAGAGCACAGGAGGTTAAAAAGGAGGTGAGAGAAAGGGTTATTAAAGGCTGGAACAGATGGCGTGAAGTGAAAGGGGGGGTGAATCCCAAGAATCCCAAGAAAGGTAAAAATTAAGGTACACAATAGTGTGACCAGCCCCGTTTTATTATATGATGGAGAGACATGGGCACTAAGGAAATATGAAGAGGACCTGCTAGTACGAACAGAAACGAGAACTTTCTTTTGAAGCATGATAAATTGCTTTGGGAGTATGTACAAGTGACGAAATTAGAGCTAACTCCGGGTTGTATTCATCGCAAAAAAACCTATGTGAAGCCAGGCTGCTATGATATGGCCACATACCGAGAGGAATGAACCCAGAGTGTATGTATCAAGTGTGAAAGAAGCCACTATCAGGAGACAATGGAAAGAAGAGAGAGAATCAGATGCAATGATGTGACTAGGAAACACATGAAGAGCAAGAGTGAACAGCAGAGGAGGCTGTTGAAAGAGGAAAATGAAGGAGAAAGATTCGTGGGTAATCGAGAAAATGCTAACGGGAAAAAAGACGTACTGTAATATCTTTCTTCTCTGTAACGTGAGTGAGCTAAGAGGAACTGTCATTTTCTGATGGTGTTAATGAAGTGTCGTCCGATATCGATTCGATGTATAAGTTATTCATTTGTGATCTTATCGGCCGTAGAGTCTTACAGAAAAAATAAACTGAAAATGTACCAGGGATTCACATTCATCAAGAAAACTTTGTACCTACAAGAAACCTTTGGACCTACAGAATATCACGTTGGCAGAAATACCGTCACGGTGAAGGCATGTCGAGAAGAAGTAGTAGTAGTTGTATTAATGTAAATAGACTTGACATTCTTTTCTGTCTTACGCACATTATATAAGAAGTGATAAAGATTCCATAATATTTTTAGAAAGAAGTAAAATGATGTTTGTAGCCAGGCTGTAAAGATCATAGAAGAAACTCTACAGGACACTTCATTTTGTTTTCCTAACCCAATCGCATAAAATGACTGGGGGGCCATCGATTCTCCCTTTGTTTTTAGTGTCGATAAAATAAAATCTGACTGGTATTTTTGCATTCTGGCCTTTTAGTATAGTCGATTGGCAGCAAAAAATCTTTTAGAACCAAGTAGACGTAACTTTTGTTGAATTTCTAAGGTTTTGTGCACGTTTTGTCCAGAAATCGATTTTCTAGAAGCTCAAAATTGAACATTTGGCAGAAGTTTTTTAAAAGCTTTGTATTAGCTTGCTAAACTTAATTGCACTGTGTGGTATGCTGGACTTAATGGGCCTTTTGATATATTTTTGGCTGTTCTTTAAGTCAGTTACATTTATGGGACGCCAAGCACCTGACGATACTGGTGCAACATTATTCTGTTCATAAAATATGACTGAGTTGACAATCAGTACCTGACTTTAATGACAGTTTTCGCCACCATTTTCATGACCTATATTTATTTATTAATTATCATAATTCCAAGTATTTTGTGCATATTAGTTGAGGAACGGTTGAAATTTTGGTTGATGAATTTTGTTAATTATGTTCAGCCAAATAATATTTGTTGTTTTTTAAGTCAAACTATCAAATGAAGCAGAAAAGAGCATTACCCACCATTCTTTTGTAAGCAGCTTGCTGATATTTGCCCAAAATGGCTCTGTTGTAAATTTAGTCCATGCCATGTAGTAATTTGAGGTTTTACAAAGGAAGAAATGCAAGCTCATATTATTGTTTATTTGTTATTTGTTTCCGAGAAATTCCATTTTTTGACGGTATTTGGCTGAAGAAGAAGAAAATATCCATGACCATAAACAAATACAGATGCTCGATGCCTCGTCCTTTTTTTAAGTCTTAGTTTAATAGCTGTTGAAAGCTCTTTCATTTTGTCTTTTGTTTGTGTGATTCGATTGTTGTCTGGTCGTGTAGATGACTGAATATTGTAATGGTCTACCTGTTTAGCAAATGAAAAAGATTTTGAATTTATAGAAGCACTAAACGTGGAATCTAATTATTTTTAATAACATTGCAATGTTATCTTAGGTGAGAACTTTGAAGATTTCTTAAAACTTTCAAAATGGTTGTTTACTGTCTCTGGCCCGTGCCATTGTCCTATCATTGCCTAGCAGTGGTTCTGACTATCAATGTAGTACTGCTATGCCCACAGGTCTGCCTTTGGCAATGGACGTTTATCCAGACACTGGAATTGGTCGTAGCACTGGGCCTGGTAATTAAACCTCACCGGTAAAGTACTTTTTTGAAATTATGACTTTTAATGATCGTTGGGGGAACATAATGAAAGTAAGGTCTTCATGATCTGTATTATGCTACCCCTGCCACCGTTTCTCTAGATTACCGTCCCTCCTGTTTGTTTCGTTCTTTTTTGTTTCTGTTTACTCTTATTTTTTAACTATTTTGGATAACATCATGTATTAGGTTTTTAGCGTTTACCTTTGAACATTTGTATTTTTTTTTAGTGGCGAATAGATACATACATACATACATACATACATACATACATTAACTAATAAACACAGTCTTAACGTTGAAAATAGCCACCTAATGCATCCAAAAATCACAACATAGAAGTGAAAATCTTTGCCAGAAAAAAAGTTAAGACCTTTAATTAGCAACAGTGAAATTCCGAAGAAATTCAACTTTTGGGCTTTTTGAAGTGAAAGAAAATCGGTANGTTTCTCTAGATTACCGTCCCTCCTGTTTGTTTCGTTCTTTTTTGTTTCTTTTTACTCTTATTTTTTAACTATTTTGGATAACATCATGTATTAGGTTTTTAGCGTTTACCTTTGAACATTTGTATTTTTTTTTAGTGGCGAATAAATACATACATACATACATACATACATACATACATACATACATACATACATACATACATTAACTAATAAACACAGTCTTAACGTTGAAAATAGCCACCTAATGCATCCAAAAATCACAACATAGAAGTGAAAATCTTTGCCAGAAAAAAAGTTAAGACCTTTAATTAGCAACAGTGAAATTCCGAAGAAATTCAACTTTTGGGCTTTTTGAAGTGAAAGAAAATCGGTAAACAGTACCACTCACCAAATGGTAACGGATAGCAATGCATTGGACATGGTAAACATCTTGAAGTAGTTGCACACAATAATAACAGTATAACAAGCCAACTACTATTGGCAAATTCATCATTTGTAAAATTGAAATGAAGATTTGGCTTTGCGAAAGCTTAATAATACGTTTCACTAGGAATCACTATTTACTGTTACTACGACAATAATGAACCCGGACATTGAAACTTAATGCAAACAACGCAAAACAAAGAAATCGAAGAAGTTAATATGGTCATACAGGAACGAAAAAGATGTCAAGTATATTCCAACTGTCTCCTTATAGGACAAAATAATAAAATCAGAAACTACATTCATTGACCTTTATTAACTGTTTTGCCCAGTCAGGGACTGTAACTGATATTCAGCATAATGGAACACATAATTAAGGTGACTGTGGATTAACCTTTCCATCTTAAGGCGGAGTTTAAAGAAGTGGTCTTTACAAAAGTTCTGTTATTACCTGGTACATTTTATCTTTTCAAGGCTTTATCAAGTTTCTAATTACACTGCGTTACAATTATTTTTTTAGCTGTCTGAGATTTTAGAGCTGTTTTAGGACAATTCCACATCGCTGATTTCGGAAATGGAATCCCATTTTCTTAATCAGGTCAGGTTTTTGTGCTAAATCGATGTTTTGTATTTTATTTTGAAAATTAATGTCACTCGAGCGGCATCGTTCCTCAGTAAGTACTGCAATGACTTTTCGCCAGCTCTTCTAGTGGAAAGCAAGTTATAGTTAATTTCTTCATAATTCAAATCTAACTTTACTGGGCTAGTAAGCAACGCTAAACAAGCTTAAAAAAGATAATTTACTCATAAGAAATACTAAAAAAATAAATATACATGTAGTTTAAAGCTTCCCTAATTGTTTAAGTTTATGGGCGAACCTTCCGTTTCCTTGCGCTTCTGGAATGCTTTGCATCAGGGGTATCTCTCTTCAGAGACCAGCAGTAGTCAATCATCATGGCTGCATCCCGTCACTCATGGATCCCAAATTCTCCCGAAACCGATCTAGGTATGAGAAAAAGTAGTGCAATTTGATGTTCATATTGCAGCCAAGGTTCTCAAAGGCAATGATCATATTGTTGATAAGTGTAGGATGATCCCTGGCCTTGTTATTTCCGAGGAACTTTCTCACCACCAGAACAAAAGTCTCCCTTGCTTCAAGCTCCACGTCATTCATTGAGCTTAGAAAGTCGTTGTCTCTGATGAGCTGACGGAGTTGAAGACCCTTGAAGTTACCAGCTTTCAATTTCTACATAGTTAATCCTGGAAAAGTCTTGTATAGATAGGTGAACCAACCACCATCTTTATCCAGAGCTTTTGTAAATTGCTTTATTAAGGCAAGCTTGATGTGCAGTGGTGGGAATTATATCCGGTGACAACAAGATGGTTATTAATGACGTTTTGTGCTCTGCAGTGAAGGAGGTCCTCTGGCAAAGGCCAGTCCTTTTATGTGTAATGACGGGATCTGTCTCTACGATTCCCCATCCATAGAAAGTATGGGCGCTTGATGAATCCAGACTGAAGTCCAAGCAATAAATTTATCATTCTCAGGCGAACACAAATAACCCACTCATGCTGATCGTAGCGAATTTGTTCGAGCAAGTACTTCATCGCTTTATGTTTCTCCTTAAGTGTAATTGAGTGCGCGAAGGCTACAGAGACATATTGGGTATAATTATACAGAAAAACAGAGTTAAGCTTTATACTCTGGCATCCCAGGTTTTTGCAGAAGATTTGAAGCATCATAGCAGTAGACCAAACCTTCTTCTTTAGAGAAAAAGCAATAATACTCTTGGTGTCTGTGGCGGTAGAAGGTGATGCGAGTACTGCCAGTGAGGAGATTTCTTTCCTTTAGTCTGGAAGCCAGAAGCTCTGCAAAAGACTTTGGCAAGCTGAGGTCTCGAACTAGATAATTGAGCTCCGTCTGCAAAAAGGGATGTGGAACATCATGTTCAAGAATTAGCTAATCTTCTTCAACATTGGACGTATCTTCATCACTAACTGTAGGAAGTTCTCAGAAAACAGGTACCGGAATATCCAAGCAGTGCGCTACAAGACGACGTGCTGATTGCAAGCCAGGATACTTGAGACTGTTTCTATTTACATCGATAGCACAGAAATGGCAGTAGGTGTGATGATTTGGGGTTTTTCTCCATGGGAATTCCAAATTTCAGGCAAGTCTTTTTGCCCTTCGTTCACTTAAGAAGATCCTGGGTACACGTCTTGTAGGCCATGTGTGGTGCCCAAGGTTTGTCTTGGTCACCAAGCTTCATCCCAAAATAAGCACGGTATGTACGCTTTACAAAATTGGTGACTGGTTTTCTGTTTCAAGTGATGGTGTATTCACCGCTGATGTAGAGAAAGCTTCGGGTTTACTTTTACAACATCGTCTGGCTGTAGTCATTTCCTTGGCCTAGAAATAATAATAATAATAATAATAATAATAATAATAATAATAATAATAATAATAATAATAAANGGGAATTCCAAATTTCAGGCAAGTCTTTTTGCCCTTCGTTCACTTAAGAAGATCCTGGGTACACGTCTTGTAGGCCATGTGTGGTGCCCAAGGTTTGTCTTGGTCACCAAGCTTCATCCCAAAATAAGCACGGTATGTACGCTTTACAAAATTGGTGACTGGTTTTCTGTTTCAAGTGATGGTGTATTCACCGCTGATGTAGAGAAAGCTTCGGGTTTACTTTTACAACATCGTCTGGCTGTAGTCATTTCCTTGGCCTAGAAATAATAATAATAATAATAATAATAATAATAATAAACAATAGTACCAACTTGTCATTAACAATTGCATACAAGCTCTCAACTGAAGGTATTTTTTCAAAGACATAGTCAAACCCAGAGCTCCAAACACAATAGGTACTTGTTTTAAATAAGAAGATGACTTGGATTGCATGGGCCTTGAAATTTTGTAAACTACTAGCTTTTGTAACTCACGTGAACTCTTGTTCATATCGACGAGAAAAGTTGATGTTCAAGGTTGATAATCTAAACTCTTCTGTGGCACAATATCCGAGCCAAAATAAATGCTTTTACGAGACCATCTATTGCAAGTTCTTTTTATTTATAGTAGAAATGCCTCGAATATCATCCGACCCCCTGGGTCTTATGGTTTTGCAAAATGAAAAGAGATCAAATCATGCTGCGTTGTGTGACATAATTGCGGGCCACTCAATATCTCTTTCTTTGCCCTTTGTATGGGAGTCATTCCTGTAACACTGGTCAACAATCAAGTTTCTGTCTGAAGTTGGTTTGCCGATTATCATGTACCATTATCATGTGCTGGATTAGTTCTTTGCAATAATTAAATGGAAACCCGCTGCTTAGCCATTTAAAGAGAAATCAAACCATGTTATGATTGCGGGCGCCCAACACACCAGAGTGTATTTTTGTTTTTATATAACCCATTTCTATTGTGATTCCCTTCTTGAAGATTACCTATGAATAGAAGCCTGTAGATGAGTAAATGGCTTTTTAGAGCAATGTACATATCAAACACCCTTTTGGTTAACCGAGTAGGATATTCCCCCAAACGCCAGACAGTAAATTTATTGTTGCCCAGTGTTATCATCTGATTTATTGTATTCTCTGAAATTTTTATAGAAATTTGAAATTCAATCATCGAATCTCGATATAAATGTTATCGACCCATTTTTCTTTGTTTTTTTTCTTTTGAATACATTTTCAAACTCTTTTTAAAGAAAACATATTTATTTACAATACAACAAACTTTTTTCTTAATGTTTTCAAATGTGTACAAATTTGATATGTGATTTTGGTTTGGTTAAGCCCTCGTGGTTGATTAAATTACTACCACAATGCTCCGGATTGAATGACACATGATTTATTTATCCTCACAAGTAATTTACTTTTGCAAGTAGCAAATCTGGAACGCAAGACAGTACACAGCGGAAAGGTAACCAGGGAAAGGTTGTCTAATTAGAAAGTTGGAAAGAAAAGTTTTTGTCGAATGTGACGTTGATGCCACATTCGACGTCTGAAGAGATTCAAAATTAGGATATTCAAATTTGCAGCAATGCAGGTTTATGTTTACCAGGAAGATATAACTTGATCAAACAAACTAAAACTGTTTATTGGCTTGTAAGTTTTTTATTTTTGTCCGCTGTGTAATTTCCTCAATTGTTCCAGATATTTTCCTGTTTTTGAAACGGCATTATAATGTTAATTGTGTGGAAAGAAAGAGCAAATGTAAGTTTATTCTCATTTTTGTAATCCCACTGGAATAGCGCAAATAACACACAACTTTTCTTTCAACTTTAAAAAAACGCAATTGTGTTGGAGCCAAAGGAAAAATATCTCGGCAAGGGTCTATGTATCATTTGCTTTTCTGAGCGTGTCGTGGAATAGCTAGCAAAGTTAAAATTTCAAACAGAAATCTATTTTCTCATCTTTAGGCTATCAGACATTACTTTCTGCTTCGTGTTCATTGATTCGATGCACTGCGCTGTTCCTTGGCGACAAAAGCCTTCGACTTCTTTATTTGGTCTCAGTATGTCAACTCTGTTTTAGTTATTTCTCATCCATCTTGTAGTATTTTCCAGGTATTCCAGTTATAACTTGATAAATAAACAAATAACTACAAGCTAGAACTGCCAAAAAGACTTCAGTCAGTCATCTACTACATCCATCACGACATTGGTTATCAAAACGTCTGTTACATAACACTAAGATCATCAGCAAGAATAAATGATGCAAGTTCCATTAACAACACGTAGATCTAAGCAACTAAAGTGACTAATGACCTATCGGTTCGGAAACAAAAAGGAGGAGCCCAAAGCGTTGTACTAAAAAGTTGTGTCGCCGGGCTAAAACACCCAACAGTGTCTGTTTTTGCTTCCTTCTTGATCTATGTTGTCTATTTACTTCTATCTTTCTGCCATTCAGGGTCTCTCTCTATCTCTATCAAGGTCTCCTTTTATCTCTATCTGCCTGTTAAGGTCAGATATTCAGAATGATTTTGTCTTGTAATAGTTCCAATGAATCTCATCTGTCCTGCAATCATTAATTGTGGCAGGTTGTTGGGGTTTTTTTGCAACCCATACTTCCTAGCAGGTCATGGTCATTGATTTTTTTCGTCCATGGTGTCCATAAAATTCTTCCCAGGAGCAACATTTCTACTGCCTCCAAATGATCTTCTTTCTTTGTACGAATCATCCCTTTTCATACAACAACAATGACCATTCGCATGATTTCAAGATGCACATCTTTGTTGCATTTTTTATTATTACGGTTCTTAAATACTTGCTTCATTTCTGTAAAAACATTCTTTGCTTTTGCTATTACTGCCTTGATTTTGACATCTGACTGCACACCTTATGTAATTCATGCACCAAGATAGCTGAACAGCTAGGCTTTTTGAATTTTATTCCCATGTGAATGGCGTTTGCACAGTGTTGTTTCCAGACCCTTGTAGACTACCAAACTAATAGTTTTCTTTGGGTTTAAGGATAACCCTCTTCTTTTATTCTCCAGTACCACTGCGTCAGTGTTGTGGGGAATATTCTTTGGAAAGTTATAGAGCCCTGTTTTCCTAAAGAAAGCTCCCTGTGACACTAAAAAACTCACTTAGAAAAGCAGTATTGCGCTCACAATAGTAAGAAAACATCGCATTTTCTTTGGTCCGATCTGAATTTCTACTAAATGTTATGCTGTATTTAGATGACTTTTAAATGACCTCAGTCATATTAACCAGGTCATAACAAGAACAAAAATTTCGTTACTTACAAAAAAGGAGAATCAAATTTTCATACGAATCAAAACCAACGTCAGATAAAAATTGAAAACCTTAGTGACAAATCAAACAAGTCGCTGTTTTGACGATATCAGCGCACAGCGTGACTAAAATTTAAATATTGATCTTGATGAAATACTTCGGATTAGGCTAATTACGTAAAATGTCTCAACTTTACCACACTTCTTGATCTTCGTAAACCTTGAGTGCGGCAATATGGTTCCTGGCATCTTCTCTTGCCTTCAGGACTATTCTTCCTCTATGTCTAAGCCTCTGGGCTCAATGTAGCATAGACGTCCGAATTTTCTCCCCCGATTTCTAAGTTGCAAAGTAATTGCAGCTGTCGTCTACAACGTATCCACTTCCCAACTTGATTTTGAGTCCACAGATGGCACCATCTCTTCCTATCACGTTTCCAAAACCTCTTCCCATCCGCCATTGAGCTCGGTTTCTAATATCATCTTTAAGTAGTATCACTTTACCAATCTTTGGAATTTCCAGTTTACTTTCTATCTGATTACGACTTCTCTCGTCCAGTGCATGAAGATATTCCTTCATCCATCTCTTCCTTGTCCGCTCTTTGCTTGCTGCTAGGAATACCAATATCTTTGGAAGTTCTTCGTCAGTGTCTGCAAACTGGAGATTCTCTTCAAGCATGTTTGCTGATTGTCTCCTGATCAAAATGTTAGGAGTGATGACTGGCAGCTTGAACTCTTCTCCTTGGTAGCAGAGAGGGCTATTCTTCATGGAGCACTCCACATCGAACAGTACTTCTTCAAGTTCAGGATTCTTCAGTAAGCTTCTCCTGACAGCCCATGAAAGACTTCGCTTCATTATGTCAATTAACCTTTCGAAAAAGCCTCCCCACCAAGGAGCACGTGATAAATTGAATCTCCAGAAGATCCTCTGGTTTACGAAATAATTCAGCAGCTCTTTATTTTTCTTCAATTTCTTCAGCCACTTGCTAGTTCTTACAAATGCTTTACCATTGTCGCTCACCATCACTCTCGGGGTACCTCGTCTTGCAACGAACTCTTTCATAGTTTGCTTGAATTCGTCAGCCGTAAGATCCTTGCATAATTTCAGGTGAACCGTTCTGGTTGTCGAATACGTGAACAGAGCTACATGTGCTTAAGACGTCGTTTTCTTGCTATCCCGGTAGATGATTAACACTGGAAAGTCAACGCTAGTGTATACAAAGGGCTCTATCAGCTGGGATCTGTGTTCGGGTAGTAGTGATTTCGATGGGGCTGGCAAGGGTTTCGCTCTGAATTTCTCGCAGTGGCTGCATTCGTAGATTGGTTTATTTATCAAGGAACGAACCTTAGTTATCCAGAACCTTACTCGGATGTTACATTGTCACTGACACTCCCGCCTGAAATAGTCTTCGGTGATATTACTGAATGAGTAGTGTGATGAATCTGTGACCTCTAGGCATGAGAATTGAATTGTAGTAGGGCACTCTTCCGGCTTATCTCCATATTCCAGCTGCATCTTGTTTTAACATGACGTCACATCTCAACGATTCTGACTGCTGTATCCTCTTGATCCAAATCTTCTCTGCTGCTTCGATTTCTTCTGTTGTCAGAAGACCACTCTGCTTCTCTTTCTCACGACAGTTGTTGATGAATCTAGACATGTATGCTGTAATTCGCATTGTTTTCCACAGTGTTTGCTTCTCAACTAGGCTGTCAAGACTGTTGTTTCCACTATCTTTTCTTCCTTAGCGAACATTTATCTTTCCCTACTTGGCATCCTCTCGGTTTCAGTCTCAACATTATCCGAAATATCTGGTTGGTCCGGCCATTCATCGTTCTTGGGAGCCATCGTGGCCCACAAAATTAAAATGCGTCCATCTTCCTTGGGTCAGATCCCCGACTTCCTACAGTGCTTGCATTTTAGCCAGTTAGAACATAATACCAACTCTTTATGTCGCTGTCGTTGATAGTTTTAATTCGATTTCTCAAAAACAAAGTCCATGTGTCTTTGCCTTTCATCCACTGACGAACCGTGGTTCTGTCAAGCCATCCATGGATTTCGTCGATTGGATACTGTTCCAACGTAATCATGACGTTGTCCACCAATTTTCTCAACGTATGAGCAGCAACTAACTCCAACCGCTGTATGGACTTCTCTGGCGCTACCCTTGATTGAGCCACAAGTAGATGTTGACTAGCTTCTCTGTTTTCGTAATGAGCTACCAGGTAAATGCCTGCTGCAACTGCCAACTTGCTGGCATCTGCAAATCCATGTTATTCCATCTTCACCACCTTTGCGGCAACGGGACTTCTAGGTACGCTCAATGATTGGCTTTCAAACAGAGTCTTTGTCCATTCGTTATTTCTCCCTGTATTTCCTTATCCCAAGACAGCTTTGGCAGAAAGCACAACTGGTGATGCCAAAGCAAGTGGATCAAAAACGCCATTAATTAAAGACAGTATCTTCCTTTTCGTCAATACCTCTTCCTGTTGCCATTCCATGCATTTCGAGAAGCTGATTGAAAGTTCATCTCTTCTCTTGTTCCAAGGGATGTTCAGTATCTTGGTTTCATTTGACTTGGTACCCATTTCTTCTTTTGCGTTTGTTGTTCTGATATTGACGTCACTGGTATTGCTGTGCCATTTATTAAAATTAAATCCTGCTTCTTGCAAGATGTATGTAGCTTCTTGCTTAAAGTTGATGAGTTCTTCTTTATCCTGGCCACCACATTGTACCTCGTCCACATACATGTTTCTGAGCAAGGTTTCTACCGTTTCCGGGAAATCTTCTCTGTGCTGGCTTTTGTGCTTCTTTAAAGACGCTTCCAAGATGTAAGGGCTTGCTGCTGAGCCAAATATAATCCTTGTGAATCGAAATTCGATTATCTTTCTCTCTTCAAGATTTTTATACCAAAAGAGGCGCTGAACATCTCGATCTGCGGGATCCAAATTTATTTAAAGGAAAGCGTTCTTGATGTCCCTAGTGATACAGTTTGTAGACATGCCTTTTCGCAACAGAATGTCCACGATCAACGGCTCTAAAAAGGCCACCTTTTCCAAGTAGTCATTCAGTGAACGTACCTCTGGACTGGCTCTTGCTGAGAGGTGATACACAATTCGTATTCGAGTGGATTCAGCGTCTTCTCTTATCAGCGGTTGACGTGAGGGATAATGTATAACTTCTTCCGTCAGACTTTCAGGGACAATCTCCAGTATTCCGTCTTCTATTTGAGTTTCCATGGTGGAGTACGTTCCATCTTCCAGCAGCATCAATTTCTCATGGACGTTTTCATGAAATTCTTTATGTGACTCTCTGTCTACATCTGCTAATCTCAAAACTTCAATCTAGCACATTTGTTCAAATTTAGTTTTTGGAGAGAGGGTTAGGAATATCTTCTCAGCTTCTGCATCAACTTCCACCGATTTTCCAGTTAAAGTCCATCCAAGTATAGTAAATTCTGCGCCAGGATCGACATCAGGATTTGGTCCACCCAGGATTTGGTGGCGGCTCTGTAGTCTTTATTCTTTGGTAGTCTACTACACCCAGGATGATGTGCATTGGTAGGACATCGTCCCCTGCATTTTCGCAACTGAATGTCAAACACCTGAACCGGTTATACTTCTTCTTTAAGGCCTTGACTCTGGGGTTCGGCAAATGCGCTAGCGTATCCTATTCTCCGTTTATGGATTTGAGGTCCAAGCAGAAAACATTAACAGCGGTGGACTGAACCGTCACTTTGAAGGCCTGCACTCTTTGCTGTACCTTGCCGTACATCTGCTCGATATTTCTTGTTTCCAAGCTCACTGGCTTCAAACAGAGCTGCTTTAGAAGGCTGGTACATATGTAGAAACTGCTTGTTCCGTTGTCCACTATGATACGAGCTGGAATTGCATTCACTTGGCAATGACAGTCGCATGTAGAGTAGTGCTGCCTCGTCTTCTGTTAGGAGTTGATATACTTGATGCAGTCATCACTTCGTGGACTGGTAACGCATGTCTGTCGATGTATTTCTCAAGGTTCTCTAGTTCCAGTTTTCGCAATCGTCATCCTTCTCAATCAATGTTTCTTTACCGGGGGCGAGGTTTGTCCATCAGCGGATATACGAAGCTCTGGGCTGTGTTCAGTTTCTTCATAGTTACCAGGGTATACACATTTCTCGACAGCTTGTTGTAGTAATCGTGTATTTCTTTGACCTTGTGGATGTTCGAAATTGTGTCCAATCCCTCCAACTTTTTTATCAAGGCTTTGTGGGTCTTTATGTCCTTTCCATAGGTTTTCTCAAGAATTCTTTTTGCCTTCATGTAGCCATTTTTCGTATAGGGTAGAACCATCGACTTCTACCATGAACTGGTTTCAGAAACGAAGGCAGTCCTTGCATTCGCCCTTGAATGGTGTGATGGTATACTTCTGCAACTTCACCAACTACTGCTTCACTTGGATCTCCTCGGCTTTCTTCTTGGTCAGTTCCAGCTCCATTTCGAGTTTTTTCTGAACCATTCTTCTTCTCGTCGCTGGTCACGGATTCTGCCCCTTTCGATTTTCTATTCCCTCCCTCTTTCAATCCCTTTCTTGCTGGTTTCTTAGATGCTGCTGGTGTCTCAATTCTGTTGCCTGTTTCTGGTCTCTCTCCTTCTCCACGAACACGTCTAATTCTTGTTTCAGTTTTTTCCACAGGTTATGAAACTCTTTGATTTTCACTCTTT
This sequence comes from Morbakka virulenta, assembly GCA_003991215.1. Lineage (NCBI taxonomy): Eukaryota > Metazoa > Cnidaria > Cubozoa > Carybdeida > Carukiidae > Morbakka > Morbakka virulenta. Next base: position 117,229 of record RDPX01000677.1, on the reverse strand, counting down.
GCCGTTTATTCCATTCTCCCATGCCTTCAATTGTTCTTCCTTCGCTCAGCATAGATTCAGTAGTGCGGTCATTGGATGATCCCAATTTCTTTACTGTTTCGTTGATTTTTTGATCCCCATGCTCGACGTCTTCTTTTTCTACTTACTCCAACGCTTCTTTGATGTTCTCTAATATGATTTTGGTTGCCGCTAGTTCTTGAATGTATTTGATTTCTGCTTCCATTTTTCTTTACTTGATCTCTGGTTGATGTGTCCTGACAGGGTCGCCACTTTTAATGTGGGGAAAATTCTTTGGAAAGTTATAGAGCCTTGTTTTCCTAAAGAAAACTCCCTGTGACACTAAAAAACGCACTTAGAAAAGCACCACAGCGGCCTTTGGAGTTATTGTTTATTCGTGGTTATCAACAATATGAAATCTATGTATCTGAAGTAATTTTTCATTCTCCCGCCACTTTGCATGCCTTGAAAATCCTCTTCGCGTCTCAGTATCATCTCACTTTATTTTGTAAACAGAATAGATGATACAACGTATTAGGTTTTGCATCGTAATCGAAAAGGTACAAAAATACATTCTTTACATCTGAATAGCGTTTTCCAGTATCACCCGAAGAGTAAAGGGACTTCTCGTTTCTTTTCCTTTCACAAATCTGTACTGTATGTCCAAGCTCTTACTCACACAATTCCCTTACACAATCCTGCAGGCTTCATTCTTTTAACAGTTTCACTATTCGTCATCACCACCACCATCATCATCATCATCATCATCATCATCATCATCATCATCATCAAGGAACGGGTAGGTCATTATAAGACCTGCCGTTGCCCTCCACGAAATGTCGCCATGCTAATCTTTCCTGGGTGATCCTATACAATTCAATTATTGATTTACCACCACCTAAGTCAATAATGCTGTCACTCTAGCGTGTTTTAGGACGACCTCTTCCACGGTTACCAAACACAGATCATAACAGGAGGTCTCTATCAATACTAGCATGTCTTGCATATATGACCGAAAAAGGTCTGTTTTCTTTTATTAATTTTCAACAAACCTACGGAAACACCATCGTTTAAAAGCTCCAATCCTTTTCAAATCGCTCTTTTTAATTACCCACCAGTCGGATCCATACATAGCAATGGAACAGATTAGGGAGTATAACAACCTCTTTTTAGTATTTAAAGATATATGACTGTCTTTCCAGATGTTTGTTAAAGAGATCATTGCACTTTTGCCTATGCTGATTCGTCTTCGTATTATTCCAGACTCATCATAGGAGTTTGTTATCTTGACACCAAGATAAATGAATTGGTCAACGTTTTTAATATTTTCTTCGTTGACTTTCATGTGTGTGATCGGTTCTGGTACATTATTTTTCTTTATTTCCATGACCTATCTTTTACTCGCATTTAGAACTAAACCAGCGCCTTCACTTGCAGCCTTTACTCTATCGACAAAGTCCTTCAGGTCACGCATACTACCAGCCAAAAGCAGTGTCATCTGCATAGCTTAAATTTGTTATTTCTTTACCGCTAACTTTAGTATTACTGTTAGTTTTTCCTAGGGCTGTCCTCATGACCATTTCGGAATGTATATTGAATAAATGTGGTGACGGAAGACATCCTTGCCTCACTCCTTGCTTGATTTTGAACCAGTCAGTCAGACCATGGGATGTTCTAACAGTTGCCTTTTGGTCACTATAGAGTTTTCCTATTAGTTCGACAATTTGTGGACGGAAACCCTTGTGCATATATTTCCGTCAACAACTCGAAATAATTGGAAGTGGGTAAAAATTAAACAACATTGAAGAAACCGAATTCAGTGTTAACCCTCCTTAATGTTAGCATATTTTATCTTTTTATTTCATTAATTCTACTGTCTTTCAAATTAAACCTGTAAACAAAATACAACATTGAGAGGTGGTAATGCATTTGGTATGCAGGCTGATCCACTCTCAGGGAGCGCCGTTGCCTTCCACAGGTACAAGTAACCCTCAGACAAGACTTAGTACCTGTCAGCCTTCCCCCATCATGGTTACAGTAGAAACTACTGTCTTTCAGTTTGTGCTGTTAAAGAGTTAGGGAAGGGTAACCTTAACAGAAACCTTTGCTCCATAGAAGCTTATAAGTTTCTGAAAACCAGTCTTTTTATGGCCATTTACTACATTCAGGATGGTCAACCCTGAACTAAATTCTTGACATGTGGCAATCTGCAAGAGGGGTGGAGTGAGTAAACATTATTTTCTTCTCCGCTCAGCCACTGCAACTGCTGTACTGTTGCGCTGGTATCCGACATTTCGTGCCAGCCTGGGATAATGCAACAGTACAGTAAATCTAGTTTGAGTCCAGACATCCTAATCAAAGTCTTTGAATGACTTTTTGAATACCATAGATAGAAATACAGACAAAAGTGTGAGGGCCAAGATACGGCCTTGTTTACCTCCATTGTTTACTTCAGGATCAGAAAGTTCTTCCTTCAAATTCACTGAGACTTTCATTTCAGTAAAAAGAGCATTGATAAAATTGGTAAAGTGGTCAAGGTAGCCACGTTTTAGGAGAACTTCGAGAGCAAGTTGTTCCTAGCTAGATTGAGTACGTAATCAATGACGTACCAGTGCTTACTTCTCGGGTACACCCATGTGTTTTTGTAAGCATCTTTATGATTGAAGAAGGTGTGTATGATTGAAAGATGATGTTTTGCGCTCAGCGAAAATAATAGTTCACCATTATCATAAAGTTTTCCACTGCAATGTTTACCTAGTGCTATAGGAACTTGACATTTTGCCCTATTATAGCGCTGGTGGTAAAAGGTGAAGCATTGATTCTTATAATGGTGGAGTATCGTTTTGGAGGCAAAGCCGGTTGCAGGGTGATCAATCTGTCGTTCACTGGTTTAGGTTCTTCTGTCAATTTGTGTACTAATTCTTTCTTGATGGCTAATTCTACACCTGACTTAATACGTTCAGTAGTTGCTTCACCCCTCCAGTAGATTGTATAGCTAGCTTTTTTCCTGTTATACCCTCTCCCTGTAAACCTCAATTCACTCAGAGCTGCTATGTCTATGTTGTACTTGTAAGTTCCCCACATATTATTGCACTCCCGTCCTGTCTTTCGGGTTTTCCTCTAACATTGTCTTGTTATTCCAAGGTAGCAACGTAAATATTCTTTTTTTATCTTTTTATTTTGGAAACCTCTTTCTAGTAGAAGCTTTTGGTTTTGTGAAATTTCATGATTTAGGATTTAGTGACAAAAGTTTTTGGATACACTGGGCTTTGTCAGTTGTCAATTTACTTCTCTCAAATGCTGCAGTAAACCTGACAGGTAAGGAATATCTGAGACGAACTCGGCGACGTTCTGAAAGAGCTCATGTCTGCTGATGACACTTCACTTGTGACATAAAATCGAGATGATCCTCAGGTAGTAATCACTCGTTTTGCTAGATCAGCTCAAGCCTAAATGCAGAAAATTAAATATCAAAAGGAAAGAAATGATATGCCAACCAGTACCAGGATGTCACGATGACTGTCTTGAAATTAACATCAATAGCCACCAGGTACTTGAAAGTCACCAGGTTCGAGTACCTTGGGCCAGCTGTCAGGAGCAACAACAAAATAGTTTTGGAGATAAACATCAGAAATTCGAATGCTTCAATCTTGTATTCAAGGCTAATAAAAGATACTATACAATAAAGACCTCACCTTCAAGACCAAATGCAATGTATGCAAGCCCATACTCCTATCAAGGCTACTATACGGAGTTGAGGCATGTTCTCTTTATAAGGCTGCACTCACAAATGTATCACTTACATGATGCACCATCTGCAACAATTTCTGAGGGTAAAGCGAAGGAATTTTGTTTCCAAAGAAAAGACTCTCAAACAACGCCACCTGCCAAGCATGTACCAAACTTTTACCTGACATAAGGTTTATCTGGCAATGTGAATAGAATGGAAAGCAGAAAACGTCATGAACAAATTTTGTTCTGGTGGCTAAAGGAAGAGGTACGTGGTATTGGACGGCCTAGGTTGAAGTTCAAGGATACTTTCAAGCGAAACCTGCAAGATAGAGGTATTGCTGTTAGCTGCTTGCAATATCTGTCGAGAAAGAGATCGGAATGATAAATGGTTTACGATAAAGCATCGTCGGACACGATCGACACCTAACGGAATGGGATTGCATTTGGGATTTTCTGTGTCACAAATAAGTAAATTAAACCAATTTTGGAACATCGTCAAAGGAGTGTAAGGAAAAAACCCTGGAGATTTTGCATGGCTAAATGTCACTTAAAATTTAAATATTCAAAGAGAGTGCTATAATTTTGTACTTGGTTTGGCAGAAGGGAATCCTCGGAGGAAGTACAAAACAGACGATACTAGATATTAGAAATTTGAGACAATGACACAGTTAAAAAAACCCAGATGTATGGGGAGAAATAGATGAAAAAAGCTAGCGGAAATAGAAAACAGAGTGGAAGGAATGAATCTCACGACCATCAACATTGCATTAAACATTCAGGAACTAATAAAAACCAAAATTTTACTTAACTTCCTTATACTGTTCTGAACAAAAAAAGAGAGAATACCTTTTACTTACACTGACTTTCAAAAAACAGTTTTTTCTTTGCTACATGATAGCCTATGTTCTCCAACTGAATAATCTTTAATTCAAGTAACACCTAATTGTGGTCACATAGATTGACCCTTATGTATCCAGCCACAAATTAAGATATCTCCAGTTACAGAAAAAACCATTACTGCCTAGTACATTTTATCCGTTTTTGACATTAAATATATTACATTTATTGGCTTTGGTAATTCATATTTCGATTTTGTCAAGTTCATTCTTTGCTCAAGCAGGACTTTTTAGTTGGATCTCAGGTTACTAGATTTTTACTATACAAAGAAGAGTTTTCCAGAAAATGTCGCTGTGGCTGCACAAGCAAAACTCTGAATACCCTTATAAAATATAACAAATTCATAAATTTGCATAGATTATAACATATTTCTGTTACATGAATATTTGAAAAAAGGGGAGTAATAAGAGTTGTAAAGTTAGCCAACACAAAAGGATAGTCAGCGAAAAATGGAAAGAAGCAACAAACAACAAAAAAGATGACAAATACAAATCTCTGACTACAATGAAAGTTAATTTAGAAAAACGGGTAGTCAATATATAATAAGATAAGGTGTTAGTTATCCAAAGATTGGAGTAAATGGGGATGGGAGATGGAAGTTAAGTAAGGTGGGGGAGAGTAGTAATATGGATTGTGCCAGTAGTATGTTTAAATTATTACTAATTCAAGTTATAGTAAACTTTTTATCAGTTACGTAATCTTTTGAAGATCCACATGATATTTCAAATTAATATAAATTACAAATTATTATAACTTATGAAAACATTCGCTGACACTCGATTAAACCAAGACGCCAGAATGAAAATCAAACAAGTCCAATGAGTTTCTTTATTGATACGGAAATCATAGAGAGGACCGAAAACGTCGCCATTTTCTGTGATTGGCGAAAGAAAAAGTAGAAACTCCAGTTAAAAGTTTCGGGTTAAAGCATTTTAAGTAAATAAGAGAGAGCCAACGACACATTTTGTAAGTAAAAGCCAACGACACATTTTGTAAGTAAAAGCCAACGACACATTTTGTAAGTAAAAGCCAACGACACATTTTGTAAGTAAAAGCCAACGACACATTTTGTAAGTAAAAGCCAACGACACATTTTGTAAGTAAAAGCCAACTACACATTTTGTGAGTACTTTCGCCTTTATGGCATCATCATCGGCATCATTCTACAAAATATAAAATATAACAAAGGTCATATACTATCTAACCTAACTACACAACAAAAAGAACAATACAGATAACATTAAAAAGTGATCAGGGGACACTGACTACAATTTAATTGTCAGTGTCCTGCTTCTGTATTCGTCTTTGGTGTTAATTGGAGGGTTCAGTTCCCTGATCCACAAAGCTTCTAGAGTCATCAAATGGTATTCCTCTCTAGATGTGGATGCTAAGTATTCTACATTATCCTCACTCAAGGTGGTACCACACTGTTCCAAATGTTTTGTCATAGGTCCCTGGTTTCCAACATGTTCACGAAAGCGAGAGAGCATATGTCGAGTGGTTTGTCCGACATAACATGCATCACAGCATGGACAATTAAGTTTATACACAACTCCGCCTCTGATCATCAACCGGTGGTTTTAAGGAGGGCAAGACAGTTTTGAGTTTTCTGAGAGTCATTATCACAGTACAAGACCATACATATGCATGTTACAGCTGTTATGTTGTGTAGATCGAAGAAATCACTAGCCACACTACGACTGCGATAAGTGAGCGTCTTGATACTATATCCAATCACTGCCTGCATTAACTATTTTAAGTCTAATACCATACATATGCATGTTGCAGCTGTTATGTTGTGTAGATCGAAGAAATCACAAGCCACACTACGACTGCGATAAGTGAGCGTCTTGATACTATATCTAATCACAGCCTGCATTAACTATTTTAAGTCTAATACCATACATATGCATGTTATAGCTGTTATGTTGTGTAGATCGAAGAAATCACAAGCCACACTACGACTGCGATAAGTGAGCGTCTTGATACTATATCTAATCACTGCCTGCATTAACTATTTTAAGTCTAATACCTTACATATGCATGTTACAGCTGTTATGTTGTGTAGATCGAATAAATCACAAGCCACACTACAACTACGATAAGTGAGCGTCTTGATACTATATCCAATCACAGCCTGCATTAACTATTTTAAGTCTAATACCATAAATATGCATGTTACAGCTGTTATGTTGTGTAGAAATCTGATTTACTCGCAGATTCGAAGTCTGAAAAATTTAAAACCTCGATCGATCCACTGAAGTTTATCGATCGAAGTTTTAAATTAATCAGATGGTACAGACGTATAAGAGTAATACCATTTTATCCCCCAATACAGTTCAGGGATAGATAAACCCACTTCAGCACCAAAAATGGATAAAAAGGTCGTAGGATCTCCAGTTAATGCACTTGGAACTATTACAAGAGAAACAAATCAAGCTGCAAAAGGTTATAGTAAAACTTATAAAATCAGCACAAAAGAATATATATATACATCCATTAGTTTAACTACCAAACACCCGAAAAGTTATTTAAAATCCTATAAAAATATATTAGAATCAATGAGATCTTAAATTTGATGAAGTAATAAAGGTTACTTTAAAAACATACACTTGTGATAAATTAGAGTATAATTTTATACACGTCTTTTTTTTATAAGAAAGCGGTATATAAGAAACTTTAGTCGCTTCAGCTCGGAAACCTAAGAAACTACTGTAGTATGCTCACTCTATTCTAAGAAACTGAGAAATATTGTGAGCTAAATTTTTTCCCTCTTTGTTAAGAATATTGTGAAAGATTTGTCTTTTTAAAGCAAAAGAAAAGAAAAATGCCTGTTCAATGTAGTATAACCCAGACCTTACTTTTCGTGATCATAATTTTGGAACATTGGAATGGTTGTTTTCAAACGAAGTTTATCATAAATTTCGAACGTTTAAATGTTTGCAAAGTTTATTTTAGTTGCGAGTTTGAATAATAGTTGAGATAAGTAAGGTAAGCACTATGTACAACAAAAAAGATAAGCATAAAAGTTTGTTCTCTGTGACATTCCTCTCAATAAGGCAAAAATTCTTATATAGTGTAATAAGAAACCCTTAAGAAACTTTTCTAGTAAATGTAGGGTAAATCTGTAAGAAACTGGCTAGAGACCCAAAGTTTAGTTTCTTATAAAAAAACCTGTGTATTTTATTCAAAAGTATTTTCTTAAATCTCTTATACTTTAATCTATATTTTCTATCTCGTTATTTTATGTTGTTTTTATGTGTTCAATTGTAGATTTGTAGTATTTTGTCCTGTCTCCTTTTCAATATGTTTGAATTAATATTATTCTTTTTGATAGTTTAATTAACTCCACACAGTTAGCCAACTATAATTAGATTAGAAACTATTAGAAAAGAATATTTGGCAGGAAGCTTTTTACAACAATTTCAAAGCATGAATTCATAGATAATTTAGAAATCAAATGACGTCTAAATTACCGCCGATGGCTCAAATGATTCCAAAATTAAGCCTGAAGGCCTCCATGATTATGTTGTGCCAAAAACATTACCCGTTCAACTTTCTGAAAATGCTGCAGGATGCATTGCTCCAGTGGCTGCACCAGAGCCTAGCGAAGTCTTAGAGAGTGATGTTGAGGATCCATTCGATGATGTTAGTGTATCAAATTGCGAATGCAAAGATGAGGAAACCGACCATGTATATGATCACATAATGTCAAAGAGAAAAGTACGCGCCCTTTATGATCATGGATGGCACACTGGCACCATACAATGGTATAATAGCAAATTAGATGAGTATCGAATCTTGTTTCCTGATGGAACAGACGATTATATAAAGCTAGATCATTTCGATGGCATTGAAATAATTCTATTGTAAAGACATACATAAACACTCTTAATTAGTCTTTGTGTAAGCACTGTATACAACAAAAAAGATAAGCATAAAAGTTTGTTCTCTGTGACATTCCTCTCAATAAGGCAAAAATTCTTATATAGTGTAATAAGAAACCCTTAAGAAACTTTTCTAGTAAATGTAGGGTAAATCTGTAAGAAACTGGCTAGAGACCCAAAGTTTAGTTTCTTATAAAAAACCGTGTAGTTTTGTTTTTTCCAGGGTGTCGCTAGTAATTTCATAGCTTGTAATAAGCACTTGTGAAAGTCTAATGATGGATTCTTTTCCACACTCATAAACATATTTCAGTAATTCATTATGTTTAGAGTTCAGTTTTAGGTGTTGGTTGATCAATACCATTTTGCTTTTGAAAAGGTTCTTCATACTTTTAAGACCTCTACCACATTTTGCTCTACTGATATATAACCTATCAACATCACACTTATATAGTGTAATAAGAAACCCTTAAGAAACCTTTTCTAGTAAATGTAGGGTAAATCTGTAAGAAACTGGCTAGGACCCAAAAGTTTAGTTTAGTTTCTTATAAAAAAACCGTGTATATTTCAATTGTTTTATTCAAACAATAATAAACCAAACAGAAGTAGCTAATTTGTTGCAATGATCACAACAACACATTTTAAATAAAACTGCTTCATTGTGTTCTCAAGGTTCTGGATGGAACATAGAATCAATAAAGAGCCAATTTATCAATATGGTCAGATGTTGTTCATTAACAGGAAAATCATACCAGCAGTTGGGGCTTAGACGGTGCCCTTCAGAAGGACTTTAATTTGGCAGTGAGGAATTTCTTGGCCGGATGCCCTTCCTATCGCCAACCAATGGCTTTTTTTTCTTTGCAAAGTTCCAAATTCTCCTCAACAGCTCGGGGAATCGAACCCGGAACTGTTGGTTACTGTGCAGTTGCACTAACCATTAAGCCACGGCTCCTCTGGAAAAATCTTACATTAAACTACTAAAATAACCTCCAAAACAGTGTTAAAGGATTGATTAACATAAAGAATAAAGAATACTTTAAATGGTATCACATCAGACATTTAAACCCTCAAAAAAATATCCTCAAAGAATTTAAAACTCTGCTAAACAATACATTTAAAACTTAGAATATAGTAATATTATTTCTTCAGTAACTACCAGACAGTACAACAACATTGAAAAAGCAGAATGCGATTGATATTAATGTGTTTGGATATGAAGAAAAACAACCAGTTCTTATTTGGAAAGTAAAAATTTGAAGATCAACTGAATTTATTATTAGTTATAGCAGGTAGAAGTCAACATTATGTACTCATTAAAGATGTTAATAAATTCATGTATAAACAAAGTAAACTCAAGGAAGGAAAGCATTTTTTTTAGCATCGCCTTTATTGTTTTAGTTCAGAAAATGTATTAACTAATTACAAGAGCATTGTCTTTAAATTAATGGAACTCAATCAATTAAAACGTTAACAAAAGATAATAATATTTTGAAATTTAACAATTATCATAAACAACTATCATTATTTCTTATCTGTGCTGATTTTGATATTAGATATTAGAGTGCTATGTTTTTCCAATATTACTGTATGGAAGTGAATGCTGGACAATCTCATCTCAGATGGAAAAAAGACTGAGAGGGGTAGAAATGTGGTTCTGTCGACGAATCCTGAAAGTTAGCTGGAGATCCCATCAATCAAACGAAGAAGTACTGAGACGAATGGGAACAGGCAGGAAATTAATAACGATAATCAGATAAAGACAGATGAGATTTTTTCTGTCACCTGATAAGAAAAGATGGAATAGAGAGCCAATCAATCACTGGAAAAATCAATGAAAAACGAGACAGAGGAAGACAAAGACTAACTTTCCTAAAAGATATGAGTAGATGGACAGGAACATCACCATGTGAGCTCATAGACGGGGCAAGAGGTAGAAAAAGATGGCGCGTCATGACAGCCAACGTCCGTCAGGATACGGCACCTTGAGAGAGAGAGAGAGAGAGAGAGAGAGAGAGAGAGAGAGAGAGAGAGAGAGAGAGAGAGAGAGAGAGAGAGAGAGAGAGAGAGAGAGAGAGAGAGTGCTGATTTGGGGGCAATAACAGAGAAAATACAAAGATATCAATCAAACAATGATCATTAATATACTGAAAATTATGAAAAACACAAAGACTGTGGCTATAGTTATAAAATAGTCTATAATGATAAAAATAGCATACTATTAAGAATCAAAAGAGATAAAAACATTGTTTAGAAATTTGTGAAAACTGTGTTAGATGAAGTCAAATACTGTAAGAAGATTATGGAAAAAGAATTCAACAAACCATTAAGAATGACACAAAAAAAAAATGAAAAAGAATTTGAAAAGTTGATGAATGTCATATTTGTTGTAAAATACATTAAAAATGATATTCAAGTTAAAGACTATTGGTTTATAACAGGAAAATATAGAGGGTCGGCCTCACAAGACTGTAATATTAACTATAGACTACCGTAATCGTTTGAATAAGCGCCCCTCTCAAATAAGCGCCCCTCGCGAGTAAGCGTCCTCCTTTGTTCTAGGGGGAGCGCTTATTCGAATTTTCGGAATTCATGGAGAAAATCGATTAAAAGATTCAATACGTTGCATGGAGGGAAGGAAACACTTGGAAAAGAAAGAATAACACTTTTTCTTTATCAATTATTATTCCTTTTTGTTTTTCTTATCAGGAAACTTCTTCAATTCACCGTCCACTACCGTAATCGTTTGAATAAGTATCCTTCTCGAATCAGCGCCCGCTCCGGGGGCTTATTTGAACGATTACGGTAACTAAAAACATACCAGCCACATCCCACAATCTGAAAGGGTATGATCCCCATTTCATCATGGAACAGATTGACTAAATAGCTAAGAACCACACTTAAAAAATAAGAAAGGAGGAGACAAACAGATGAGCATTCATGTAACACAAAAAATTATGAACAATTATATGGCTTTCATGTTAGGTAGTCATCTAATATTCCTTGATAGTTTCCAATTTATGAGTTTAAGTCTTGATTTGTTAGTTAGTAAGATGTTATCACAGCAAATTTTAAACAGAAGATTAACAACCTATTATATATAACTCAACAAAAGAGGGGGGCTATTGAAATTGTTGTATGACACTGAATTAACTATTATGTTCATAAAATAAATGAAATAAACTACTGTTAGGATTACATCAACATGTTAAAGCAGCTCCTAAATACCTATTAGGTAGAGGCATTTGTAAAAGGGTTTGTAAGCAGCCCAAGCAATATACATATAGAATTAATGATGAGAAATACGGAGAGCTTATGATCAACGCAAGACGTTTAATGAATGAATATATTGTTGAAGCTCATCATGGAGACAAAATTATTTATGAAGGAAAAACAGAGGAATCAAGCATCGATCTGTTAACAAAACACTATAGCCCAAAGAAAAGTTTCTCTTTAAAGTCTAAACAAATATTCAATGATTTGAATATGCTTAGTAACATTTCACCTTAGAAGATATCACGTGGAACGAAATTACTTGGAGGTCAGATCTATTACACCGATCTAGAACAGTTACTGAAAAGATAAATGTTACTAGCAGGCTCTCGAAGACCTGGTAACAACAACGTTACATCTAGTGAAGCTTGGTGTTAATTCAAAGGCTCAGTTTAAGGTTTGCATCAAACGACATAAAATGTAATGTACATTAAATGAATACTCTATTATTCCTCAACAGTAATACGGGAATAATGAAAAGTAAATCACATGATTTCACAGTCAGATTTTCACCAGAGTTGGTATCAGACAAAAAAAATATGTACCATTAGACTCAATCTTTTTTTAAAAAAACAACAACAACAACAACAAAACAAAACAAAACCAAGGCAAGCGTGGGATGTTCTTCCCTCGTTAAAAAGAGTATGGAAGGCTCCAATCAAAAGTCAACCAAGACTAAGGTGTTTAAAGCTTGTGTCGAGTCCATATTTGTCTACGGCTCTGAGTCATGGGCATTAAACAAGGTCAGAAAGGCAAAATTAGATGGTACGTATACTTCGTTGTTGCGAACCATCTACAATATATCGCGGAAGGACCATATTCCGAACACACAACTTTATGGACCACTCCCAGCGGTTCCACAAGTAATTCGTAAGAGGAGACTTGCATTAGCCGGCCATGTGATCAGAGGAAGCGAACCAGCCAGCAAGCTACTGCTTTGGCAACCAGAAGGGAAGAAAAGAGTTGGTCGCCCTTGAACCACCTTCAAAAAAGTCATTGAAGAAGATACACAGCTTTACTCTGATGAGCTGATCAATGCAATGAAAGACAGAGATTTCTGGAGAAAGAACTTTGTTCTGGCTTCAACCGAGTTCAAGGACAACGGATGACTCAAAGTAAAAAGTAGATTCAATCAATATGAGCTACAGTTGGCACAACGTTTTATCCACATTCGGTAAAAATACTTTAAAATATTGACATGGTTTAGGCGTCACTTGGACGACAATTACCTTACCATATGGAAATTACTCATATCTTGACTTGAATAACACTATTCAATCTGTTTTGGCGGCAAATAATTATTCAAAGACTCGAATCATACTAGCTTTCATCCAATCGAGGCTCCATGTCTATTTAAGCCTCGAAACGAACTATCGGATAGGGTTTTCAATTGGAACTTTCACTGATCTAATTGGATTGAATAAGACAATTTTAAGGACATCTATGTACAGACATAATCTATCTAAGAACGAGGTCAGTTGATTAAACCTTAGTACATTGCAATTTGATTTTAGACAGTGTTAATTCTAATGTACTCAATAGGTTCGCAGTGGATAATTTACAAATATCATATCCACTCAATATCAAGCCTAAACGTTTGCTTTTCATTAAAAATAATACTAGTATGATACGAGATGTACGGATCTATATAACAGAAAGCACAAATAATATTCTTGATCTTAAAGGTATGCCTGTAGACATGACATTGTTTATTAAGGAAGGTTAATGTACTTATATATATATATATATATATGATAGGGATACATAAAAGAGATCATTTAACTGGTGAGATCAAGTGGTTTGTACAAGACACTGGTAGAAGAATCGACCCTGATATTTATGAATCAATCGGTCAAGATGGTTGTGGTATCATTGGTAGTATTGCAACGGTTGGAAAGAAAATCTTATCTTAACTAACAGGTAAAACTGCTAAAGACCTCGCTTCAAAAGCACCTTCAAAAGCAACTGAAGAAGCTCCTAGTACAGTTGGATAAGAAAAGGGTTTGGGGGTGGGGGGTTGTAGCAAAGATGATGGATAGCAATTTCAACAAAAAAAACAACAATTAGAGAGAATAAAGGTGATCAGATACTAGATTTACTAAGGTCACATCCTGGTAATAGGAAATCACCACCTACAGAATCTACAAAACGAAAAACAGTTATTATCTGATGAACTTAATAGACTAATTATGATGAAATTTTATCTAATGTATTGATATAACACGTAGCTTCAAACTGCTTTTAATTTGCAATGTTATGAGTATCTCAATTACCATCTTAGCAATCCAATCGTTTCACCTCTTGCTAATTCCTTGCAGGTAAAAAGTGGTTATCATTTTCATGTCAATAACACAAACCAGTCTCATTATCAATCATTTATTGAAATTGATTACAAAATTTAGAAGCTTGATAAAACAGAATACGTAGTTACAGATCAGGTAGTATCCAGCAATGGTGTATCTGGATTGCTCAAATTTGTTAGTTTTATTTATGATATGACGCTTTAGGATAGTTAGCAGACGAATCATGCACAAAACATTAAGAATCTCCTAAACTTTTCTAATGATCATAGTAAAAGAGTGGGAACTTCAATGTTTCGTTTCCCAGATACTTCAACAAGCCAAGGTTTACAGAAGCATAAAACTTTAACTGTAGATGGAAATATACAGAATGTTACACCAACAGAAAATGTTAAATAAAATGATGGTTTTGCGAAAAGATATGTAAAAAATGGAGCTGATAATAAAACAATCAAAGCAATTTTGCTTTTAAACTTATTGGGCTTCTTCCATAGTCTTAAGAACCAAATTCTTCCTACTGGAAAATTGATTATCGAAATTAGTCTAAAGGGAGATGATGATGTTGTCTATCGCAATAGAGAAGTAGCTACTGGAAGGTATGTGGTCACTAGAATGATATTATGGGCACCAAAAATAAGAAAATCTACACAGATAAATTTCTCACTGTTCATAAATGGTCATATTTAAGAGAGAGAGTCGATACACTTACCAGTCTCCAAACGTCACCAGGAACCTTCAGAATCACTATCTCAATATCAAGACCAAGACACTTGTTTGTGTGGGGACTGAATGATGATAAACGCAATAACCAAGACCGAAATATGTTTGTGTTTAAAACATACAGCCTTGCAAACTATCTACAACTTTCGAAGGTAGAGGTGGTGTTTATTACCCAATCGGACGAATGAGACATAACATTGAGATGACTAAATCCTACAGACAATTAATGGTATACAGGCCGGGGTATAGTCAGAAAGAATTTGCTCCAACGATTACTCTGGACACCTTTAGAAATCTCTATGGAATGTTTTATTTTAATTTTACCAAACAAGAGAGTGAAATTAGGATGGGGATACTAGTAGGTCTTTCAAATGTACCCTAACAGGAGTACCAAGTAGTAAATATCATTTATTTACTTTGGTTCTTTAGGTGGAACACACACACATACATATATATAAATATATATATATTTATTTATATATATATTTATATATATAAATGTTAGTAGAAACATGGTTTTTCTTGGTAAATAAACTCATCTAATTTATTGATTTTTACATATTTAATTTTACATTATATTTTACATTTATGATATTTTGAAATAATCTAAACTATTAACATGACAGAATACATTAAATTTGGTAGATCTCTTACTGAGAAGCAAAAGTTGAAACCAGATAAAGCAATAACGCTTAAGGCACATGTACTGAGAATATCGCATAGTGAATTAAACGCATCAGACGAAGTGATCTTAACCAGATCACAGATACAAAAGGATACAAAGTCCAAGGTTAGTCATGTTGTTAGAAATAAAGAATCACGGATTTTAAGAGCGTTATTCCTCTCCAGGTCTCCGTCGCTGGATATTAGGTCCATATCATAATATAAGCTGACGCTCCCAAAAGAACGACCGTTACCTTTCCTATGTGAGATCAACAGAGATTCATTTTGATTTTTAGGGTGAAACGATGTAGTGTCGCGAATTGATGGAATATTAATTAAAAGCTGGCTTTTCTTTTTGACACAACGTTGCAGTCAGAACTTTATCTTGAACTGGCACTCCGTGTCAATCAGAGTGGCCAGATCTAGCATAATATTGTGCTTTCAGCATAATTTTGGCCAAAAATCGTCTTGTTGTATAAACTCTGGCATAACTTGAAATCTAGCATAACTTCTGCATAATTTTAACATCATATCAAAAGTCATCGTTTCCACCTGTAAGTGTGGGGCCTAAAATCATTTCTGCATGCAAGCATTTGATATCCACATGTAGGTTTTGTTTTTGAAATAATTTATGTAAGGCACTTAAAAATAAATGTTTCTGAATCCATTTCATTAGTTACTTTCTCAGATGGTAAAAATTATTACCTGTTATTGCTCCATAAATGACTATATAGTCTAAATATATCAGTGTGTTCCCTTTATTTACTCAATCTGTTAGTTTATGGTGAGATGAGAAAATAAAGAAGGGACAGCAATCAAACCTTGGACAGCAATCAAACCCATACAAGCAGAAGAGATGAGTTTTTGTTGGATGCAAACAGAAAAATAATAGCTTGATAGGATGAAGACGAATAATCCATAAGGTGTTAAGTGATACAAATTTGACTTAACATCGAATCGCAGTGTCAGTCAATTCCTATCCTTTATGCTTTTCTAAGGTGAAACTTAGCTTGTTAGATTTGGCTTCAGTTCAATGAGTGTAAAAGTGTTTAACTAATTGCCCCAAGAACTGCGGTGAACTGAAAATACCACACACTTTAGGAAACTTTTAAAAGCTAATTTTAAAGAAAATAATTAACTTGATAATTATTTAATTATTTTATTATAAAATTATTAATTATAATTATTAATTATAATTATTAATTATAATTATTATTATAAATAATTAACTTGATACGTTTTTTAAATGTTAAAAGTAACAAATAGCCATTCTCTTATTTAAATTTTGGACATATTTGTAGGTGCTCAAGTGAGAATGATTTAATGGCAATTTTAGAAGGGGAGAGTACAGGAAAAAAGATCACGAGTTGCACAGAGAAGAAAATGCACAGACGACATGAAAGACTAGCTGAACATCAAAGACTATGGCAATTTGAAAAGGGCATCTGTAAATAGAGAAGCTTGGAAGTTGTTGATTGAGATCTTACGGCTGCCGTAATTGCTAAATGAATAGAAAGAAAATAACAGCATTTTTACGTCCTTTGACTTTTTAATTTAGATTTTATACTAATGTTTATATCAATCTTAGTTTTTACACACCGGACACATATCAATAACGTTGTAATGAATACTGAAATATTAATCCTGTATAAATACTTTAAAAAGCGCAAAAAAACCCCATAATATCATAACACAAAACACCAAAGGAGAAATGGACATCTGGGTTTTCTGTCACGTTTTTTTCGACACTAAAGAGCGGCATCATATTTTGAGAATAATGGAAATATCGGAAAAGAAACCAAGAAAGCAGAGCTTATTACTATAGCTTTTGTAGTTGTCTTAGAACATTCATTTTAGGATGATAGACCACATGTCAAGGGTTTTGCCAAGGGTCATTCATGAATCAACAAGAGCAAAAGCACTCCCTTACAAAAGAACTTAAAAATCCAGGGGTGAAGCAATTAAAGATGACATGAACATGAAATACTTCTCAATGATTATTGATAAGTCAACAGACTGTTCCACAACTTAATCATTGTTCATTGCTGTGGTACCTTCCTAATAAACAATGAAAGTATTCAGTCTAACCATTTAAATATGATTCTTGTTGCACATGGAACCGCTTAAGATCCATACGTGTTGTTAAGCACAGAGCTAGAAAAAAACCAAAGATGAATATAGGAGCAGGGCGCTATGGACATGCTTGTGTAGAATGTTATTATTTTCTAATTTTTTCATTTAGATCTGAGGATGAGAGTA